>JAXDDW010000174.1:0-280000 GCA_034670385.1 Hoplostethus mediterraneus
TTTTACGTATAGATAAAAGTATACTAAATTGACTTTAAACACCACCCATCTGGTAGTCCCAGAAACATAAAACAAACACTAATCATTACTTGCAAATACTAAAAACAAACATTAAACTAGAAATGCATTTCCTGTGGAAAATGCGTGGGATTGCTGTACGGGCAAACCGTATGTACATGTGCTAAGCTTAAAGGGATATTAAAAGAGTTTGCTAGGATGTTCCTAGCTGGTTGTGAGGGTGTTCTAGGCCGTTGCTAGGGTGTCTTGGGCCATTGCTAGGGTGTTGCTATGGTGTCTTAGACCGTTGCTGGGGTGTCCTGGGCTGTTGCTACGGTGTCCTGGGCCATTGCTAGGGTGTTGCTAGGGTGTCCTGGGCTGTTGCTAGGGTGTCCTAGGCCGTTGCTAGGGTGTTGCTAGGGTGTCCTGGGCCATTGCTATGGTGTTGCTTGCTAGAGTGTCTTGGGCCGTTGCTAGGGTGTCCTGGGCAGTTGCTAGGGTGTTGCTAGGGTATCCTGGGCCATTGCTAGGGTGTTGCTAGCGTATCCTGGGCCGTTGCTAGGATGTTCTAAGCCATTGCTAGGGTGTTGCTAGGGTGTCCTGGGCAGTTGCTAGGGTATCCTGGGCCATTGCTAGGGTGTTGCTAGTGTATCCTGGGCCGTTGTTAGGGTGTCCTGGACCGTTGCTAGGGTGTCCTAATCCATTGCTAGGGTGTTGCTAGGGTGTCCTGGGCCGTTGCTAGGGTGTTGCTAGGGTGTCCTGGGCCATTGCTAGGGTGTTGCTAGGGTGTTCTAGGTCGTTGCTAGGTTGTCCTAGGCCGTTGCTAGGGTGTCCTGGGCCATTGCTAGGGTGTTCTGGGCCATTGCTAGGGTGTTCTAGGCTGTTGCTAGGGTGTGCTGGGCTGTTGCTAAAATGGCCGCCTGGAACCAAAATGGCGGCATTTGTAGTAGTACTAGTCATAGTACTTCAAAGTTGTATGAAGTTGCAACTTCTCCTGGGCCATTGCCAGGGTGTTGCTAGGGTGTTAGTAATCCCACTAATAATAAGTATGCAAGATTACAATATCAAATCAAATCAAATCACATTTATTTGTATAGCCCTTAATCACCGTTACAGTCCCTAAGGGCTTCACAGTGCCCAACATGTGAAAATAATAAATGATTAGTACACGACATCCCCCAGCCTTAGACCCTCACAGAGGACAAGGAAAATTGGGAGAAACCTTGGGAGGGGCTACTCAGAGAGGGATCCCCCTACCAGGACGGTTGGGCGTGCAATAGATACCGTATTTGGGCAAGCAGAGTATACACAATATATGAAAGTTCATTTTGGTGGGACATCCACATCTGATGGGGCATCACAGCAACGGCAACTCAGTCGACGTCATCATAGGACTAGGGGACCATGCAGACGCCAACTCTGCCCAGATAGGAGAACGCAACGCCTGCTCAGTCAGCATTGTCCTAGGAGGCGGGACCAACCAGACGCAAACTCTGCCGGGCTGCAGCCTGGAACAGATAGCAGATTCACCCACACACACCCATACACACACTCGTACTCACACAGACAAACATGACCAGCGTCAGTGGACAGCAGCAAGTAGACCAGAACAATAGGACATGTAGACAGGATGCTAGTATCCATCGGCAGGACCCTGAGCTAGGATAAGCTAACTGGTCTAGCCTTACTCTGAGAAGAGACTGAGCCTAGCCTTACTAGACTAGCCTTACTCTGAGACGAGACTGAGCCACTCCCTCAGGGCTGGTCAAATGACAGAGAGAATAAATGGGTTTTTAGCCTTGACTTAAAGACGTCGATAGAGCCTGCCTCTCTGACTGAGGCAGGCAGACTGTTCCATAGATATGGAGCCCGGTAAGAAAAGGCTCTGTTACCTGCAGTTTTCTTTTTAACTGCTGGGATAGACAGGTAGCCAATGTCCTGAGATCTAAGGGCACATGGCGGTTTGTATGGCATAATCAAATCGGATAAATAGGACGGTGCCATCCCATGTAATGATTTATATGTAAGTAAAAGCACCTTAAAGTCACACCTGGCTTGAATTGGTAGCCAGTGTAATGAGGATAGAATGGGAGTTATATGGTCGAATTTCCTAGTTTTGGTCAGGATTCTGGCAGCAGCATTCTGAACCAATTGTAATTTTTTAGTTCGCCCAGTAGGTAAGCCTGAAAAAAGGGCATTGCAATAATCGATTCTAGATGATACGAAGGCATGTACTAAAGTTTCTGCGTCTGCCTCTGTTAGCATGGGTCGAATTTTGGCAATATTACGAAGATGATAAAACGCTGTTTTAGTGATCTCCTTAATGTGCAACTCGAATGAGAGGGTAGGGTCGAATTTTACCCCACGATTTTTAACGTATGGGCTCTGGGAGATTACACAACTATCAAAATTGAGAGTAGTATTCTCAAATAAGTGTCTATGTCTAGCTGGTCCCACAATCAGCATCTCAGTTTTGCTGCCATTAAGAAGTAGGAAGTTTAGGGACATCCAATATTTGACCTCTGATAGGCAGGCCTCCAGTTTTTGGAATTGGGTGTTATTGGTTGGTTTGACTGGTATGTAAATTTGGGTGTCATCAGCGTAGCAATGGAAGTTAATTCCAAATTTGCGAATGATGCCACCAAGTGGTAGCATATAGATAGAGAATAGCAGTGGTCCTAGGACAGAGCCTTGCGGGACACCAAAGTCCATATTGCAACACTCTGAGGTCATGTTGTTGTAAAAGACACGATGTGATCTATCAAGTAGGTAAGACCTAAACCAAGAAAGGGCTGATCCCCGGACTGATCCCCGCAATCCTACTAATTATACTGTATATAGTGTTTTATTGATTGGTCAGTGTTGGAGCCATAATGTGGTTTTGTGTTTGTTTTATTTTGTCCTGAGCATGGGGTGGAGCAGTGTGTGGATGTGCATATAGGTGGTTGAATGGTGAGGGAAGACAGGTGTGAATGAACGGGAAAGGCAAACAGTTTTTTAACCGTGTCAGTGGGTCAGCATGCCAGAGTGGCTGGCGTGCTGAAGAACGATCTGAATTAAGGGAAACATCTATTTTGGACAAAGCTGTTATCTACCTTTGCTAAGGTGAGCTGCTGAACTGTAAATAAATACACAAAAAGACAAAAAGCACTGGACATTGGTTTATTTTCACCCCAGAACACGCGTCCTAAATAAGTTCAACCTGTTCGCCCCTCAGTGGCTTATTCAAATATATAATTTGTGTTTAAAGTCATTACAGTCAGTAAATAAGAAAAAAAAAAACACATCACATTATTTGCACATCCTTCATTTATTGTCAAAGCGACAGTTATTCATTCATTACCAAAGTGTTTCATGATCCCACATTCCTGATTTCTCTCAGTTACAATTTTAACAGCAAACCATAAGAGAATTAAACCCAAAATATCAGCTTACACAAAACCATAACATAGTTATACTGCAACAAGGTGCATAGGTGCAACAAGCCTGAGTAACGTGCTCTTTGCATGTATTGAGGCACATGGTAGAAGTAGTCGTCATTTTGACTCATTTTGTTTGTCATAGATTAGCAGTTCTGCCATTTGGTGTGTTGTCTAAAATCCCTCTGGAAAATAAAAATGTTGAATGGATGGTTGGATGGTTTTGTTCCAGGGGTTACAATACAACCATTAGCATCATTGTGAATTTTTATCTTTTAGTTACTTTTAATGTTGATTTTACTTGATGAAAAGTTAATCATCGAAGGAAAGACAATGAGCGACTTCCTTTTTTATAGCTAGACCTCAATCTCCTGACTGTGTTGTACATTGAAATTATTTATTATTGTTGCAACTCACATCGGCTTTGTGAATTTGTGTCATTCAATTTTTTTTAATTGTTTGGGGAAAACTATCTGGTGGCTTGACGTGATTAGCTAACAACTATAATAGATATTCAACGCAACTTAAAAAAAAATAATAATCATTTCAATATTTTATTTAAACGAACAAAACGTAGTCATGCTAGTAAGCCTCTGTAAGCAGACTATTTGTGACGTTTCTTGCAAATCCCATTCATATTTTCCATGGGGATTTTGGACTACACACCAAATGGTGGAAATGCGAGCCTACAAAACTACATCAGAGCTGCCTCTGTTAGAGAGCAGTATGCAAGACGTTATTATTACATACAGCGTAGAAGAAGAAGCTCGTTCTTATGTGACGTCATGAAGGTTTGAATTGGATTATTCTTTCCAGGAGAGGAAGTAGAGTTTTCCCAGTCCGTCACCACAAACCAGTTTGTTGGGTTGGTGTGGGTTCACCTCTAAAACCAGTACAGGACCACCACACACAAACATACCCACCTGGAAAGAGAGACAGAGAGAGGTATGAAAAACAGTAAATTCTGATCAAGAGAAGAGATCAACTTGTCAACTTGCTGCATGAGGACAGTAGATCATCTTCAGAGTCATTTCAAGTTCTTTGCCGTCTGTGTGTGGAAAGCTTGCGTGGGATTTTGACTGTACCTGTTTCTTGGTGTTCCTGTCCCACAGCTTGACTGTCCTGTCGTAGGAGGCTGAGATGATGGTTCTGCTGGAGACTCTCAGCACGCTAATCCTGTCGCTGTGGGCCTGCGGACCGATCATCATCATCATCATCATCATCATCATCATCATCATCATCATTAAAAATATTACTATTCTTTCCCAGATCAGAGTTGGAGTCTATGGACTCTTACAGGTTTTCTGCTGCTCCAGGAGGAAAGGTCTGGAGGCTGGTTGAACCACATGTTGCCCTTAATGTCTCCACACACCACAAACTCTGGAAGAACACAGAAACACACCAGAGGTAACCAACACTGTCAGTCACACAACAAGCAGATATGTGTACGTTTACAGATCCAAACCAGTGTGACTTCATTTTCAAAAGCTTGTGGAGGCAACGAGACTGAAGCATCACATCACGTTTACTAGGTGTAAATGGTGCAACTTCTTTCTCTTCTCTCGTTCTTCTCTTTTCACAAATATTATTACCTTTTAACTTGGTTAATAAAAAAACTAAAGAATTATTACAGTTATTATTGCTCTTCTACATATTATTGGTAGTAGTAGTAGTAATCGTAATAGTATTAATAGCAGCAGTAATAAGTCTAGTACTTGTAGTTGGAGCAGTAGTGATAGTAGTACTAGTTGTAATAGTATTAGTAATAGAAGTAATAGAGTACTAGCTGTAATAATAGTAGTAGCAGTAGTAGTAGTGCTAATAGTATTAGTACTAGCAGCAGTACTAGTACTACAGTATCTCCCTGTCCGTACCACTGTCCACAGTAATGGCTGTTATCAGGCTTCCCTTCCCCTCTGGCTGGTCCCTCTCCAGCTCCACAGCGCTGAAACCTGAACACAGTGAAGTTTTGGGGCCCATGGCGAGCTGCACGGAAGAGAAGACAAACCGAGTCAAACCATCAACTAACATTTCATTTCACTAAGAAGAAAGGGAACACTGTTAGTGATGATGAAGACGTATCTTTCAATCTCACTTGACGGTTCCTTGTCTGTGCCTCTACTCTGCTGCTGCTACTGTCAGTGCAGCAGTAGGGGCGACATACAGTAAATACAGACCATCCAACCATACATCCATTCTGCATGTTGTGATCCAAATGAACCAGAGTCACAATAAAGCCCGTGATCCTACAGACACAGGACCCTATGACCCTGTGACCCCCAGGGTTGCGTCCTCAGCCCCCTACTATACTCCCTGTACACACATGACTGTGTGGCCAGGTTCAGCTCCAACTCCATCATTAAGTTAGCGGATGACACAGTGGTGGTGGGCCTGATCTCCAACAACGACGAGAAGGCCTACCTGGAGGAAGTTGCTGATCTGTCACTCTGGTGCCAGCACAACAGCCTCCTCTTGAATGTCACCAAAACTAAGGAGCTGATTGTGGAATTTAGGAGGACACAACAACAGAGGACGTACTCACCATTGGGGATTAATGGGACTACTGTGGAGAGGGTGAGCAGGTATAAATACCTGGGAGTCCACATCACTGAAGATCTCACATGGTCCACACACACAGACACTCTGGTGAGGAAGGCAAGGCAGCGCCTTTACCACCTCAGGCAGCGGAGGAAATTTAAAGTCTCCCGGAGGATCCTTCAGTCCTTCTACTCTGGAGCTGTAGTGAGCATCCTGACAGGAAGCATCACTGCCTGGTTTGGCAACAGCTCCGCTCAGGACAGGAAGGCTCTGCAGAGAGTGTTCTGCGTTCGGCTGAATGCACTATTGGAACTACACTCCCCACCCTGCAGGACTTGTACACCAGGAGGTGCAGAACCAGAGCCTGCAGGATCATGAAGGATCCTCACCACCCCAACAACGGACTGTTTCAGCTGCTGCGGTCAGGCAAGCGCCTCCGTAGTCATGCTGCCAAAACAGAGAGACTGAGAGGGCCAGGGCCAGGGCCCCCACCAAGACCCACACACTGCCCCTCTTATATACACACACACACTCACACACTTAGGTAACGACTACACATCATTTATATTATATTACATACATACGATTTCCCTTATTACTATATTTTCATTTCCAAAGTACTCTTACTGTAAATATTGTGTTGGTTTTTTATTGTAAATAGTGTGTTGTTGCCCTTTGCATATTCCTGTTGAGCATTGCCACTTTTTCATTTCACTACACACCCCCGTGTGTGTATGTGACAAATAAACTTCTTGAATCTTGAACCTCTGTTTTAATTCTGAATGTCTTTTTTATATATATATATATATATATATATATATATATATGTATATATTTGCACACCCATAATATAGATAAATTGTTCCACCGCAGTGAAGATGATGAGGAGTTGAATGAGAGCATGTGAATATAATGGAGGACATGCTGGTGAGGTGAAACTCACCGTGAAGCCGAGGTGGACCACTCCATGTTCCTCGCCCAGCAGCCACATGCTTTTCTCATCGTTGCGAATCATCCCGAGAATCCGCACACAGGTGGACCAACTGGGGTGATGCAGAAACACGCAAACACGCAGAGCATTTCAGCTGTTTGTGTGGTTATACTTAATGTTTAATTTAATCATTTGATTGCATTTATAAGGACAATAATTAAACTTAAACACTGGATCAAGTCAAAATGGAAATCAAAACTGCAGTTAACAAAATTATGGAAGCCCGTTTCCACCACAGAAAAGAAAGAGAAAAAAAGATTCAGCTATCTCATAATTATGACTTAGTACTCGATAGTGCACCCGTGCACCATCTCCTCTCGATAGTGCACGGGTCATAATTATGAGATAACTAGCTATATCTACTGTTACAAGTGGGAAATATACATCACAAGTATTTAACTGTTAAAGCAGATTCCTCGCTGTCTAGCATCTCCTCTTGCTGCCTCTGCATACAGAAATGCTGCCTGCAGTTGAGCGACAGAATGGTACATAAGCATTTCTGTGTTCCTCTGACAATATGCATTTCTATGTGCTTTTCACGAGACAACATTGTGTTAAAGGACCATACCACCCTGGTGGGTCCTTTTCATTCTTACTCTGATGGGATTTCATTCCTCAAAACCATTTTTTGATATCTTTTTCCATTCTTGAGATATATCGTCCTATTCATGATTGTTATTGAAGTCTGATATCCTAAACACCTCGAAACCAAACCAAACTTGTCACAATTCATCAAAATGCTATTCTGACGCTTTAGTTGCGTCTTAGGTTTTAAAAATTTGGTCCAGTGTGCCATCTATATAATAAAGTTGCAGTTGCGTGTCTGTTTGTTTGTCTTTTATGCACGCCCACACCCGAGGTCGCATTGTGCTGAAATTTTGCATTAAGGTGTGTCATCATCTGGGGAAGGTCATGGGCAGGTTAAAACTTGGCCCCCCCCCCTAGGGGCGTGGCAGACCAAAATAGGCCAAAAACACCACGCCATGCCACACCAACACCCGACCCAAGCAATGCCGGTTACTTCAGCTGACTTAGTATCTCATAATTATGAGATAACTAAGTCATTTTTTTCTTTTCTGTGGCGGAAACGGGCTTCCATACAAAATAAGATCTATTCTGAGCAGTTTCTTTATGGATTTCATCTTTATGAAGCTCTATGACAAAGAGAACTTCAGTTGTTGAATTTCCTCAACTGACTGAACTAAAGCTAACTGACCCAACTCTGATTCACCCTAATTTACCCTCGCTTTACTTATGGATTTTATGGCTCCAATTGTTTTCTTCATTGAATGTGACATCAAATATGTTTCCGTCCTCGGACGCTCCAATCAGGACAGAGCAGTAGCAGAGCTGCATCACTTGATCCGTCACGGTGTGCGTGGCGACCCTCACCAGGCTGGGGGCAAAAGGACGGTAAGCAGCAAACGTTTCGGTCAGGTATGCAGAGGAAGATGAATCAAATGGACTTGTATCTTGCACACACCTTTACTTTCTGATAGTGTGCAGATTTCTTACTTCTAGCGTGACAATATCGTTCACCCACAGTTCCCCCTGTAGCCCTGACTTAAAACTCATGACTTTTCCATAACCAAGTCAGAGGACTTCCATGACCTACAATGTTCTTCCTTCCTGGTTTTTAATGTTTTTCATCTCAGAAAAGTTCTAAAGGGCTAAACAGCTGAAAACCATCAAATGTTTGAATGAAAGTTGTAAAATACATTCTGTCCACATTCAACCGGGTCCAGTCAACATCACTGTTAATGGTTTCAGTTGCCTTCTTGTGTCTTTTGCCAGGCCATAAATAAGAAAGTGTTCCTAATGGACAGAGGTGGAGGCCACAAGGGACCACGGACTGACTCGTAAGGCGTGTGACCGTCTTGTGTTTGGGTTTTACCTCACAGTGCTGTGTTGACGACTCAACATCAGCTCCAACACACGCTTCCTGCAGCTAACAGCGAACTGGCCATCAGGCATGGAGCAGATCGCTGTGATGGGTCCATCAGAGAGCTGACATACAAACACCCCACATTTGGTTATATAAATACACACACACACACACACACATTACAGTCACATGCACACACACACAGTTTACCTGCTTGTGGCTAACCACAGTGTTGTGCTGCCATAACTCTAGCAGGCCAGAGTCATAGCCAGCCAGCAGCAGGTCGTCTGTCTGAGAGAAGCACAAAGCTGTGACGGGGCCTCTCAGGCTGGGAGGACTCTCTGCATGAACAGGAGAGAGGAGACAGGTGGACTGGGACGTTCACAACTCAATCCTTAAAAAGAAATAAGCTGCTATTGTAAGCTAAAATGTTTTCAGAAGAACAGCTAAAAAAGGTGCAGGAATGTTATTAGCAAAAAACCCGTTCAATCATTTTTATTCACAAGCTCCTCCACCAGGTCTCAGTCAACCAATGCACGGGCCAATACAGACACTTGAAGGAGTCGAGTTGCCGTCCTGAACCTTTTTCCTCCCTTTGCAGTTCGCTGGAGGCGGATTGTTACCTGATGCCCATGTCCAGCTTCTCAGTGAGCGGTCTTCAGAAACGGTGAGGAATTCTGGGGCTCCTTCCTTGGAGACCACCCCCTGTATCCCACCGCTGTGACCCTGGAAGGTGCTCAGGTGCTCAACCTGTACATGAAGGTAGCGGATGTGATCAGGGATGCAAAGGCAGGGGAAAAAAAGCACACAGAAAAAAGTACACATCCAAGTATAATACTTTCCTGTGACGTCTCAACTTATGACGCCCTGTACTGTCCTGTTTGGCATCTGGTCCTCCAGGCAGGGTAAAATAAAAATAACTTTGAAACACTTTGAATTATTTCCACATACTATTTGACCCAGGTCTATTTGACACAACACACAGACCTGGAAGGGCTTCCAAAGCTGCACTGTGCCATCATCAGATGCAGTAGCAACTATCATGTCCTCCGGGATGACTTCTTTGGTTTCGTCTTAAAGAAAAAAAAAAACAACAACAATGTAAATGTGTCGCCCCCCCATGACAGATGCAGGCACCTCTTGGGTCAGTCAGAAGCAAGAGTCATCACCCTTCCAAGTTTCATCTGAGCAGTTTCTGAACTGCATCAGAAAGTTATGGCCTTTCAAAGTTTGGTTATTGATTGTAGCACCGCACAATAATGATCCATGATTTATTCTACTGTATGAACGGAACAGCAAGAGAGTGAAGGAGTACTGGTTGTACGAGTCTCACAGTGTTAACAGAGCGCTGACCTGTAGGAAGGACGGAGCAGTGGTGTACGCGTTGCCGGTGGGCAGCGATGTGGCCGACCTCCATGCTCGTTTCCCACTTCCACACATGCAGCGCCCCCTCTGCACAGCCTGCCATCACATATGGTCCCTGTGCACGGAAAAACAGCACGTTCACCTTCCCTGTTACAACGTCCCCACGTCGCATTCATGAGGATTGATGTAGGTTTGAAGTGAGAAAAACGATTAGCTTTAAATGTATTTAGCCTTCACAGGAGTCTTCCCTTCCTCGGTGTTCAACTCACCAGGCAGCACACGGAGCTAAGAGGACACTTCCACGGGATCTCAATGACACTGTGGCCTGCCTGCAGGTCCCAAACACGAAGCCTTCCATCGTTTGAGGAGCTCACCTGGAGAAGGCCGAGGTAGAGGAAGACAAAGTTAGTCAATAATGCAATACTGTAATATAAAAATCACTTCCTGAGGTGATAAAACTTGCGATGACGGCGGCAGACTTCTGCAGGATATATTCATTGAAACCAAAACGATGATGACAGTGAATATAAGGAAGACTCACCACACAGTCTGGGGTCCAAACACAGCCGGTGATCCAGTCTCTGTGGGAGTGGGGGAGCGACTTAGAAAGGGCAGGAGAAGAGGAACTCACATCCCACACCATCAGGGCCTGAAACAGAGAGAGTCTTACGATCACAACACAGTCAAGCCTGAAACGTTCAGCAAAACTGAGCCGAGCAGGTCGACTAGAATAGGTGGGGATTAAATGCCTTGAGGACTGAATGGATCTGGGGATTTGAACCAGCAACCTTTAAGTTACAAACTGCTTCCTTTACAGTTACAGGAACAATGGCAGTGATATTTATTTCAGCTGGAATCTGCAGAGACACACACACCTGATCTTTTCCACCGGACAGTAGTTCTCCACCATCAGGGCTGAAAGCCAGACAGGTGACCCCCCCACTGTGGCCCCTCAGCACAGACACCACAGTGGGCTTGACCCAAGGGTCAAGGGTCAGGTCCCCCACTGACCACAGGGCAATGGTGAAGTCATCTGGGAAATGGAGGGGAGGAAAATAAACGAATAGTTAATATGAGTTGAAAGATGTTTTTCGATGACGTCTTTGCTGAACCAACCAAGTTCCCACAGTGTGTTGAGTCTCTTGTACCATCAGCGAGACTCACCAGAGGCAGACGCCAGGTACGAGGAGTTTTGGGCCAGCGCCAGGACGGGGCCTTGTTGCATCCCAAACTTCCCCAGGTCTTCCAGCACGTCCTCCTCTTTTTGCATCCTCCAGACCCTCAGGTTCTTGTCTCCTCCGCCGGACACCAGCAGCTCAGGACCGGCCCGCTCCGGTTCAGCCACAGTCAGCCACATCAGGCACAGGACGGACACCCGGAGGTCCTCGCTGGCCCACGTCCTCTCACCTGCAATCAAAACAGATTCAGTTATGGGGGATTTGTTTACAGGATCCTTTCTAATATATTTAATGGGATTTCTGCCTTATTACGGGTGACAAACACAGGAAGTATGACAAAGAGAGAGGGGTGATATGCAACCACATTCAAGCCTGGGACATGGACTAAAAGTGGATACCGGTACATACTGAGAACAGAGGGAATCATGGGAGGGAATAGGAACGAGACATTGAGGAGGCCTCCTATTCTCCTTTCACTCTCCATCATACGTTTAATTAGTTCTGTCAAGCATCTTCCAGGGTTGTGAGTTTGAATCCCGCCAGACGCACACCTGATTCAAGGTTGAAGAGCTTGATGCCCTTTCCATGATAACCCACGGCAACGCGTTCTCCGTCGACGGCCACGCACAGAGCGGCGGGCTCCGAGGTCACAGACTTCAGTTTCTTCTGAGGAGGTTCCTGTTCATACTGGAAGAGCAAATAATACTTTGACAAGTACAAAGTGCTACCAGACATTCATCATTCGATATGTTTCAAATACAGAGGATCCAGTCTGTCAACCACAGACTTGAAATATACACCAATTACCCACTATTTAGCTCCGATATTTCAAAAGGTATCACCCAGTTTGTAACTATAGGTATATAAACTTTTGCAAAATTGTAGTTATCTTGTTTTAGAACAAAACCAGCAGCTTACCTCGTCTTCTCTAAACACCCTCACCGAACGGCCAAGTCCTCCCGACCAGAGATGGAGCTGTTTAGAGGAGCAGAAGAAGAGGAGAAAAATGGAGATTACTTTCTATGTGGCTGGTTAAATAGTGAACAGTGATGTCATTATTGTTATTGATGGTTGATGTCAAGCGTTTTAATCCACCCTCAGGTTTCTACCCTGCCATGCGTGGGCAGTGATGCCTCACCGTGTGATCGGAGCCGGCGCTCAGCAGCCTGGTCCCTTCACCCAGGAAGGTGAGGATCTCCGTGGCCCCGCAGTGAGCCTGGTAGCGCCCCACACAGGTGGAGGTGGGCACCGACCACACCCTCACCTCCCCGGACAGACAGCCAGAGCACAGCATGGAGGAGGAGGGAGAGAAGGAGAGACTACGCACTGACCGCTGGTGACCGGAGAGAGACTGGTGGAGAGGAGGGAGGAGACAGGAGAGGAGAAGAAATAAGAAGGGCGGGGCCTCCTGCTGGCTCACGTGGCTTAAGGCACATGTACCCACGATGCTCTGGGTTCGAGTCCAGCCTGGGACCTCTGTCACATTTCATCCCCCCCCCCCCCCCCAGAGATCACTTGTCAATCAGTCTCTTTTTCCTTGGATTTCCTCTCTTTTCTTTGTCACTCCTCATGCTAACTATCCATTCTTCTTCTTCTATTTATTCCAAACCACTGATGCTGCTGCTGAAAACATAAAACGCATCACTTCCTGTGAGCCGGAGGATTTTTACCTGGAAAGACCTACTTGACACCAGGTGAACAGTAAATATAAAAGCTTTCACGAACTGGCTAGAGGTTGAATCACTGTGATAGTAGTATTTTATTGTTGCAGATTCTAACTGTAAGAATGGGAGTAGGGTTACTTTAACTCACTGTCAAGACTTTATTCTGGAGCCAGTTCCACACAGTCACATTCCCATTCCAGCAGCCAGCAGCCAGCAGGTGACCTTCAGGGTCAAAGGTCACACAGTTCAGAGGGCTGGGGCTAAGCAGCGTCGCTACCTCATGACCCTTATAGGAGGACCACACCTGTAGAGCAGAAATGAAGCACAGACGACACCAACAGCTCACGTGAAGTGTTTCATTTAATACCATGGTCATAATAATAGTAAATAATACTGTAGTATAATAGTGATCAGTAGTATCAAATATTGAATTGAGACCTTCAGCGTGAAGTCCAGGGACACAGTTGCAATGTGCTTCCTGTCTGCAGTGATATCACTTCCTGTTATCATATTAGAGTGGCCATCAATAACAGCAGTCCTGCGGAGACAAGAGTTGAGTAGACTTGAACGGTTTACAGCAGGATGTTTTTGTTGTGAACTCTCCTTCCAAAGCCGCCTCTCACCTGCAACCGTTCTCGACGTCCCACATCTCTATTTGTCCGTCAAAAGAGGTGGTGGCAAGAAGCCCGTCCCTCAGGAAGAGACAGCTAGAGATGCCGTCACAGCTGCTCACCAACGACCTCACTTCCTGTTCACAGCCAGGAGGAAATTCATAGTTTTCTTTTGACGTTTTGACTGTTTATTTTATTATTTTAAATGCTGCCCACCCCTGACAGTCGCGTTCCTACCTGTCCAGTCTGTGTGTGGATGAAATGTAGAGTTCCCTGTCCAGTACCAACCACCATCAGCCCTCCGTCTGGGCTCAGAACCACACAGGTGGGCTCAGAGGAGAAGGTGGACACCAGCTTACTGGGTTGAAACACAGAAAACCAACAATAATCACTATTGGTTTCACGTTAACACCATAACAGAGAAATAAAAAGCCCTTGAAACTTGGGATATGTTTACATCTGAATGAATCCTCTTCTTTCTAGAAACTGATGAAATGTTTTCTGATGAGATGTGTTGATGAAATATGTTTTTAATGTGAAGAGACACCTAGTATCGACACACTCTTTAACTGCACCTTGAAAACAACCTGCTTACCAGGTTTGTTGCAGAGTTTGATTGTCCCCGTTTAGCAACTGAACAACCCGAGCACCTCCTTCTGCCATCAGGCCTTGTGCCCAGGCGTGAGCAGAGGTTTGGGTTGGATTGTTGAGCGCCTGCTGAACGAAAAGGGCTGGCCAGGAGGAAAGGAGTGGGGCGTGAAACTGCAGGAAACCCCAGCAGTCCTCCATATTGCCCTGGATGGCAACTGAGAGGACACAGAGGAGAGAAACTATTGTCATTGACCGCAACCTGTAAGCATTGTGTGTTTAGAGAGGTGATAAATGCACACAACCCGTCATACACACTAAACCACTTACCTGACGGCACAAACTTACTCTTCTTGTCTGCAGAAAAGACAGAATTTAACAGGGTGAGAATGTGAGGATTTTTTGTTTAACCATCATTCATCCAGGTGAGGTTTACTGACCACACCTGCTGTTGGTCAGAAACACCCTGCCTCATATTCACACACACAAACTCATGCAAAGGCCAAAGGTAAGATTTGTCATAGAAAGACCATCCAAACTAACAAACGGTATTGCCACAATAGTCACGTGGCCATGCAGGCTCCGCCCACTTACCATACACGCTGTAGGTCTCCAGGAGGTGGTGCAGGAGGCCGTGGCGCACGTTTGAATACATGAAGTAGTAACTGGAGAGCAGGGAGTAGAGCGCCTCCCACTGGTCACTTCCCATCTAACCAAAGTCACATACAAGCAGCCGGGAGATAGAAAACGTTCAGTAAATATCATCAGCTGTTCATGTACTCGTTGTTGTGGAGGAATAGAC
Organism: Hoplostethus mediterraneus; assembly: GCA_034670385.1. NCBI lineage: Eukaryota > Metazoa > Chordata > Actinopteri > Trachichthyiformes > Trachichthyidae > Hoplostethus > Hoplostethus mediterraneus. The sequence continues at coordinate 15,039 of JAXDDW010000174.1, forward strand.
GGACCAAGTTTCTCTGAATCCTAATTCTTGCTTCTTGAAAAACAAGCTGATTTTACTCATTGGACGTTTCCTTTTGCTGCCAAAAGCTCTTGTTATACAATCAATTTATTTCATTTTCATTTCATGGAAAGGTATCACAAGTACTGAGTGTTCGATGTTGATCAGTGAAGATCAGATATAATGCTTGGTGTTTGGCACAGCCTGCTGGTGATGGAAGGTCACTAACCAGGTGAGAAGGCAGATACATGATGGAGTTGGCCTCACAGTGAAGGAAGGTATCAGCTCCTTGAGGGTCAGCCAGCGCCCACAGATGAGCTGTGGAAAGAGACAACAGAGTGATACACCAGGAATAAGACAATATATGAAATAAGAAATCAGATTTTGTGAATTTAAGGAAACTGTGTGTGCGTACTGTACCTGACAATACGAGATGAGCTCTGGTTCTGTCACCATCTGCTGGGAGGAGGAAGTCCTCAAAGCCCCGCCTCACCTCTGGATTGGTCAGAGCCAGCAGGTCGTCAGTGTCGTGGGACTGAGACGGACCAATCAGGCTGCAGATGAGGATCAAAATATATGTTTTAATAATTCCTCCTCTTGGGGATGCTGTAAATAATTCATAATTCCTCAGTATCTCAATGGACCATTTTTACAAAAATGTGCACTTGGCCTCTAGCTTACTGAAAATCTAAAACCACACAAATCCCTTAGGTTGTCATTTATATACCAATGTCTACTCTAGACTATTCAGGGATGTGATCAACACTTTCCTGAGAGAGTCAGGAAAAGTGTTCTCCAATTAGAAATGTATTGCACGGTCAAAGAAATTGCAAGCCCGGGATTCACAGACCTTCAACTCCTACTGGGATTCCTACCTCTGCAAACTCTGCACCATATGGGTGAAGGTTGCCATGGGAATGCGTCCTTTGGGCTTCCTGGACAGGTGCAGCACTTCCTGCCATGTGACCTGCTTGTCCGGTGAGGACGAGGCACTGCATGTGTTCAGTATGCCATACAGGTCTCTCTCCTTCAGGCCTGTGGACGGGAAACCACAGTCACTTCAGCAACCTCCTGAAGTGTATTTGGTCACTGACAGCATTCGACAGTTCAAAATAAACTTTTATACATTATAATGTTGTAAAAAAAACAAAAAAAACACAATAAGTCGAGACAAGCAATAAAATGTCATACATGCAGTGAAACAATGTTGAATAAAATTTAATTACAAACTGCATTCTCTGATATTCTATTCATATGGCTTTTCACCCATTTTGTTTTTGCATCATGTCCATCAAGAAAACACCAATGAAGCATACGGTTTGTCAGAAGCCCCATTCAGGTGTGGTGCACAAACAAAGCTCCATTCATACCTGGAATGGATCAAACAGGATTTGTGTTTGGTTCAACCTGCTTGGAGACGGGTGGGGTTTACTGCACGAGGACAATTCAGGGAGTGTCAGGTAAACTGTCACTCACTACCACTACCTGCATCACTCCAATACCAACCAGCCCCGTTACCGCTACTGTAACATGTCCCACTAAACTTTCTGGTGCTCTGTACTGTACTACTTACCAAGCTCCACCCATGTGGTGCCCAAACACATTAAAAACAATATCAAGGATTCTGCAAAAATACTATTTGACTGGATGTAACATGAGTACCATCTTACCGGTGGTGCTGACGGTGAGTGCTGCCAGGGCCCAGCGGAGTCCCACCATACCTCTGTACTGGGAGCACAGTCTGTCCAGGCTGTACTGGACCAACTGGCTCAGGGACTGGGGCAGGCTCTGGAGGCTCTCCGTCATCTGAGACAGAAGGAGAGATGTTAGCACCATCATCATCATCATCATCATCATCGTTACTATCAAGTTTCATTTTATTTCCATGTGCACCAAGGTACGATGAAATTTGGCAGCAGGGTAAAAGAGACCTCCCTGTGAAAGGTGAAAAGATGAACTTCACATAACAAATGCTTAGTTGCATTAAGAGCCCACAGACACAAAATGTAACAGTACACCAATAGCTAACAAGAACGCAACAATATACTATATATAATGAAACATAAAACAGTAAGGGCAGCATCTTCATTTTGTCACCTACATAACCATTATCATGCCATCATTGAAGGTCAACTAGGTTAACTAGCTAACCTAGATAATCATCAGCTAGCTCCTCTCTTACCCCTTGCCTGAAACCCATTGGCCTTCAGTCTGTTACTTAATCTAAAAAACTGAGATTTGACTTTGAGCAGCTCGGTCTGTGAGAAATGTTTATATAACTAAGACTCCAGTCAGCAGCTCAAAGCGTAGACCATGGCACTAACCGGCACTAACCAAGATTAGGGGTTTGATTCCTACTGTGGTCACCCATTATATAAATGTGTGCACCCATGGTATTGTAGGAAGCTTTGGATTCAAGTGTCCACCAAATGGCATCACTACAACCAACATTATACTGTGACATGACTGGCGCCAACACTGTGGGAATGTCTGGAAGACGTGACATCGGACCTTATCAAAGGAGGCAAAGTTCCTCAAGTCTTCACAGGCCAGGTGCAGGTAGAGAGGGCTCATCGCTCCCTTCTTCATCATCAGCGTCTGGAGCTGGATACACACACAGGATACATTCAGCAATATATAAACAAACTGACAAACTGACAGATTAAAAGTTGCAGGCCAAATTGCAAAAACAAGATTTTTTAATTGGGATGAGTAGAGGGCAAACTCTTCAAATGGGACTATCATCCACAAGAGCAGGACCTGGTGGGTCAGAACACCAAAGTACCAACTTGAGAAATAAAATAGAGTTTATTGAAACAATCAATGTTGAGAAGAACCTGGTTGTTGAATGCAGTGTTACTGAGTTTCTTCCCAAAGGCATCCAGTCCTTTCTGGACTATTTCCTTCCTGTCCGGCATCGAGAGCGGTCCCACGGCAAGCAGCACGGCCCCTCTCTTCTTGGCAAGCGTTTGTAACAGTGCCGAATTGGACGTGACGCTTACTACCAAACACAAACCCTGACAAGAAAAAGGGAATACAGGTTTTGCCACACGTCCTCACATGAAACATATTCAACCTCGCCTCAAACGCATAAATGTACAGATCTACAAATGACTGTGAATTTCAACTGGAAAAGAAGTAAGCCACGTATATGAAGAGTGGTGAAGCAGCCTAGAGCATTGACACACTAATCTAAGAAAAGATGGAGGTCTTATTCTACTCCAAAACTCTAGTTAGATAGTAAAAATGTGAACATTTTTGGGGCAAAAGGATAATTCCCTGCCCTGCATCCACACCATGAATTAATTGGGATGTCTCTGTAAAAACGGTGAGAATGAATTACTTTGTCATGTTAACAGAGATACTAAGAATGGTAGCATTGCTAGGTGGTTAGCTGTACTCGACAAGTACCCAGATGCCCTGTGTGTATTGAATGTACAGGCTCGTCTAAATGGCCGACCTTGGGAAGCTGCTGTGGTATCCAGTTAGAGCTGAGCTGGCCCCTGCCATCTCGCACAAGGTCCGCCCCATCAACCAGCAGGGCCAGCGGTTGGTCTTTCTTGGTGTCACTCAACATGGAGTGAAATTCTGCCAGCAAATCACTGATAAAAAAATATATATAATTGGACATAGATTGCAAAAAGTATTAGTGCATAGACAAAATGACACTTCAAAACACTTCAAAAAGACACTGAGGCACATTTAACTTACTTGTAAGATGGGGGAAGGGGTGATTCCTCCTCCGTCTCTTTTGTTTTCTTCAACCATCGGACGAGGCATCGCAGCAGGTTCTCCACAGAGCGTGCAGATTGGCTAGCAGCTGTAGAGTAGGAGATGACATCACAGCCTAGTATTCTCTTGGACTCGTCTCCGGTGTGGAGGGCGTTTGCTAGAGCAGCCTGTGTGGAGGGAGGAGAAAATGGGTTGGAAAGAGACATGAAGAACCCAACGGTCTGTGTGGGCAGCATCCTGTCTGTTGTTTCAGTACCAGAGGAATTTCCCCACAGTGGAATCAATAAAGGAAATTCCACCACTACCACCACTGCTATGACTGTCACCGCTACCACTACATTGCTACTAGTATAAGGACACAATGGAATTTGTTCTCTGGAAGCAGATTCATACAGGGGGTGGACAAAATAACACCTAACAATACATGAAGTACCTAATAAGAAGTAGCTCCCTTTGCAATTTACCATGAAGACAGTTTTGCCCTCCCCAGGCGCTCCCTCCACCAGCAGCATGCCTCCTTTGGCCTGGACCTCCTGGACCTTCTCCACAGCCCCGGCCAGCAGCTTGGCCCTGCCGTAGAACTGCCTCTGCAGCTTCCCCTGGTGCACCTCCTGCTCGGTTACATCTGACGCTGCCTCCTCGCCCTCCTCGCCCTCCTACAAATGAAATGTTGGTGTGTACTCTACTGTGTAGTAGCCATGTCAAAAATTACAAACAGTTTAGCTGACTAGCCCGGATGGATCCCATAATTCATTAAGGGCCCAGTAGTAGTTTAATAATTTAACATTGAAGTTCACAAAGAGGTTTGGTGAACATAAGTCAATCATCAGAGTAACTCACTTCAACAAAATGCTTCAACACAGCCGTCCAGAGGTCTTCCAGCACGGCCCGGCCAAAGTCCTCCAGGCCTTTCAGGTAGGGATTCCCCCCCACGACACCACCCCACTCGCACGGGTAACTGGGACAGGAACACAGACATGTTGGCTCGGCTAAGGCATGGAAGGCGAGGTTTCATATATGGCAGAACATTTGAAGGGTTTCATTCCAATTCCTCAAATGTCAGTCAAGAATACAACACAAACGCAACTATTTTGTAAGCAAAGAGCTTAAGATGACTTGTAACTTCAACGGTAACCCAGAATGTTCTTCACTTTGGACTGGATCTCTTCATGGTTTGGTCAACATTGATGAACCCTAATGTCATAGTGTCATTCTGTATCTTGGATCCAAGAAGCAACGTTGTCTGTTTGCTGGGGAAAAACATCCTGGATGCTTTTGATGAGGGTGGATAACCAGGGCAGCTTATGTCGGAGCTTGGCTTCTCCCGTACTTCTATGAAATGACAAAGCACTCACTTTTCGGTGACTTTCACATCACTGTCCAGGATCCTTGTCTTCAGGTCGGCCATTTTAGATTCAGCGTCCTTTGATTCAGGGGCAAAGTCTGATCTCCACGCCACAGGAACCGACCTGAGAAACCACAAAAACAAAGTAGTATTACAGCCATCTACAGCATGGGACCACTATTGTGTCATGCTATGTTCTCCAGTTTGACCATGACAACGACCATGGGACGGCGTACTTGGCGAGGTTTGGATCCCTGAAGTAGCAGAGCATTCGTTGGTGTGCCGTGTCCGGGTACAGGGCCTGGAACTGACGGATCTCCATCTCGGTGATGGACAGGCCTGCAGGGGCCGAGGACAGCTGCACAGAAACCGTCATGTTATGCTTCTTGTATTATGTGAAAAAGGACACTGGACAACAGTCAGACAACAGTCAGATTCATTTAGAAGCACGTAACTAGAAAATGGGTGGTGGAGCTGTACCGGAGACTTGTGTATGAGGAGGTTAAGTCACCGATAGAGGTTGATGCAGATCATATATTTCCCCTTTAAGATAGTGAATTGTTTATTTTTCTTTTGGTAAATTGAATTGTCTATGAGCTTGTATTGTCTTATAAGTACCTGATTTTATTAACTTGGGTTCAACTTGCCTTGTAAATAAGTTTGATTTCATTCAAACAACCAGTAAAACAACCAGGAGTTTGTGAAGGGCTGGATTCCTATTGGCATAATTATTGTCTCGCCTAGAAAAAACATTTTTGTCAGGATCATCTGGGATCATAATGTTGATCTTAGTATTAAAAATGAACCCCTTATGGGAGAATTATAGCAGCATGCAGACTTGTCCATCTGTCCTGCACCAGCTCAGAGACGTTGTATTATTGTGTGTATTATTCTCCATGTCAATAAAAAGGGCTATTGCACACAATAAAAGCACAGACACTACACATTGGAGTATTGCATGAAAAACAAGTACACTAATGATGGCTTCCTAATTAACTCTATCACAATAACGGTTCTTCATCCTTATTGAGTGCAACATTTTTACTGATATGGATTACAGGTTTGGTGATAACACACTGAATCTGCAGTACAGTAACTATACAGGCATACTTACTCATTCTAGTTTTATGTTGTTTCGTAATGCCAAGTCTTACCCAGCTGTACTGCGGCAGGTCGGGGAGTGCTGGCCGGGGGGGCACCAGGCCGTACCTCTCCCCCAGGATGCCTACCAGCATCTGACTGCGGCACACCTCGGACAGGCACAGCTCGGTGGCCCGCCCCGACTCCTCCTCCGTCACGCCCCAGCGCAGTTCCACCTCCTGCAGGTAGAGGCAGTATGGCGCAGCGCGGCGCCGGAGCTCCGGGAAGACGCTGCGCACCAGCACGTCGCGCTCCGCATGCATGTCTCTGAAGGTGGAGGAGATAAACACACGCACACCTCGCCACCTGAAGGAGAGAGGCATAGGGAAAGGGTTGGTGTGGAGGAGAAAAACAGGAGGCGAGTAATACGCAATACAAGGTATGTCAATTTTGTGATGTCTTCATCTGATGTCACCCTGATGATGTTACCCGACGTGCTGCGGTAGAACAGTGTTGTTGGACCTAAGATAATCGTTGACTTAGCCACTACAATAGAAAATCACAGAGCGACTTCCTGGTCTGTGAACGCACCGCACCAACCTAGAGCTGCTCATGCTTGTTGAATTCTAGGATGCTGCCTGATGGACGAGCCACTCTGGATTTCCCTTAAGCAGGACTCTAATGGCTCTGTGCAGCCTAAAGAGCGTGTACTGTAATTCCCCTGAGCCCTGTGCATTGCAAAAAGCACACAAACAAACAAACAAACAAACCCACAAACACAGGTGCTCTGGTGCAAACATTACCTCAGCATGGGGCTGGCTGGTATTGGGGCGACACTGGGGGTGGTCTGAGGGGCTTTAGCTCCCTCTGGGGGAGGGATGTTGTGCAGTTTGTCTAAGTGCTCCACATGGTCCAGCAGCCTAGATGAACCTCGTTCTGCCACGAACCTGAACACATAGTAAAGACAAACAGGCTTACGGCATCATAGGAAAACCAAGAGAGCTCTCTTCTAGGGGCCACTGGAGGTCAGTGTTTCTCTTTGTTTATATCATCTAGATCAATGTATTTGGATGACAACATTTTACCTGAGCATTTGTTCACTGAAGCCGGACAGCATCACGTGGTTCCGCTCTGGGATGTATTCCTTGTATCTGTATGGGCTGAGATTAGTGACACCAAAAACTGAATTAGTCACGCTAAAATTGAATAATTGAATTCAAAAATTGTATTTGAATTGCATAATCTGAATTTGACCATAATGCTTTGAAATTGAATTTGATCCTCATTGGATTCAACGGTCAACTTTTATTTCAAGGCTCAACATGTTTTCAAGTTCAGTTCTTTGGGACTCGGGAAAAGTAAACGAAAAGATTTGCAACTGGTTAAACACAAGAATAAATGCACTCAGCAAAGGTTAACAACAGAGAGGGAAACAGAAACCAGCCAGTAGTCAAATGCTGGTGAATTTATCTGTTTTATTATCTAGTAAGAGAGATGTGTAATAGTTTGTTACCTGTCTGATAGATAGAGTTGCACCAAAAGGGCCTTATTGTTAATGTCCTTCCTGTAGTTGCTGATGGCCCACTCAAGCTCCCGACTCACAAATGACTCACACACCATGATGATGTTGTCCACCTGAGGTGCACAAGTATAGAAGGTCAACAGTCACAAGGAGAAAGCTTGTACTGCCATCTAAAGCAGTGGTTCTCCACCATGAGATCCTACTCGTACCACTCTGACTCTTGGACAATTAAAATGATTGAACGCCGTCACAGTTAACTTGACTTGTTATAGGAGGAAGCCTAGAAGTATTGAAATGTTTATTATTTAACAAGAAAGGATTATTTGAAAAAACTAGAGATGTGCTAATACAATTCTGCATCTGAAATAAAGTATCCTACGACCTACGACCCTGCCCACAATCACCTCATGAAGCCTGGGGCAGGTTGAGAAAGACTCACTGTTTGAATCGATGACATTTCATCTTTAATATCCACATTCAGGAAGTTGAAGTGGATCAGCCAATCATATGGATGATTGGCTATGAATATGAAGGAACAAACCTTGTTTTTCTTTGTTAACACTTCCCTGGAAAGAAAAGAGCCCGTTCTCTCCTTCACGTCATCGGATCGACAACTTTCCTGTGAAAGAAAAGCGTTTACCAATGAAGACCAACAACTCACTCAAATAGATGCTGTCCACAAATTGTACATTTAGGTTCCTTTATCCAATTCAGTTGTTATCAGGTTGTGATTTATTAGAGGTATCTAACTGGTAGGAGCTCATGAAATAGGTTGAAACAAAATGTATTTATTGATTTATTTGAAATCTACCAAACCTCTTACCTTAATCTGCTTGTTCACACTCTTGACATTGTCTAAAAGGACGTCAGACTTCAGCTTGGCCTCTTCACAGAAACTAAAATTAAAGAAATACAATTTGGCGTCTTCGGCGCTGTAGCCAATCATCAGCGAGAGCAAAACCGCCACCTCCATCATCTGAGAAGATTTGTATCATACAAAATGGACAACGCTCAGTACAAAACAAGGGTTAGCTTAGCATTATCTGACCCCGTTTGAATTCAGATGAAAGTTGGGCCCTTACAGACGGAGTGAGCTTGTCTTCTTTTTCCTTCTTCTTCTTCTTGTTCTCCTCTCCCTCTTTTTCCTCCTCGTTCTCTTCCTCGGGATCCTGGGGGCAACAGAAGTCCTGTTTCTGGCACCAGGTCTCATCGACATGCATGTCAGTAGAGAGGAAGATAACGGTCCGTCCGGGGAGGGGAGGCACATTGTAGCGGCAGGAGATCTGAACCGCCGTCTCCAGCGCTTTGCGGTAGCGGTCCAACAGCTCCACCGTGAACTGCCTCTGGCTGGATGGACAGACCCAGAAAAAAACACACACACACACACACACACACACACACACACACACACACACACACACACACACACACACACACACACACACACACACACACACACACACACACACACACACACACACACACACACACACGACACACACACACACACACACACACACAATTTTTTCATAACTTTATTATTATGAAAAAATGTAAGTAACTTTCTTCATATTTTGCTTCCTGCTTCCTGTACCAACAAACCAATATAGTGGAACAGCAGTAGAAAGGGAGACACCATAACATCAAAGCATATTTGTAGAAATACGTCTTAAGAAGAGATTTGTGATCATTTTAATTTTGGTGAAATGAAACGTCTTTCTGTCGATGGAGTTTGAGTTCCTGTAGGTGGCCCCCTTTTCTTTGTCTGTTCAGCCACGGTGACTATCGCTGCTCATGCTAACTACCCAGTTCTTCTTCTGTTTATTCCAAACAAACCAGAAATGTAAAACGCATCACTTCCTGTGTGTCAGAGGATTTTTCCCAGGAAAGACGTACTTGACACCGGGTGTTTGGAACAACGACTCTTTCATGAACCGGCTAGAGGTTGAATCACTGTTGTGCTGTATCAATCAGTGACCAACAGTAGAAAAACAGACGTTTACTTATATGAAAGTGTCACAGGTTACCACTTTAAAAAGAGCTCCTCGGGGAAGGCTTTCCAAAGAGCAGAATAAATGCCGACCTATGAAATAAAAGAATATACATACTTGGCTTTTTCAAGCTGGGTCTTCTTCAGGTGATACAAGCGACAGATGAAGGGCACACCTAGCGCCACCCTCAGCCTCCTCCTGTGGGTCGTCTCCCAGTCCAGACGCTTGAAGCGCTTGCTCTTAGGAATCCTCTTCAGGATGCCCATCAAAATCTCCTTACAAGTGGGGACCGCTTTCTGTGACGCCACGGCTGGAGGAAAGAGTTGGAGTTGGTTGAAATGTGGTAGGTGTTATGTTCGGGTCAGACGGATGTATTGGGCCAAGAGTTTCTATGCACGTTACATTTATTCATTTAATTGTTCAATTATGTATTTTGGAAATTCAATTCTTCATTTAAAAAGTATTGACCCTAAAATAATTTCATTAGTGTGGGTTTCAATCAAGAGCTTTCGTGCCACATGATGATCTATTGACAAGAAAAAAAATTTGGGGGTGGGGGGGGGGGACCGAATATTTGAAAATACATGAAAATGGTCAAATTGAAAGATGCCGTTTATCAACACAAACTCCTGGCTATCAGCAACGTCTAAAAAGATCAGTATTAGTATCACAAACCCATTTTGGTCAAACCCTAGTATCTGTGTGTGTGTGTGTGTGTGTGTGTGTGTGTGTGTGTGTGTGTGTGTGTGTGTGTGTGTGTGTGTGTGTGTGTGTGTAGCTCACCCAAACTGCTGAGCTGCATGATGACCTTGTAGGCAGCGAGGAATCTGAAGGGAAACTGCCGGCTCTGGATAACCGCTTTCTGGAACAGATCAAACCAGATCACTCAGAGATCATCAACGTTCAGGGATCCTACAACTTCCATGACCAACACTTCTCACAAATCAATACTATTCAATAGCCATCTTGAACATTTTTACTTACAAACCACAAACATTTTAGAGCATAACATGACTTTTGTTTAATGTTATGTGTAAACCACACTATGGGGTTGCTCACCTTATTGGTCAGTCTGCTGAGGATCTTCTGGTGATGAGTCTCACTGATGCGCTGAGTGATCATGTTCCTCAGGTTCCTCAGCATGGCCATGAAGGGAAGAGACTTGTTGTCTGTAGAGAACATCATTTAAAAAAATAACTTAAAGATATTTTTCATCCTTAACACATTAGCAGCAGCAACAATAACACACAGATGACCATAATGATTTGGGCAATATCTTGGACCATCACCATTCACACTGTGTATTAGGAGAATGTGTTAACATTCCAGAATATTCCCGCTGCCCATCTTTCGCCGCAGGCTGAAAACCCACCTCTTCAGGAAACACTACCCTGACCCTTCCTCTTAGCTCTTAACAAGAGCTCTTGTTTATTGGCTCTTGTTTATTGGATAAACTTATTTGTCTTAGCTCTTGTTTATTCGATTCTCTTATTTGTCTCATTTGTTTAAGATAAAGTAGGTTGCTAACTTATTAGCACTCTTACCTTAACACTAGTTATGCTCTTAGTTGCTTGTTTAGGAAGGAAATGCACTTACGATTTCTGGTGACTAGTAGTTTTCTTGCCTACCTATGTTGAATACACTTATTGTAAGTCGCTTTGGATAAAAGCGACTGCTAAATGACTGTAATGTAATGTAATGTTAACAACAGGATATCAGATATATTTCACTTTCATATGAGGATTTGATTTGTATCAGTTGTAAAGAACGGATTCCTGAAGAAGAAGAATCAACTGAGTAAAAGAAATGGATTCATTTTTGATAAATGATGAAAACAAACAGTTCTTGGTAGTGGACTCAGACTCTTGGACCACTATCTGTAATACTGAGTGTGTATTGCGAGTGTAAGTATTTGGATGTACTGTATGTTAGTATATTTGAAAGTACGTTAGTATATATGCTCAGTGGACTTTTCCTCACCTATGAGTTTCTCCCAGGTGGAAGCTTTGTTGCCCTGCTGACTGAGCAGACGTTCCCATGTCTCCGGCACCTTTAGTTTCATTCGCTGCCCGGATCTCTCCCTGTCCCATGTGCCATCCAATCCACTGCGGGTGAACGTCGTCTGGTCAGCAGGATACCTGGGACACACACACACACACACACACACACACACACACACACACACACACACACACACACAGATTTAAAAGTAAGATGTGCTGCCTGTGCCACTACATGTTCCCCTACTGGCTGAGATTGAATCCTAGCACAGCTTTCTCTCCTGTGTCTTCCCTTGCTACCTTACCACTGTCTAAACGAAAGGTGAGGGAACTGCCTTGTTTCCATTAAAAACAGAATTGAATTTACACCAATAGTGTTGGCCACAGTCTGAGGAAACCGAGGCGTTCGGGAGTCCGTTGGGTGAGTTTCAGGACACAAACTGTCCGATAGTGTGTCTGACATTTAGGAGATTCTCCTGTGTGAGAATATTCCCAACTATATAATAACTAAACAACAAACAGACACCAACGTCTCTCTGGGCGTGATTTGTGTGTGTGTGTGTGTGTGAGAGAGTGTGAGTGTGTCTTACTTTCTTCCCAGTATGGCCATGACATGATGTGCTGGCTCTTTGATGTGGAGCAGCCTGATCATGTTCTTCATACTGAACTCACTCTGTTTCTTATCCACCACCGCTGGCCTGCTCTCCATCTGCAACTGTAAACGTGCACACACACACACACACACACACACACACCAAGTGGAAGTGGAAATATGATAAAAGTATAATTTAGACTAATGTGCCTCACCAGGAAGTATGGTCCTAATGCTCATATCACTATAACCACCATAACTGGGACACAACAGAGAGGAAGTGAACTAATATTACCCCCAAATGCCACTGCTGCATTAAATTACACAGGAAACAGCTACGAACACACACATCAGTTTAACAATAAGCAAAAACAAAACTCAAAACCATTCAAGAACTTATTTCTTCAATAACATTCAATCCAAGTCTTTGTAATGATTTAAGGAAACGGACTCACAAACTTCTTCAACATGGTTGCATCTGATCGGAGCGTGTTGGCCCACATCTTCAGCTCTTCCTTGGTTATTTTCTGGAATGGACAGATCATGGGGGATAACGTTTGCAACGCTGGGAAGAAGAGGGCCGACACACTTGAAGAAGGGAATTGTAAAAACCAATCCAGCCAGCTAATAGTATGTGGGTTTTGAGTATTTTTTCATGATGGAAAATAGAAGAATAAACAATAAACATATTGATCACTAATACTAACAGTGACAGTTTTCTCTACGGGGCTTCCTAACTGGATAAAGGCCAAATAAAATAATAAGATAGTGAGTGAAATCAGCTCTTCTGTACCTTTCCTTTGGACCCTTTGTGGCTGTGTTTGCAGCGGTGTTTGCGTGTGTTGTACTTGGCCAGCTGATACTCGTTGAACTGCTTGAACTTGTCAGTCATGGCCTTCTTCAGGCATGCTGGCAGGGAGCGACTGAAGCACTGGAGACAGAAACAGTGTTTAGATTTTTATTGGATTTTATTTTATTTCTTTTTATACTGAGCATGAGTCAACTTCTTTGGGTTATGAAGAGGAGTGTTGTACAAAAGCAAGACCTCCCAATAAATCAGATCATCAGATCACCATAGTATCAACTAACTGAGAAAGTGATTCAATGTCCGACAGTCTGACAATGTCTGACAGCCTCACAGACTTCGGTCCCTCAGTGTCCAGAAGGACTGAGGGCTGCCTCACCACAAATCAGCAAGCGTTAAGGGCCCTGATGTGAATTTCGGGATCCTTCCTCGCAGACTTTTAGTGAGTCTGCAAACCTGCAGACCTTTCAGAGGGAGTTCATAATTCATAGAATCACTGACGTCAATAAATGAGGACACTTGGTGTTGGCAAGAAACATTTTATCTGTAGATGTAAGTATCCATCTTCCTAGTGTAGAGTTTTATTGAACCTGTGTATACAGTTGTTATAAAGTTGTTGGTATCTTCAATCATATGATCATATGATTTCCATTCGTGTTTTATTCCAATTGATGAAAACAGATGGTCAAGTACATCTGGTACATGAGACAGTGGCATCGCTGTATCCAAGGCAACGTGTGATGTCACGAAGCCTGTCTCGTTTCTCCTTTTTAGAACATCACAAGCCCTCACACTGTCTCACACTCACACACTGAACACGCTACTGACGTTGCCCAAAGTCTGTGAGGGCTCAGTCCTCAGACATGGAGGCTCCACCAGAGATTGTGGGTAAGACTTACCGTGCTATAGATTCTGGCTACTTCTAGCCAATCGGAGGGCAGCTGTACAGCTGCGCAGAAGTATCTGCGGACGTGTGGCTTGGTGGAGGGCTGATTGGCTGCCAGAGCCAACAGGAAGTTAGTTGTGATGCGGATGTTCAACTCCTGTCGGGTATACACTGCCACCTGGATGGAAAAAGAAAGAGCACATGTGGTGGATGTGATTTAACAGGTCAGGAATCTAGCTCAAGCCCATAAACTTGCTGCTGCACTCTGTACCATCTGGTTGTCTTTATTTATTTCACGGTTGCACTAAATCTATTATGTGTTGTAAATGTCAGAGCAATTTTTTCACATGAGTTTTGCATATGAAAATGCCTTCAGACACACCTTGAGAAGAAACTGTGGGTCATGGGCAGAGATGTCCTTAGCCAGGTTTGTGATCCTGGTCCACACACTATCCTCTGAGTCCCATTCTTTCTGGCCTGGAGCCGTGTTCTTATTGACCAGGGAACAGCACACCTCGTTCAACAGCAGATACTGAGGGATGGTGGGAGAGAGGAGGAAGGGATGAAGCAAAGGAACAATTTATTTAGGAGGTTAGAGGAATCAGAATCACTTTTTCCTACAAGTATAATAAATGTACGGTGAGAATATGGTGGCAGCATTGGCGCCTAGACATTGAGGGGAAAGGCTACTCCAGGGTGCCTGTAAGATTCATCAAGTTATAGTTGAGACATTTAAAGATATTTCAAATGTCAGTTAGAATGGAATATAAAACCAATTTTGCAAGTGAGATAAACATGAAAATGAAAACAACTGTTGCTCTAACAAGAAATTGCAATATTTTTAAGACTAAATTTAAGACTTAAAATGTTTTATTCAACTGTATTCAAGACCTTTTAAGTCGTGAGGTTAGATAGTAGAAATAGAGTTAATATGCAGGCACCCTGTATTTCTAATGCATACAGTACCCGCCATAGAATACACTACTACCTTTTTATCTTTACGTTCCTCTTCAACATCTTGTCCTCTCTCAAATTCAGCAAATTTCTCCTCCCTGATCACCAGGGAGGAAGTTTGGTCATGATTGACATCGTCCGATTGTGTTTCTGGGACAGGTATTTCGATGGTCAGGTCAGCCTCGTCCTCAAATGACACACTATCTTCCTCAGAATGCTGTTGATGTACAAGAATTTAGTTGAACAGTAGCCATGTAATTCAATTAATCCTCAAAAAAGAATTGTGCAAAAAGATGAAAAAACAAACAGGAAGAACATTTAAAGTACCACACTCGTTTCTTCACTACAGGACAGCATCTCTTCAGATATCTCCTCTCTTTCTTCATCTCCTCCATCATTCTTCTGTTCTCTGCCCAGGCCAGGATAGAGGGAGGAAGGGGGGAGATGAGAGGAGCAGCTGAGCAGAGGACCGCTGGCCAGGGATGTGGAGAGCAAAGAGCCATGGGGGACAGAAGCAGTGAGAGTGGAGGAGGAGGAGGAGCACAGGAGGAGTGGGTCTCTATTTAAGAGCCTGTTGTGGGTGCTAAGGAGGGGAGAGGTGAGGGAAGGAGAGCAGTAAGAGGAGGAAGTGGAGAGAAGGGTGGATGTGGTGGAGGACAGGCTGGAGGGTTGGAGAGAGGGGCAGGAGGAGGGTTGCAAGGCCAGGGAAGAGAGCTTAGAGCTGGGCTGGGGCATCAGAGAGGAGGCCTGGGCTAGGAACTTATTTTCCAGACTCAGAGGACCATAGTTAGAGAAGAGGCTTCTCCCTGAAGTGGCCTGCTGCTGTTCATGGGCCCTGTCTACCTGGAGCAAAGTCAGCGCCTTCATATCTGCTGAGAAAGACATCAATTGAGGGTCATAGTCCATCACAAAGGTGAGCTTCCAACCTCCTCCACCCTGACATGCAGTGATTATTACAAGATAAGCTGTTCAGCCACATTCCATGAACTGTTTGAACAGGCACTGTATTACAGTAGTTACAAGGTGTTGCTCACATGCAGGTTATTGCTATGACAAAGAGAACAATAAAAAGAGGACAAAGTTTGCAAACAGTCAGTCAGTAGAATATCAGTAGATACAAGGAGCACCCTAATGCATAGGAAATATCCCTCAAAAAACAAACTTGTGCACGAATATGGAACTATAGCTAACATTACAGCTAACATCGATGCAAACAGAGCTACTGGATTGAGTGGATTGAAATTGCAGTATTTTGTTAATGGAAATAAAAGAATATTACTACTGTAATTGTAAGACAGCAGGTGGATCTGGCTGATATACGAGATTAAATGTGAGACATTAGACAAGTGGTTTCCTACTTCATTGGCATGACTATGACTCAGAGTTTGCATAGGTGTGGTGACTAGCTAACTGTGCTACGAAGAGACGCACAAACTTACCTTAACCCACTGTTTACCCTCTGTGGGCAAGCCGGTGATTATGTTCAAACGTTTCCCCTACAAAATAATGTTAGTTTTTTTTCTATAACGCCGTGTTGGTAGCTATTTGTAAAGTCATGACAAGCTGTGAGTCTTCTGGTTTACAGTAAACGCCCTCATTCAGCTGGACGGCTGGAAAGGCCACTGCTCATTGGTCAGTTTTGTTGTGTACCTTTTTACCGTAATAACAGATCTATAGGAGCCTGTCCTCGCTTATTTAACATTTGCCGAAAATAAGGATGAAATTGCAACTAATGTGTTCGGCAGAAGAAAATGAACTCGGATATATACACAAAATCAAAACTTCTGCATGCCTATTTTCTACTCGACGTCTGCATTACAAGCTTTTTAGGGAGCAGATGACGCTACCGTAAGTATCGTTGTATGGCGCAAAGGAGGAAGCGAAAATACCCCATTTCCGCTGCAGCAGCCAGAACGGGGACGTCAAAGAAAGAAAAATGTGGAGAGAAAGGACAAACTGAGGCCAGAGAAGGAACGTTGAACCACAGATACCGTCCTCGCTGGGCTTGGTAGATAGGTGTTGGTTATTGTTTGTAGTTCTCGACCGAGTATTTAACTATACAACGATCATTTCGAGGTTAACGGCATAGTAGTGACTCGTCTCCTTGTTCTGCGGTCTGGTTGCTTTGAGGAAGCAGGTCGGCTAGCCAGCTGTATTAGCTAGCTTGCTAGCTGGTAACGGCTCCCACCCGAAGAGATGGGGACAAAAGCAAGTCGCTTACAGGAAGACCCAGTTCCTTCAGCTTTCGGAAAAGATGGCACAAAGCGGGACTCGTGTCGGCGAACCCGCTGTGCCAGGCCCACCACTCTCATGGTGGACTTCTCGGGGAGTTTTGAGGACACAGAGGCCAACCGGAGCCGATCGGAGGAGGGCAGTGATTCGGACATGGGGCAACAAGCGAGCGCCGACGGAAGCCCTGCCGACCACCACAGCCTCCCCTCCAGCATCAGCCAAGCATCACCAGACGACAACAGCGAGGGCAAGCCAGAGGAAGATGGGAATTTAAGCCCAGAGGCTCCTGTCAATGCGGAACATCAACACGGAGAGGAGACAGGCCGCATGCCCCACCGCAGTTTTTCTGAGCGTCTGCCCGGGAATCGGCACTCTTCCGGGCGCAATGTCAGCGCAAGATCCGTGCGGGTTCGAGGTACACACCAGCGCCCGGTGTCGGAAGCTTGGATCGGCCTTTACCGTGTCAACAACCGCCATGGCAGTAAGTTAAAACAGACACACAAAGCAATAGTGTTTTCCGCCTGTCATGATTTAGATGTGTGCGCATAATTCACATTTGCTGCAATAATGTGCCGATCTCAACGTTAATGGGTTTGGAAGGAGTTGCTTTGTTTGTAGATTGTCTGTCTCTGCTCTTGTCAGATATAGTTTAAAACAGCATTAACTAACATGTATAGGTACATGGAATTCAACAATGTGACCCTCAATCTGACCATTGCGACATTAAAATGGATTATTCGGGGAATTTACATTCCTGAACAGATAATCTCTTCTCTCGTGCTTACACGCTGACTAAAATCAACTGAGACCCCATTGTACTAAATGGCGTAAACTGGAGGAGCTGACATACAAGCTTTCTGGTGCCACAAGTCCTATTGACAGTGGTGATAGTATCATAAGGCAGTGTATAATTACTCAGCATGAGGTAACTCATTTCCACAGGAAAAGGGAATATTATCTTGAGGGGAAAAAAAGAAAGAGAGACACATTATCTAATCACTTGAGCAGAAATGGTGGTGATGATGGTATATGATGATGGGGTAACAGAAGATCTCAAGCCCAAACACAACAATGGTCTGAATTTCCCAGGGCAGCCCCCTAGCAAGTGTAGGGAAATGGGTCAAAGGCTTCACATGCCCACTTTCTGCTGGCAGCGGCTCATAGATGGGGGAGAATGTAGGACGTCTAGGCACCGTTTCTCACGCCCTGTCCCATCTACTGATAGCCACGGCTCGGCTGTCCCTCAAGCCTGAGTCAGTGTTTTGTGAGGTGGATGCAGTCAAATAAAATTGGGAGTCACAGATTTTTAACAATATCTACTAGATGGCAATACAGCCCCTATGTTGGATGATTGTATTTCAGTTCTCTTTAGTTTGACAAATCATGCCGTGTAAGCTAGATGTCCTAGCACGGCGCTTGTGCTCAACGTGATGCGTATCATCTATGATTTAAGTCTCGCCACTCGCTAATCTCGGCTCTCTTGTCTCTCTACTTTGTGCAGGTATCCGCTGTCCTTTCTGCTCAAAGCCCTTCCCAGGAGGTCGGATCGAGGATCACTTCTTAAGCTGCCTCACGTCTCCTCCTCTACCTTACAACAGTAAGTATCATATCACAGAAATCTGCCATGGCCATTTTTGAAAAGCTGAAAACGCTGATGGTTGTAGTCTCCTCTGTGTTTATGGCGACACTGATGTCTAAAGCGGTGTGTGTTCGTTCACAGCGGATGTGCTCAGTAAAGACAGCGGCGAGTGCTCTATCTGTTTGGAGGATCTGGTGCAGGGAGAGACCATCGCCAGGCTGGCTTGCCTCTGTGTCTACCATAAGAGGTAAACTAGTTCAGATAAAACACAGAAGGAAGAGCGGAAAAATACAAGCGAGTGCAAGCGAGATAAAAAAAAACGTAACTTAAAATAAACACATAACTTGTTACACTTTTTCATATCTTACCACTGGTCCCTTCAAGTCCCCAACCTCAATAACAGAACATTACAGTGATTGCATTTAGTTTTTCACACTATGAATGAGTGAATTGAGTCTTGCGTGAGACATCACAGTCAAAAACACCTTAAGCTTTTTGAGTTGTGGCCATACAATGGGCACATTGGTATGAGTTAATCAAAGAGTAATGTTGTCTCTTCACACCCCCCCCCCCCACCCCCTATTTTCCCCCTCCCTCTAGTTGTATTGATTCCTGGTCCAAGGTGAAGCCCTGCTGTCCTGAACATCCCTTCGATTGACTTATGGGTCCCATATATTCCAACCCGACTCAGGTGTGTGTCTCAGATTGACTGAATGCCAAGGACACGTCATAAATTAATCAATATATCTCAGTGCAGACAATATTACAGTACAGTAGTTAGAATACTTGTAAGTTTGTCTAATGGCCACTTTTCCCTTCCCACCCTTACAGGAGACTACACTGAAACCCAATACTGCAGAAAAAAATGTATATTCGATTTAGAAGCTTATATTTGAGTGAAGTAGTGGTGGTCCTAAGAGGAAGCTGCAGTTGGTAACACCCGGCCCTCTCTGTCTGGATCAGTCCATTTGAACTTGGTCTAGACCATTTTAAGCCAAACTCCAACAATGAAAACAGCTGCTCCATCAATCTGTGGTCCAGACCATGGCTGGAACAGAGGGGGGGTTCCCCTCTCTCCTTTATGGACTCGGCTTGAAACCACTGGACACAAAGAAATATGTCAAATAAATATTAGCATCCCAGACTGACGGGACACCCCCTTCAAAGATTTCTTGAACTTTGGGGAGGAACGCAAAAAATGTCTTAACTGTGACTCTGCATCCTCCCCTGTGTATGTTTTCTTTTTTATTCCAAAGGGGATTGGTCATTTATCTACCATTTCGCAAAAAAAAAAGTTTTGTTCCATGTTACATTGGATGAATGTTTCTTTCCTTGGCGAACCCCAATGAACCAACCTCATACTGAAAGAGAACTGTTACTACGTAAATATCGTACTGCTTTATATTGAACTAGCTGGAGGTCGAGGGCTTGTTTTTGTGAACGGGGGGTTGGGGGGGGGGGGAGGGCTGCTGTAACTAGGTGTTTTCTGTTCCTGTATACATTTCAGGGGAAGTTTGGGGTTTTTGCTGAGTAGGTCAGTTTCCTGTAGGTGGTTAGTTAGCGCTGAACTTCACGTGCTGCTACATTGGTGGTTGTTTAGGAAGGTTGTAGGTATCACATAGGGCCATAGTAGCGCTGGTGTCAGCACCATTTTGAGCACTTTTGTCCCTCAAGGCCGATTTTTCTCAAATAAGGTCTCAGATGAGGTTGTTTGTGTGTGAGTGTGTGTGAATGTGTGTTCATATGACGACTGGGGACAGGAAATGCCCCGATGATGATTATGTACTCGAGAAAGTGTGTGTGTGTGTGTTTACAGTACAGTGCCCAGAGGTCTGCTGGTCGAGAGGGTTCCCATTTCAGTTTTTAATGCTAGTTTTTTTTAAAAGACGGTCACGTCGGCAACATGCAGCTACGTGTGGCGGCGGTACGCGACATGGCGCCCCGCCGGTCCCATTTTACTTTGCTAAAGGAATGCAGTGTGGGTCTCGTCCCACTACCCCCTCACTCTCACACTCTCTGGGGAGTAGTCCGCATGTTTGGACCAGACCCCGAGCGGCAGTTTGGCCATCTGGTTACATTAATGCCGGATTGGGGAGGGACGGAGGGCCGGATGAACGGAGGGATGTATTTTTGGGGCATGTTTACGCCATGTGGCAGCTGCCTCTTTCCCAGCACTGGAGGCTATGGACAGCTGACTGCTAATTATTGTGTTAGCCCCCCCCCTATTCTCTTTTTCGATTCGATTTATAGACATTGTATCATCACCGTTATGATTCTGATTATCGCTAAATGTGTTAAATGGCTTCTCTTGCCTTGTGTGTGTGTTGATTGCCTTTGCCTGGTGAAGGGGTTTATGTACAAGCAGGTATGGGTAGTCTCTTTAGGGCTGAGTTGAGATGCTAGCTGCTTTGATGCAGAGCCTGTCTAGGTTGTGTGCGGTCCAGGGCAGACCAGCACTTCAGATGGGGAGGGGGGGGGGGGGCATTCATTGATAATTGAAAATGTTTTTGAACATGATTGCTTTTGCTGCCTGCTCTACATGATAAACGTCTATCCTACCATGGTATGGATCAGCACAAAGGTCAGCTCTGTGCACAGGTTTCCCATTGGCTAGTGTCTTCACCCAGCCTCCTTTTTGTCCCGTGTTCTGCAGTCCCGAGGTGCTATGACTTACCCTGCCACTAGAGGGCAACCCCGTGCATGTTTCCCCCGTTTTTTGTATTGAGAAAAGAAGAATAATGCCAAAAGTCTGTCTGAGCATTGGGAGCTATGTGAGTGCAGAAGAGGAGATACATTGACCATTAGGTGTTACATTTGTTGTGGTGATAATAATGATGTTGTATACTTTGGGTGGGGGCTGGGAAGGGGGTTGTTGGGTTGTCACTCAAGATAATGGACAATCTGAAGCCCCACACGTGACACAATTTTGATTTTTACCCCCTGTGAGCTGTGTGGTGCAATACCTCAATTTCTACCAATGCTAGCGAAATGCTCTGTGTAAACTAGCTCCTCTCCAACCGAGGATGATTTTTTGTATGATGTTCCTCCATCCTTGGTTTTGAACCACAGGGCGCTGATCCCTCCGATGTATTTGATGAGAATGTTTTTAAAAAGAGTCACCACAGCGGTATCTGCACCCCCAAGATATGGACAATCTGCCTTTTACTCTGGTATAGAAACAAATTGAGTTTTATTTATTAAATTGTAAATATGTAATGCAATTCAAAAACGGCTTGGTCTTTGTCTGTCAATATACTGTTTCTAAAGCGCCGATCTTTTGTATGTCTCAGAAGTTGTTTTTATATGTATTTTTTACAATAAATATATTACGTGTGAGAGCCGTCCTTGTGGATGTCTGTTTGTGTTTTCAGTGTTCAGTGTGTTTGTGGTGGTTTGTCCTGGTTCAGTGCAATGACGCCCACATCAGTACATACTGTTTCAGATAGTGAAGCAATATCTGAGTTTTGTTCCAAAATGAGACCCACTTTTACTAAATGATTAATAACAAAATTTTAAATAATACTTTAAAAAGGATAGTAGGTTAAGGTAGTAGTTAAAATAACACCTTTACAGATTGGGTTCTCTATTTTAGAAATGAGTGGTTTAAAGTGATGCCTTCCTCTCTGGAGTTTTATTTAATGCACGCATGTATCACTGCTTGATGAAATAAAAAATAAAAAATTAAAAAATGGAGTCATGCAAAACCCGCACTGACAAACCTTGTGAATGCTGCTCTCAGGTCAGCTACAGTGGGGAATCCCAGTTGGTTCTCACCTGGCTGTCTGCGGGTAACTATAGAAAGCTGCTCCAGTCATAGTCGTAATTGTCATGTACACAACCATAGCAGGGTGACAACCAGTGGGGAGAGTGAAATATGTGACCAGAATAGTGGTTTGTATACATTCTTGTCCTGCTGAGCTCTAGTGGGTGAAATTACAGTGAAATTGAACCACTCCTCATTTTACTGGAAGCTCCTCAAGGACGCCAGGAAGTCCCAAGACCCCACTCTGAGATCCTCTGACCTAAAACACAGTGTGAAGCAACCGTTGAGTTTCCAACTCTCTCACTGTGAGTTCTCTGAGGCAGGGATTTTTTTTTTCCCCCTCCAGTTTTAACAGTGTCAGGAAGTGACACCCTACACCACAGTGTGGCAGAATAAATGCACTCTTTTCCCTCTCCGAGCACTGGGTTGTGTCTTACCGTCATTCTCAGACCAGAAATAAAGGTAAGCAAATCACTGTACTTGTACTTTACTTTATCCAAGCATTAAGTACTTATTTCCATTTAAGGTAGCTAATCTTGTACTGTACTCCATTTCAAACCAAATATGCTCCTGCTGCATGTTTATCTTCCTACTCAACAGCCATTATATTGAACATGTACTTTCACTTTTGATGCTAATGTATATTAAATAACAAATGCTTCAATATTTATATTTAGATAGTATGTAGTTTGTAGAGTTTTTTCTTCTATCAATGATTTTTTACTTTTACTTAAGTGGAGGGCTTGTATCCTCCTTCCACCATGTTGGAAAGTACATGTTAGTATATCAGAGTTCAACCAACAAGTATATTTTACTCTTGTTTTAACAAATATTTTGAATCCAATCTGGAGAAAAAAACAAATGTGAGGTATTTTTTTGTGTCACACATCTGTTGGATACTACGGTAACCCATGCAGTGCACTTCTTGTAAATGACGGTCATCAGCCTCCCCGGCAACACTGGCTCATTGGTTGCACTCTGACTTCCGCGTGTTGACTCCATTCTTAGGCAACGTGCCAGCAGCATGTTTGTTTGCAGCTGAAACCATTATCTTTTACTAAGCCGATATACGGGATGTAAGCAGGCGTTCTGCTGTTGAGGGTGAGCACCTATGTACAAACCTGGCTAGGATGTTAGAGGAAAAGGGGCGGGGGGCGGCCATGACACCTCCAGAAGGCTTGACAGTACCATATGTTGTCCCTAACACACTACAGCTACCGTATCGAAACACTTCAGCCACTCTCTCACCATCAACCTCAACACATACCTGTTGTTGAGGGACGACTGATTCTTCTGGCTTGAAACGGCCCGCTCACACTTCTACCCACTTCTACTATATCTACAGTACGCCATCATCATCTGTTTCCCTCACTGACCCGTTGGTTTTCTCCTCTCAACACGCAGGGATGATCTAATCACACCCTCTTTCCCCCCCTCGGCCCAGTCTCTCCTCCAGAATGTCAGACGCAGAGAACCTCATCGCGTCCGAGGAGACGGAGGACGTCCTCGGCTCTGACGGGTCCTCGCCACCGCCGTACACCTACGAAGGGCAACAGCCGCCGCCCTACTCTGCAGCCCCGGCCATGTACCCTGTACCCAAAATCGTGACCTCCCAGTCTGCCATGGGACACCAGTGTCTCGGCGATGTTGTTCCAGAAACCGCGGCAGCATTTGTAGCCTCATCTTTTGATGAGAAGGTCGTGCGAAGGGCATTTGTTAGAAAGGTCAGTGCTACTTCTCTTGATTCATGCTGATATAAAGTTGCTTTCAGACATTTTCTGGTCAAAGAGAATTTGGGGTACCCGCTTCCTGTCATGGGGACTCTCTTTACAAAGGTTATCATACACAATATTGGTGCAGGGATTGGGACTGAAATACTCATTTTCATCATGGTTTCATTTTTGATCAGAAATAGACAAATGATTTAGCGTAGACAGATACAGAACAATATCCAACCTGTAGCTTTATCCAAACAAGGAAGTAACTTAAATGTAATGCATGCTGTGAAGTCAGTTTCTTATTAAATTGTTATGAATTTTCAGTCACAAACTCATGATTTTAAGTTATGAAGCTAATAACTACTGCAGCAATTGTAAGTTGACAACCTATATCCATTAAAGATCTTTACAGTGTAGCTCGTTTTTAATAAACGCTGTCCCTCATCTCTCTCTGTAGGTGTTCAGCATCCTGACTGTCCAGCTGGTGTTCACCTTCAGTGTGGTGTGTCTGTTCACCTTCTCCAGAGTGGTCAAAGAGGTTGTGCAGACCAACCTGTGGATCTACCTCAGCTCGTACATCATCTTCATGGTGGTGTCCATCAGCCTCGGCTTCTGCAAGTCCTTCCATAGGCGTCACCCCTGGAACATTGTAGGACTGGTGGGTTACAAACACAGGAGCATAGCACCGCCCTAAGATATCTGATGGAGCAAATTATTCTATATATATATATATATATTCTATATACCAACATGTTCAACTTGTTGGACTGAAGCCAATATTCAATATCTTCAAATTTGACAATTTTCATGCAAAATTTTGGATCCAGTGACCAATGATTTTTAACAAAAGGCCAATATTGACCTAATATATCATATATTGTCCATTCTCAGTCAACAGTGCAAATCAGTAGAGAAAATAGATCATACTTGGACTTTATTTACACTCAAGACCTCAATGGAAATAAGGAGGAGATCTTCTAGATGCTTTGGTGCTTTTTATTTTTTATATTTGCAGAAATAAACTAAACTATGTGACACAGTTAACATCAGCTAGGCAATAACTGCTTTTTAAGTTAAGCTAAAAAGAACAGGAAGTGTGATATGTGTCACAACTACAACCATCACGGCTTAATACAACAAACGGAAAGCAATGACATTCATGTCATATCTGAAATATCAGATATGAAATATCTGAGGGGGCAGAGAAACACTCCTGGAGGTGGAAACAGTATTGGAATATTAGTCAAGGGGAAATGCAAGTAAATGTTACTCAGGGAAAAGTACTTTTCTGGACAATTACTCAAGTAAAAGCAGGAATAATTACTCAAGTAGAAGTAAAAGTACTCAAAAAGGTAGCTGGA
Organism: Hoplostethus mediterraneus; assembly: GCA_034670385.1. Lineage (NCBI taxonomy): Eukaryota > Metazoa > Chordata > Actinopteri > Trachichthyiformes > Trachichthyidae > Hoplostethus > Hoplostethus mediterraneus. The sequence goes on from JAXDDW010000174.1 coordinate 40,596, forward strand.
CTCAAGTACTGTAAAGCAGTGAAAAGAGTTTTAATGTATTACTTTCCATCCCTGACACTTGATCTATTTAACAGTGTTATCCCATCTTACTACAATTACTTTCCTCATTCTTCAGATCTCTTTATCACATTTGGTTGAGAGAAGCTGAAACCCCTGCTTCCTCTTTAGACGTTCACAGGCTCAGTGTCAGTGGAAACTGGTGAGGTTTTAAGGTCGGTCCCCTTCCTGTAGTGGTAAACAGGTAGAACATGGAAAAAGAAACACTGCCAGGTTATCGAGCCACGTTCTGTTATTACTCAGAGTAAAACTCACAGTAAACCAACTTCTCTGTCCTGTCCAAAACATCACAGCCATGCTTTTTGTTCAATGCAATGTTTGAAGCTATGACAGAGCAGCAAGGACGCACCCGTCTCCAGAGTTTTAAGACTGTGACCGTTCTGCCCACAGTGCCTGGTCACCGTCAGCCTGTCGTATGTGGTGGGAGCGGTCGCCTCCTTCCACAACACCAACGCTGTGGTCATCACTATGGGGGCAACACTGGCTATCACCATGGCCATCATCGCCTTCTCAGCACAGGTCAGACACACAGGCTGTACTGGACACGCTACCTGTACCTACCCATCCTGGGGGAAGAACTCAACAACTCAACTCCATTGACATTATCATTTTGTCAACCCAGGACGAGTTTACCTATCACTCTTTGAAAAATACCATCATTTGTTTTAAGTCTAAACAATTGACCATTTTCTAGCAAAAGTCACTTGTATGTAGTGAAATTAAAATTGTTATTTAGCGTCGGTTTTCTGATGTAGCAGGACTGGCCAGTAAAATAGTAGTTCTCCACTAGATATTCTCAAGTATACCGTCAACAAGCCAGACCTCTGCAACCTCCTTTTTCAAAAACAAGCAGAATTTAAGTCGTTATCAGCAAATCCAATCCAACAGAAGAGAGAGAGGATGAGCAACATCATTTCTATTTCACTATGATGCCTGACATGTTTAGTATCTATTAACGTTATCTTTGGTTGTTTGTGTTTTTTTGTAATATTTGTAAAGCACTTTCTGGAAAATATAGTTTTGTATAGTTTATTATTAAATGTTGGGGCATTGTGTTGCAGGTTCTACAGTTGCAGCCATCCCACTAAATGACTGCACATGACTCAAGTTCAACGCTGAACTCCTGTGGTTACTAACGTGTTCATGGAGGATTCACAAACGTCTTTCTGTGTTGCCCACAGACTCGCATTGATTTCACCGTGTATTCTGGTATCTTCCTGGTTCTGGCGGTGGACCTGATGATGTTTGGGATCTTCTGCACCTTCTACTACTCCTATATCATGGAGATCGTCTACGGATGCCTGGGCGCTCTGCTCTACTCACTGGTACAAGACAGTAGTAATATCAGTAGTAATAGTTTGCTGTACAAACACAGGAACTACATTTATACGGCAGTGTAAAACTGTTGTAAAATACAAAAGGAACTAAAACGTTGCTTCAGCTATTTACTCTCCGGTCATGAAAATAAAAGGAAGCTCAGAGTGAGGTTAGCCATGCTGAACACTTTCAATTCAATTTATATTTTTGGCATTGACATCCGGCTCATGAGTGCAATGACTGCAACAGTAAAATAAATGTAACTTCCCTTTTCGGCAACATAAGAAATAACCAACAGTAAAAGAGACTTTCTAATATCACAAGCAGGAAGAGGTTTAGAGAACCAGTCATATTTTACTAGCAGTTGGCTGGTGGCAATTTCTCAACCTGCCTTAAATTTTCTTCCCCTCTCTCCCTCCCCCCCTCTCTCTCTCAGTTCCTGATGATAGATTGTCAAATGTTGATGGGGACGATGAGTTACCGTCTGGACCCAGAGGAATACATCAACGCTGCCCTCATCATCTACCTGGACGTCGTCCTCATCTTCCTCTACCTACTGGGGAGGAGGTGAAAACATATATACACACACACACACACACACACACACACCACACCCATACATGCACACGCACGCACATGCGCATGTAGACATGTGAGCAAACACACTCCAAAGTGTACACGCAATGAAAATGTACTTTATTTTTTGTATATAACCACATCCTGTTTTGACAGACATAAAACGAATGAATGAGATAAAACCTTTTACAGAGTCTTGTCTTTTTCTTATGTTTTTTTACCTCAACAAAAACCCTGTTTGGAGTATTACATGTTCACAGACACGAGGATTTTATCTGACAAATTTAAGATGCAACACACAAAAAAAATCATTTGCTACATTAATAAGACACATTCTTTGAAACAGTTCCCATTTAAAAACATTGATAATTCAATTGATCCATAAGGCCGTTCCATCACATATCAAAATTGAAAAGGAAAATGCTGCAATAACCACTGGTTCCAATACAGCGTAATAGATAGAAACACGGCTAGCGCTGCATGGACAAAAAGGTAGTGCAAAACTATTTTCTCCACGTCAAGCGGCTCCATGCTCACCCTTCACCCTTACCAACAACACATCAGTCAACCTGAACCCTTTCACCATGTCGTCTCATTCTGATAAACAACAAGCATTCAGAAAAACTCTGAGGTTTCAACAAGAAGTGAAGTCACGTTCTGACTCGCAAAGAAGGACGATTAGCCAACAACCTACTGCTGTGGAATTCTGGAAAATTCCCACGGTCATTTATGTGTTGAGTGAGTTTCCCTTGGGTCAAAAGGATTTGTTCTGTGTGTTGAAACCCCAGTGTATCATTTCAAACATACAGACACCCGTTACTGGTCCAACAACAGCAGTATTCTCAGGGTTAACCACTCGATTACCCACAAAACCAAGAGACACAGTATCTAATTGTACATGAAGAATGACCAACATATCAACCCCACCCTAAGTCCGTCCTGTCAATATACTGACATGTGGTGTGGCATGGTCTCACCACAGTGAGGAGTAGTTGAACTGAATCCGCAGCAGGTACCTCATGCGGGTCTGGGCAGGGTTGTACACGATGAACTCGTTGTAGAGGAGAGAGTAACCGCTGCCCTTCCCCACCCCGGGGGTCTTCACCCCCGGTCCCATTGGCACCGTCACACCATCCCTGAGGAGGGGGGGGGAGAGAAAGGGGGAGGGACGAACGAAGAGAGACCAGAAGGATCAGAGTGGTACGAATCAGAAGAGAACCAGAACAAATCGCAAATAAGACTAAAGGTAGATCAGACGTTGGTCTCAGAGTTGCTACTCTAAAGGTTCAATAACTCTCTTGTGATAAAACAACATTTCTTCTGACTGACGGAGGAAGCTACAGAGGAGAAGCAGCATAGAGGGAGGAAGGGAAGGGAACAGAGGAAAAGACAGCAAGGTCAAGCCATTCGAGATGAATCGCTACACAGAAAACTACATTCAGCACTTAGTGACTTCTAACAAAGTGGTGCTGCTCCAAACGACACCTTCCAGGGATAAAACGCTCCGACATTTCTCCAGAATGCGTGGAAAATGGGTCTACATACAGAAAACAAATACACGGCTATGCAATATCAAAAGAATGAGACTGAGTTCTTTGAGCTAAGTGGTCATACTCCTTCGGCCTTCTCTAAAAAAATAAAGATATAAAAACAAATTCCAAAGTTGCAGAGAATGACAATAGACTAATACGCAACAAATCACTATCACTTTATCATTATTACTTCTCACACAACAATCCCTTGCTCTCCAGTGCAATCACAATAAAATAAATAAGTTTTCCTTTCATGTAGGAAATGAGATTTTAACTATTGTAAAGTTACTATTGTAAACAGGAAGCATGACTCCAGTGGTGATGGGTGTCTCCAAAATGTAAATCTGACAATATCCATCACAAGCAAGAAGTAGATCAGCTTTACCAGCATCATACAGATGGTCTATCTTTAATGTTGTTCGTGTATTTTTATGCTTATACATGTTCATCCACCTACACCACCTTCTTTTTTTTACAATTTTCGCCTCGATGAAGTTCATCTTTAGAATAAGGAAGATAATTCATTACATTCTGTGTGTAACAATGTACACAAACCAAACAACATCTGATTGTGTACACCTGCATAAAAACACAGTAAAAGAGAGACTGACAAAGTGACAGAGTTGTTGGGGTTGGGTCCGGTCTGTCCCAGGCCCTTGGTGCTGTGTTTTCCATCGGGCAGCTTGCTGGCCTCGTAGTCGGCATCCATCAGCTCGTTGCAGTCTCCCAGGGCGACCTGCAACCAAACACACCGGCGCAAGAGATTCAAAGGGCGCCGCATCACACGTGGGTCCCAGGTGTGATGCCGCGTTACCAGAAATACGAGCTGCCGACTTGGAAAAACTGCCAGCCTTCTGAGGTAATTAGAAGTACACAAGGACCGAAATTGAAACGGACCATCAGCCAACATTTGAATTTGTTATATGCCGTCTTTGATCTCAAACTTTGTCCCTGCTAGCCACCATGCACTCTCTCTGACCGTGAGCCAATCACGTCAAAGAAAAACATGACTCGTTATCAAACAGACCATTACACTGGCTCTACACGAAGCGGTCGCGTCTAAACTTCTGCAAACCTTCTCCTCCTGTTCCTCTACTGCCAGAATGGTTAACTGGCCTAATGTTAGTAGGAACTCAACGCTGCCCCCATGTGGCGACACATGGGAGTAGCACACACCAAGACAGAGAAGATCCACTGTGTGAGCAAATCTTAAATGAAAGCTCCTCTCTTTATTGAATGTTTCACACAGTACCTGATTCTGTCTAAATAGCATTGAAAACATAGAGATTATTTTTCTTGGCAGGTAATATCTTTTTTGTTTACCAGCCTTTGACAGGTGAGCCAAAAAGTACATTTTATCAAATAGCAAAAATGCCGATTCAAGTGATACCGTTTCTGACGTGCTTTTTCACAGTTCTGCACAATAAAACAAATGGTAAAGTGAACGGTTATAGCACTATATTACCTAAATACTAAATATCACCCACCTCGCTCAGTAGCAGCAGTCCAACGTTGTTGTGCTGGTTGGCAAAGCAGTAGTTGGCGCTCTTCGACGACATGTCAGCAAAGTAGATCCCCTTACCGAACTGGACAAAGGAGAAACAGGGGATCCAATATCCTGTCTCTATCACAATAAAATAAGAGTTTCCTACCAGAATGATTCCATCTTAAAATGTTCATATTTGGCAGGAACATGTTTCAATATAGGTAATAACTTGTTTTTCCTAAATGTATTTCACTTTCATGTCAGCAATAATTTCACATGCACAGCAGACTCTTTTTTCAAACATATCTCATTCTGGAGCAAAACTCTGAGAAAGTCTGAGTGATCGAGTAAGAGAGAAAGAAATGAATCAGCATGGAAGAATGCACATATGCATCTTTCTATCCATCCAACGTACCATGTAACCAGTGATGGGGGCTTCTGGTGGGGCCACTCGGAGCCCCTGGCTGAGGATGCCAACCCAGTTAGACAGACGGGAACCATGCCACAGCAGAGTCCTGGTGAACACACACACACACACACACACTTACATTGACTACGCGAAGGCATGTTTATCGTAAGCACAATGAGAGTCAGGCTTTAAATCGGCATATATGGCTTTTGAATCATTTTGATCTCAGCGATTCAAGTTCCAAAGGGACATGTGACGTCTGAGATAGCATAAAACAACACTTATTTCATATGTTACCTGTTGTGCATCTGCGAGAGGAAGTTGTCCCTCTCTCCCTCCCTGTCCACGGAGAAAATGTCAAGCACCGTCATGGTGAAGTCGCTGTGGGTGGGGGCATGAGTGGACAGGAGGTACTTCTCTACCACCTACACAGGGAGGAGGAGGAGAGGTTACCAAGAAATAACACCATTTACACAACTTTAACTTCAACTCTATTCAATGTGTACAATTTGACTGAATTTTGGTACTATCTGACTGACTTCCCTCCTCTGAAACGTGTCAGCAGTGGTTCATCAGACCAACCCGGTACTGGCTGTCTGCTCTGGGTACCATTCAACAGCTATGAGTCGCGTGACACTGACCTTGTACTCGTGACCGCTGGAGTCCAGAGGCTGCAGCTTGCACTGGAGGGAGCAGTACTGTCTGTCCAGAGGATGCTCCTCACTGTCCTGACTGTCCTGGGCCATCTTCACCGCTATCTGGATGTCACTCAGCGCCTGGAGGAGACGAGGAGAAAAGAAAGAAAGAAAAAAACAAAAACATACCTTGGCTGGAGTATTGCTTTAAAGATGAACGAGTTAGAGGAATAGGCAGTACAATAAGATTGAAAATAACTAAACTAACAGACGTGGGTGAGTAAAAACCATAAGCAAATAATAAATCAAACTATCCCAGACCAAGTTGAAACATATGCATCTCCTCTACCTCCAATAGTGCAATTTTTGCCTTCAGCTCTTCTTCTGTGCAGATGATTGGGGGAGTTTTCAACCTGGAAAATGAGATCATATGGTGACAGTACTGAAGAAGACATAGACTAATATGAAATACTCTGAAAGCCAGTCATCATTTTAGACATCTACTCCCTCTATCACATATCAGATGTCATTTCATGGCTGCTTTTCGTTTCTTTAACACGGGCTGCCCCAGGGGGAACACACCGCCGAACCCCTTCAGTGTTGGTGCGTCCTCTAACCGGTGAGCTGTACACGCCTTACCCGAAGTCATGTGGGATGCGTGTGTAGAACCGGTTGCATGCCTCCAGCAGCTCACGACTGCTGTCCTTCTTCTTCAGACACTCCTCAATACTCTTCAGCGCCATGTAGCCTGCACGGATCTGCTCTGAGGTCAGCTTGCCTACACGTTGAGGGAGAAAAGCCAGAATTAGAGGCAATTAGTGACATTACCCCCAGCTGCTAGCAGAGTCTATATATTCAACAAGTCACGTGATCATACATCAACGGGTGGAAAATACATTTTCTCCAGTGCATTGAACGTTTGTTTGTTTGAAAAGGCCTCTAGAGGAGGAAGAAAGCCAAAGGGAGGCAGATGAAAACCTAACAGGAAAAGCCCTGAACTCCACCAGTTGAAATCAATTCATTACAGGAGTAGAGACAACAATCTCTGTTATTATCACAATGGAAAGGGTATGCATTGAATGACTGTTTAAGCCATGACAGAATCAAGCTGTGTACTTTGTACATGTACTGTGGTGATGCTGATGCTGATGCTGACTGACCCAGAGGAGCTTTGCGGATGTCAAACTTCATCTCCAGTACACACTCCTCCATGGCCTTGAGGTCACAGATGAGCTCCAGGAGGGAATGGATCTTCACGTCCAGCTTGGAGATCTTCTTCTTGGACAGAGGAGCGTCCACCTGGGTCTGGTTCTATGGCAAGCCATTTTAACATTTAATCAGTAGGGCTGACTAGTAGCAATTTAGTTTTCACATGTCAAAATGTTAATTTAAGATATCTGTAAAACAATTTTGACATGTTACAAATATATTTCCACATGTAGTAATTATATTTTGACTAGTCAAAACTGATTTACAGATATCTTTAATTTAATTATAGATATAATTAATAATTAATAATAATTAAGTAATTCCTTTTTCACTAGTAAGAATAATCATTACAGATATCTACAATTGAATTTCCACATGTTGAAAAACGATTGTAACTGGTGGAAATGCATTTCTGGTTCTCCTCCTGGAACAGTGGAAGATAAATTCATGTACCTAACAATGAAGAGATGACAGATGGCAAGGAAGGAGGAGGGAATGAAGGGAGTAAGAAGAGGGTAGGAAGGGGTTAGTGGGAGGAGAGAAGCAAGGGAAGAAGGAACAAAGAAAGGAAGGGAAAAAAGAGGAGGAGGGAAGGGAAGGAGTAAAGAAGGATGGAAGGACAGAAGGCAGGAGGATAGGAGGGAAAGAAAGGAAGAAAGTCAAGAAGTCAGGAAGGACGGTGGAAAGGATGGAAGCAAAGTAGGAACTTCCTGGAAAGTGAGAGTGATTGGGAACGCGGCCCGTGCCTTTCCCTCGGTGCTGTAGTCCATGAACACCATGTCATATTTTCCAGCCACTTTCTCAAAACCAGCCCGGTGTTCCCACTCGTTCTTGGTCTTGTCGGTGAACCTGCGGCAGAAAAAAACAAGCCCGTTTCAGAATTTCACAAACCCCACTTCCATCTAAAACTCATTTTCCACTTAGACAATCTCACTTTTTCTTGAACAAATCTTTGGCTTTCAGGAGGTCTCCACCGCAGGCCGTCAGGCTGTTCTGTCCTACTTTGCCCACTGCAGACACACAATGAGAGACTAGAAAACCTTGTTGCAGCATTAAGGTGTCACCGACAGGGCAGGAAACTCTCACCACAGCAGCTGTTGCTCTGTCGTGAACTACTGTTCCACAGCTACAAACCCACCTCTGCCCCATCTCATCCACACGCTGTAGGCCTTGGAGCTGTCGTCTTCCAGCAGCTGAATCAGGTAGTATTTGTTGTTGTTGAACTGAAGATTTGTCTGCAAAAACCAGAGAGAGGGGCGTTCATTTGCTTTGCCTCAGTTCAAAATGAGTAAACTGAAACTACAATTCACATAAAAAACAACATTTCTTGATAGTTTAAACTGGAAATAAGAAACTGTATTTATTAGGTGTGTATAATCCGATATCACAATTTTGTTTCCACAATCAATAATTACAGAATATTGTCATGTCAACAATATTGAAATATTTCATTTAATTTCTAATGTCCACTGTAGGTGAAAATAGTCAAGATGTTGATATAAGATGCAAAAACTGCAGTAAAAAGGTTTTATTCCTCAAATTAAGACAATAATAATAATAGTTAGTCTTTAATATCATAATAGTCACACAGTCCTATTTTATATGGAAACTGAAATGATAAGGCCGATCTGTTGCGAGTTTGTTAGTGTTTTGTACCTGGTTTAGCATCACGTCGTAAACATCATTTCCTTCGCTGTAGACATGGGCCTGCGAGGAACAGAGCAGCACTGACCGTTTATTCCAGCTTCGTGTTTCTTTTCTTTACCTTGCACGTCTTTTTTTATACATTTGATTGGGTCGACAAGATTAAAAAAATATAATACACATATAAAACCACTAGTGACAAAGTACAACCTCACAAAACTAATAGTACTAATTTACATTTAACGTTGCACTCCCTATATTTTAAAGATCAATCAATCAGAGGGATGCACTTTTAGTTTTACCTGACTGAATCACCTACCGCTCACATCTTCATCATACAGGACATTCAGGGGCTCACAGGAATATTTGTATTTATTGTCCAGACCAGAAATTTAAACCTGCACTGTAACCTTTTCATGTTAACATTCAGGCACCATATCAGAACGGCGGATCATAAACCACGTCACAGCCCAACACCATCACAGTGGAAACTGTAACTGGAGCGATGCTCTACAAAACCCAGATGTCAAACCACAAGAACAAGCAGTGTGAATCATTTTCCATATCTAGTTTGTAGATGCCGTACCTTGCCAATTTTGGCTTTGCATTCAGAATCCACGGGAGCTTTGCCCTTCATGACCACCGTCTTCACGACCTCTGCACAACATCCAAAGGTCATTGACAAAAGATTAATGAGGTCAACATGCATGATGCTACATGAGTGTCTCTCTGTTTCTCTCTCGTCTCCATTGTGTTTGCAGATGAACACCAAGGTAAGCACTATAAAAAACAGCAAGTCATGTATAAACAGGCTGTACATACCTTTACTCTCCATTTCTTCTTTGGGTGTCTCTTTAGTTTTCTTCTGACTCTTTCCTTGACCTCTCTTCCTCTTAGCAGCTGGCTGCTCCTTGGTCTCCTCCTCTTCCTCTTTAACTTGAACTGAACTCCCATCTGGACCAGTTAAGTCACTGCTTCCTTTGAAACTTTCTGGACGGGAGGAGAGTATGGAAAAAACACTGTAAATACTTTCAATACAATAGAGAGTTAGCTTAATTCACGAATAAAAAATAAAACAAAAACATATTGTCTGTGACAAAAAAGGGATATAAAAACATTCCCCCTCATAATATAACAATAACATTTTTTCACAATTTTCGAAATATAAGTTACAAAGTAAAAAAACAAAAAAGATGAAACAAAATAAAACTATACTTTAGACAGCTGATGCATTTTAAATAGTAATAATGACTTATTTACAAATTCAGATTTATAGACTACAGGATGCTTTTAAAAAAAACTCAACGTGGCAAAGTAATATATTAGACACAAAAAAGGCAATGGGTCCATTTATTTAATTTAGTTCATTTTCCTCACAAAATGGAAAAAGGGGAGAAGAAAAATAATTAATACATACACACACACACACACACACACACACACACCTGACTTTACTGTCTGAGAGCGTATCTTCCTCTTGTACTTGGTAACAGGGTTCAACTGGACCATCTTCTTCAGGTCGACTTCATAGGCAGTCCCAGAGCCCAGGGCCAGGGTGACGGAGGTTTTCCCCGAGGAGACTGCTGAGTCCAGCAGGGTGCAGACTGAAGGAGGGTATGGTTCCCACTCACCCTCATCTCCCTGCCACTGCCACACTGAAGAGAGAGAGAGGGGGGATATATATCACATGTACATTCTTATAATCACAACAACGTTGCTCTGATTTAGTTCACTTCACCGTTAAAATGCATAAGAGGAAGACACTTTGCAGTCTAATATGGACAAAAGGGTCCAAGACCATGGAACTGGATTCAATTTAAGCCAAATCCTATTAGTATTGTTGTGAGGGCTTGACAGACGAGCTGGCATGGACAGGTCTTACTTTCTGTGACGGTGAAAACATAACAGGACTAAAGAAATATATATACACACAAGACGAGCAGTGAACTGGTTGTTTGCTATGAACTTTTCAACAATAACAGACTGACTGGAGATAATGTCTTCTCCGTCTCTGCCCAGGCATGTACCGAGTCAAGTAACGTAGCCGGGTAACCTGTCAAGCTAACTTTCCAGCGATAAACAAGTACCAACCTATTTTTGACTGGACTTCCTCGTTTTCTGCTACACTTTCAGTTTTATTCCTGGAGCTTCTTGTGCGCCTCATGGTTTATGAAAATGACTTGTGGAAAAGGGACATAAAAGTGACCAAAGAGAGGGCGGGAAATTGTCCTCACTGTTGAGGGTTTCGAGATGGTGCCACCAAAGATTGTGTATTAGGAAGATGACCGACTCAATAGTAGAAATGGCTCATCTTCCGGTCTGCAAAAGTGTCTGTTGATCGTCACGCATGCGCTCTAGTCCCGCCTCGGGCAGACGAGGCACAAGCATAGCCGTTTCCATAGCGACCAATTTGATACAGACCTGAAACAAAGTTGTTTTGTTCAAAAGTTACGAATCACAAAAACGTTATTTGTGTGTAATTTTGACAAAAGAAATCTTAAATGTTTCTAATGGATGATATCAGCAACGGTTGATCATATATAGCAACATTTCATTTGAAGCCAAAACTCCGCCGGTACCAGGAAGTAGGGGTGGAGTGCGAGCCCTTTGTTTCGTTCTCCTCTCTGGTACCCATAGACATATATGTCTGGTACCACTCAACTTCACGGGTGGAAAATAAATTATATGTCAAAGGTTCCGCCTTAGTTGGGCGTCGGAATTATTTTGTAGAAGGACCGGTAAAAATCCACCGTGTTGATGGATAGAGATCACGCCAGTTTATCAGCCAAAGTTGCAGCTTTATTAACTTAAGCCATTCCTCTGACACCGAAGATATGGCATCTCGAACCTATGGCGCTTGTGTCCTGTGTCAAAAGGCATTTGTCGTGAGAATGATGTGCAGGGTGAGTTCATGTTGAGCCGTTTTTGGATGTCATTGAAGACAGCATCTTCAACTAGCTCTATTCAAACTGTAATAATGTGCGTATGTTAATGTTTATTAATCGTAATCACTTTTATTCGCCAAATACATCTGGTGCACAAGGAATTTGACCTGGTTAACTGGTGCTGATGTGGTACACGACAGATACATAAGTAATGCAGGATTGACACACTAGGTGCTGGATAAATCTTACCAGGGCCTCACATATATTGCAGACAAGATGTGCTGTATGACAGTACACTAAACATAAACCCACTGCAAATATACATTCAGAGTGTGAGTTAATCAATGAAATCAGAAATAATCATTAAATGGGCCATACACATGATGGTATTTACACATACACAGGATCTAATACAATCCTGTGTGCTTTTAATCAAGGTATACCTTCTGCTATTAAACTAGTGTCTGCATAGGAGCCTGGCTTGGACGTTAGAGGAAAAGGAGGGTGGGTGAGAGCTGTTATGTCATTGGGGTTATTCAGGTGATTCATTTTATTTTTTACTTTTTATTCTCAGGGAATGAGTGCAGCAGCACACCCACAGTCCCAGGTAGACTTCCTAAATGGAGCACCGCACAGGAAGCACCCAGGTGTGACCAACTTGAAAACACTGCACTTACCTGAGGAGCTCCAGAGGGCAGCGCACTCAATTATTAATAGTAGGTTAATTTACTACAGTACATATCAATACCAACGCAACTCTTTCTGTAGCTTCACAAGCAAGACATTCATGTAAGAAGGTCGTACTCATTCTGGCTTGACTGAAAAGAGTAGGAATGCTGTTGGTAGTGACGGTTCCTACTCCTCTGGTTGAAGCCAGTTGGTATTTAATTGTTCTTGATTTGATGTGACAGTGTTCCTCTGCATTCTCCCCACCTTTTAGAAGCTCAGCTGACGAGGCTGAGTGACCGTGCTCACAGTCTCACAAACTTCCTGTGGAGCAGGAAAAGAGCAGCTGAGGATTTGACGCTGAGGCAGAAAGCCATGAGCCTGGAGAAGGCCCTATGGGAGAAAGAAGTAGAGAGGAGAGGAGGTGAGCGACAAAAAAAATCCCAAAACATGCGAAGACCATGGGAGGGGAGATAATTTAATGCAAGGGTGTGTCTTTGATGCGTTTGAGAAATGTATGTTTTATATTGTAGATATAGACGATCAAGTGCTGGAGGCCCGCATTAAGAAGAAGGTGCTGTCCGAACTCAAAAGAACGACATATCACTGGACCGCCATGAAGTAACTCTCTTGCTCGCTTATTTAAGGATGCTGTCCATGAATTTGTTTGACCCTTTACATTTTGGGTATATTCAGATAAGCTCTCAAACAGCTTAACTTTCTACTTCTAAATTCAAAATGTACCTTACTCATTTTAACTCAAAATACAGAACACCAACGTTGACAAACATTTGAAATATAAACCTTTTATAGCCTTGAAATGCAATGTTTTCACATGGGGTCACATCAATTGCTAAGGCAACTGATTTCATTCCAATAAATCACCATGTAAACGAAGCCAGTATTGGAGTGGCAGGGCGCCATACTGCATTTACAGTTTGGGCCCTTTAACAGGCAATTTCTCCTTTGGTCTGGCCTGAGATGATAATGTATGTCTATGTTGTGACCTCTCTGTGTCTCAGGTATGATGAAGAGCTGGGCCTGGTTTACATGGCTGCCCGGCTGGCCGGGGGCTACGCTGCAGTGAGGAGAGCTCTCAACGAGGTCTGGAGCGTAGTGTTTTATTCTGCTTTTATCCTTTGAATCAAAGTTACCCTGAGAATGATTTTGTAGTGATATTGTTAACTGGACATAAAGAGTCCGTTTTTGATATATTCTCATCAAAAAAATTGTGATTTGATGATTGAATTTAGATTTTTTAAACACATTTTTTTTCAAAATGTTCTCTTCAGGGGAGCATGCCCCAGACCTTTTGTCAGCTGTTTGACCCCTGATGTGTTTGCAACCCTGATTCAACATCTAACTTGCTATACACACACAGTGATATTCTCCTGCCACAAAGTGTTCATCTCATAGCTCTCCTGAGACGATGGCCTCTGACATTTTCTTTCCTAAGTGGCTGTTTTGTTTTGTTTTTCTTCCCAGATAAAGAAGAGAGATCCCTCCTTTGCCCCCAACTCTCTCCTGGATTTTGGTTCAGGGTTGGGGACGGTGGCCTGGTTAGTGCCCGCGTTAACATGAAGAGTTTATTCTTCTATCTTGTGAGACTATACATTCTCTCTGTATACTAGACAGTCGCTCTCTTCCTTTTTTTTTCGCTCCCCAGGGCGTCACACTCCTGCTGGGGAGACACTTTGAAGGAGATGGTGTGTGTGGACAGCTCTGGGCCGATGAACACGCTGGCAGAGCGACTCCTCAAAGGTGCAGACAGAACCTGCTTAACAAGCTGAGCCACACCAGATCTTGTGCCTCCCTCGTGTCATATAATATATTTCATGAGAAAATCTGAGACTGTCTGTCTTTTATTGAGCAGGTGACAACGAAAAAGCCGAACCTCACATCAAGCAGGTCTATTTCCGACAGTTCCTCCCCGTTTCCCCTCAGGTAGGCCGAAGACAAATTAACCTTTTTATGTCCGTAACAACAGAAGAACCAGCTCTATATTCACTGGCAGCAAACCCTTCTTTTCACATCTTGCTTCAAAAGGACGTTTGGCTGAACAGTTTTTGGACATAAATCTTGACAATCCAACGTGTCTCTTTTCAGGTGCAGTTTGATGTGGTGGTAGCGGCATTTTCCCTGTCAGAGCTTCCCAGTAAGAAGGAACAGGAAGCGACTCTGTTCACTCTCTGGAGGAAGACCAGCTCATATCTGGTTGGTTGAAATAATGACACCATTATTGGTGGTGGTTAATCACCCACCACACCGGCCTGTACATTTTAGAGACGGTAACATTTGAATGCCTCTGTTACTCATGTCATATTTCATGTCGTAGGTGCTGGTTGAAAATGGGACCAGAGAGGGCCATCAAATACTTATGGAGGCCAGAGACATTTTATTAAAGGTATTCAAATATACTCATGTACTAAAATGTTTTCCCTGTTTCTGAAGCAGACTGATGGTACTCTCTGATATTTCTCTCCATGCTAACTACAGAAACAAGAGAAGACCGTCCATGACCCCAGAGCGGCGTCAGTGTTTGCCCCCGTATGTGTTTACGTTCCACTTCCCTAGTGTACAACACCACGCATGCTGTCAGTGTCGGGTGTTGATTGTGTGATTACATCCCTTCTGTGCTGTTTTCTCTAGTGTCCTCATGAACTGATGTGTCCTAAGCTGGCCCGTCCGCTCTCAGTACCCTGCAACTTCAACCAATTCTACCACCCCCTCCCGTTACCTGGGGTAAGACGAAACTCTAGAGACTTAAATGATGAACTACCCGTCCCTCTGTGGTGGTCTGCGTGAGAGACAAACAAATAGTTGCTTTGTTGAACTTGTTTTAGGACTCTGCTGCCATTTGTTTCCCGTCTCTCGCTCACTTGTACGTTTTCTAATACTTGATTTTCAAATGATGGATACCAGCTTGCAGGTAAAAGAGCCACTCCATCCACACAGTCTCTGGTATCTTTTCTTTTGAGAATCAGTTCATAACCATGACAAAGAGCACAGAGTCGGTATGACACCCATTTATTTAACTGTTAGATATTATTAATGTGTGACGTTCAATTGCTACCCGAAATGTAAAACGCATCACTTCCTGTGCACCAGAGGATTTTTCCCAGAAAGACACTGTTTCGAACAGCAAAAGCAAAAGCCTTCATGAACCGGGTATACCTGTAGGTTGTATCACTATTGAGTTATATCAATCAGTGATAGAGAGTAGACTCATTTATATGAAATTTATATTTCATGCACTGAATAACGCATTTTTTTCAGCACCGCGATCGACAGACAGAGAAGTTCAGCTACCTGATTCTCAGCCGGACAGAACCGGTAGCGGCGGACAGACAGGGTCTGGACTGGGCCCGGCTGATAGCGCCGGTCCTGCGCAGGCCCAGGCATGTCCACTGTCAGATGTGCTGCCCCGATGGACAACTCCAACGGGTGGTGGTGACTGCTAGAAAACACAGCAGGTACAAATCTAGTCTCCCAGGTGCTGCCCAACATCAGCAGGCATGTTCTTGACAGGAAACCCATCTGAACTCAGTTCATCCACTTCATTTAATGCTTTTCTTTCCGTGCGATTCATGACTCACCTTTTATTTGTGAAGGTTGACCCACACTCTTAAGCTAATTCAATGTTCAGTGTCAAAAATGAACTTTTTGGCTCACTTGCCAAGGGCTGGTAAACTGAAAATATATGCCAAGAAAAAACCTTTTACCAACCAAATGACTTCAATAGACATTTTTCATACAAATTCCACCCTACCTGTTTTCAGAGCCATTTCATGCTTAGAATCAGGTACTGTATGTTAATTTAAAACCTTCTCACTTACACAATGGATCATGAAGTGCAGCATAATTCAAATTACAAGAAAGCATTTCAAGATAAAAAGTTTGACAACAGGCAAAGACCAAAGACTGTATAGAACTGAAGCATTCAGATGTTGTGGTCTCAAAGTTACCGACCAGTGTGACCCTGAATAATTTATCTGCCAAAGTTGAAATTTACCGGCATTTGGCACTTGCTCATTTCATCATGTCTATGATGTAAATACATAGTATATATTCTAGTAAGCTTTATCAGATTGATGTTAGTTGATTGAAAATGTGGTCTTAAAAGAATGTTATGTTGCTTGTATTTTATGTCTTATGTTCTGTGTTTTGCACCTTGGTCCTGTGAGGAACGACATTTCGTTTGGCTGCATGTGCTACATATAAGGCTGAAATGAATGAATGTTATTGTGCTGTACTTCCTTCTATCAGAGATGTGTACCGCTGTGCCCGGAGCAGCGACTGGGGAGATCAGCTGCCAATCATTGAGCAAGAAGAGGCGGACGTCCAGACTGATTCAGAGTGACCGGCCAGAAAGGAGAAACGGACCCCCAGAACATCTGATTGTTGAAGAGACACTAAATTGTTCCCTTCTCTGTGTGTTGGCTAAATTAAAACAGTTGATGTCTTTAAAATGCTGCTGAAATGTATTTGAGAAAGAAGTGGCTGGAACTGGTTATATCCTGACTAACTTGATGGCCGCTATCAAGAATACAATAAAAAGTCATCATCCAATGTGTTCATCCAATAAGCAAGTGCCACATACTACACGTTAACCCAGATTTAATGTGCACCACCTTCAACAAACCAAGTCTGATGTTTGAAAAATGGAGTCATCCAATTACATCATATTTCTGTACTTCACATTCAGAGACTTGAGAAATAACACCCCATTCCTGAGAGACTCCCAAAACCCCAGAGCACCACTGATTGGTAATTTGCTATTATTGCAACTTGTGATTGATGTGATTATGAAGCCAGCATCAGCCTGTGGGGCCTTCACCGTGGTGGTCAAGTCCAAGGTTCTTCTTTTATAGCTCTTCCAATCTGTTAACTCCCAACAATCTCCCTCAGAGCTGAGGCTAGGTCTGGGTACTGGTATTGAAATCCTGACTCTAGAGTCCTCTTGGGTGTCACTTTCTGGCCCTGGGTGAGGACCACGGCTCTCTCGGAGCCCATCAGAGCGTTCATGACGAAGCCAGGCACAGGAAAGACGGTGGGCCGCCTCAGGACCCGACCCAGTTCTTTAGTGAACTCGTAGTTGGTGTTCTGCGTAGGGGCGACTCCGTTGAACACTTGGGTGACGGGGGAGGGAGCGTCGGCAGAGGCCTCCAGGGCATGGGCGATGATTCCTGCTAGGTCCGAGACGTGGATCCAGGGGAACGGCTGTCTTCCGGACCCCAGGGTGCCCCCAAGCCCGAGCCAAAACGGCAGCAGCATTTGCTTCATGGCACCACCGTCACGGCCCAGTACTGCCCCTGGTGGAGGGAGGGGAATGCCAGATTGGTAAATAAACAGAACTCACTTCCCATCCCAAGTTATACAAAAATACTGAAGATCCGCTCCGATGTTGTTTGATCTTTTGCCTCTTTCATCCCTTTGGTATCCTCCGTCACATGATTTCTGGGTACTGAAGTTCAAAATTTTCTAACGGTTACGTGCAAAGATGCCTAGTGCAGCTCCTTTACATTACTCCTGGTGGCGTCGACACACAGTCAGTACGGTTGGAGACATCAGGGCTCGTTTCCCTACCTTCAGAAGAAGACTTTTGCTGCCATTCATTTTTGTACAGTATGAAAAGACAAGTTTATTGTGTACATACCAGGCCTGATGACCACTTGTCTGGTGGTCTTTGCTACATCCTCAGGAAGACGTCCTGCCGCCTCCCACTCCTTCACTAATCCTGACAGGAGGTCAAATGGCGTCCATTCACTGTCTTCTGTATACTGAGCTGTAAGACTGGGCTTGTAGCATGCTGTGGGTCAAAAGCATATGGTTTGCTCATAAAAAGTACACTTTTTATACCCTTCATTGGCTCATAGGATGAGCAGGTTTTATCAGTTTTAACGGGCTGACAGACACCTACCTACACCCGTCACCAGGACCCAAGAGTGAGGCGGACTGGGAGAAGCAGCAATGGCTTGAACCAGAGACTTTGTGGTGTCAATGCGACTGGAGAACAAATCCTTCTTGTAACTCTCGTTCCACCTGAAACAACAAAGAGAGGAACTGGTCTCACACCTAGAGCTCCAGCAGCGCACAAAAACTGGGACAGTACAACTAGAAACTAGAAGCTATGACTGAGCAGGGCAAATATTTGATGATGACTAGTGCAACCGTATTCGGTTGTCATGCAGGTGCCATCTGTGTTGCTCACCATCTCAGTGGGTTCATGAGATTCTCTCCAGCCAAGTTGACAGCGCCCTCACATGGTGGAAGGCCATTCGACTCCAACTCCCCCTGCAAGGAGGAATGGAAAACAATCGGACACTGTTTGTTTGCCATGTACAGGAATTTGTAAGTGGCATTGGATCTGGAAACAGATTGAAACATAAACCTACACACTGACTCATGGGTCAGTCTCACATACAATACAAGGGAAGAATGAAAGAGACTTAATAGACAGTAGTCTATAAACATCACTACAAATATACATTCAACACCAGTGCGGGGACCCTGGGCCCTAAATTATGAATTATTCTGTCCCCATACCCATGTTATCTTTCCCGGACCAGGCTGGCGAGATATTACTGTGACCTTGTGACCTTTGTCTCGGAGCAAGCGAGTCAGCTCACGGCCCACAAAGCCAGACCCCCCTCCTTGAAGGAAGAAAACAGAGATGCACACGAAAACATAAGATCCAATGATATATTATACAACATAATCCGTGAGCTACCAGCTATTGTTGACTTGGATGAGAGAGAGGTTGCTTGTATGGGCCGTACGTGTGGTTTGTGATACATATGATTTATGGAAATATGACTTTGAACAAAGTAATCAGAGACTAGAAGTTACTGTCGCTTAAGCACAACTTGACAGCACAGTGCGCATGCGTAAATATCATGCTTAAAAACCAGCCGTTCCTCTTGTAACACAACTTTAGTGAAACAGTGAAACAGTGAAACCATGTGAACGCTGGGGTCAGCACACAGCATGCAATTTGTATGTTGTCTTTTTTATGACAGTCACGAGAAAATGTAATGATCATTGGTAGCGACGCTCCCTCTATGCTCGCTATGTTGCGAAGCTAACGAGCTAGCTGGTAGCGTTATGTCACATTGACCTTTCCTGACATAATATGGAGAGTGATATATATCGGAAATAAACTGCAAACCTATTAAGATTCTCATGACCACCAAATGCCCGTTCAACGTCGAAGGATAACGTAGTAGGTCGCTGCAGTCCACCCCTTTTCTTGATGTGAAGTCTATTCAGTTTCAATGAGTGAGTTGTTGTTAATCTTTTTTGGACCAATAGGAACGCCGTAGCCAAAAGCCTTAGGCAGGTTTTACTATCTTTGGGGGAATAAGAAGGAAAAGAAAAAAGGAACTATGTGAGAAATTACCTAGAAATAACAGGTGGCGTTCAATCACGGACTTGTTTTAAAAAAGTTGGTTATCCATTGGAGATAAAAACCGCCATGTATACATAGTGAGAGTCACTATCATGTTCAGCAACGTATTACACCAGGGGTTCCCAAACGTTTTCAAGGGGGTAGGCAAACCCATTTTCTCATTGTACCAATTTCTAGTGAGTGAAATAATAGTCAAATTATACTTATTCCCCGTTTTGCTGGGGACCCTCGTCCCCCTCAAGCATCCCTTGAGGTGGGACTTCGGGAACCAACGTACTAGACATTGAGCCAATCAGTACAAGTTACATGCCTCTCAATAATTAAGCTAGTAAACCCATCACCATGGAAATTACTTATTTCGGTAAAGCTTTGTATTATATAGTTCATTTTACAGTTTCTTTCATTGCTTTATTCAAGATGGAAAATTCGGTCTGCATGAGGAAAATGCACAACATTTACAACGGAAAATTGCAGTCATCATTATCCTTTTACCACCTTTAAAACAACTTGGTGGCAATTTCAATCATACATTATTTAGAGGTAAAAATGTTTTGGTTTTTTTCAGTTTAGCATTTACAATTATGAAAGATGATAGACGTGCCAAACCCGGAAGCGACATGCGTGTTTTCCGAGGGAGGATAACAAACACGTGGTTTTGATAAAGACATAAATTGGGCCGCAGCCTCATTAGCTGTCTTTCAGTCCCGTTGTTGCGGTGTAGCAGGAGGTTGGCCGCAGTATTCAGGAAAGCGACGAAGACCAGCTTGTCTTGCACACACTGCACGGTATGTCTGTTTTCTCGTACCTTTTATCAAAGGTCGTCATTTCTCTAGCAAATTGACCATTAATGTCCGGATGTGGGTTTTTTTGTGGCGTTTTCGGAGAGCTCGCTGGTGGAGTAGCGCCGCCCGGCTGCATGCTTGATGCTAATGAAGTAAAGTGATAAAGCTACGTTTTATCTGACAAATGCCAGTTAAAAGACGTTTTGACTCGATAGTAATGGTGGTTTTGGAGGGAGTTAAATTGATTACTGGCATTATTGCGACACTGTGGCTGGGTTTAAGCGAAATGTGGTGTTTTCCACTGGCTATAACGGGCCTATGGATTTAAAAAAAACACTAACCTAGAATAGCCTTCTAAAACGCTACAAATATCACAACACTAAAGCTATACAGGGAGATTATGAGATCAATTTGCCACAAAGTGCGATAAATGCTTATGGCGCTAATGTGGTGTACCACGTGCACGTTGTGACTCGTTTTTGGAAGATGACGGGCCTCCAAGCAGGTGCATGGAGTTGCTGCTACAGTATTTCTAGATGAGGCGTAGCCAGAACAGCAACCTAACTTATACCAGTTCATAACAGTCAAACCTGAAATGATGAGTTGCATGTGAGTCCGTGTTTCAGCTGAACCTCGTGATTACTCTTTCACTGCGCTGACAGGTTTGACCACGCGGAGCTGCAGTGCATCGCGGTTTGTGTTGCATGTAAATCTAAATGTTTCATGTTCTTCTTTGTAGACTTGACGCTCCCGGGCTGGATGGAGCACAATGAGGTGAGTCTCCTTATGTGCTTGAAGGAGTTTATCGGATGTAGTTGGATGTCGCCTGAAAGTGCTTTTTGTGTTAACAATAGTTTGGCATCAACCACTTTTCTTTTATGCCCCTTTAGGTATTGGGAACAGGACATGAAGAACTGAAGCCAATGCTCAAATCAGCCCAGTGATGTGCATTTTTACATGTCAAACAACTTAGTTGAATAAAGTTTATTTATTTACAAAATTGCTGTGTACATTTCTTGGACCTCTTGAAACACAAGATGACTTGTGAGCTGTCTGTAAACAATGCAATATGAAATGGCTGTACAATCAATGACCTGGGTTACACTTAAAGATGTGCTGGCTGCATTTGACTTTATATTCCTTTGGCGTGTGCATGAAAAATTAGTTTATAGAATAAACGTTGTAGGCCATAACTGCAGGTTCTTAAAGCCTTGCATCATCTAAACTCAAGGCCATAAATGGTCTTGAATACAGTTAAATGGCATTTAGAATTAGTCTTAAAATTTTGTATACTGGTCCATTCAGTCATGCAAACTAGTCTGGTAGGGCTACGGTTCACATTTTCCAAATGTGAAATCTGTCTTGTATTCCAACATCTGAAGTTGAAGCATCACGGCTCAGGTCATATGTAAAGTTCAGAGTTGAGGCAACTGATTCCATATACATTAAAGTGCGTGAATCAAGCATGGTGGGAAAGTTGAGCAGTGTTGCATGTCCCTGGATAGGACAGTCAAATGGTACATGAGTCAATAGGCTACTCTTGTAAACATTTGTGTGCACATCCAGATAAAGTGCCACTTACTGCCTGGGAGTTTGTAACCTTTTGATCTTGTAAAAATACACAAGCCTGGCTATTTCAGTAGTCAACTTCTCATCCCCCAGGAAATCATGCAGCTTTGTAATTCTAAAGGGGATTAGGAATGATAAACGGCTGTTTGGAGCATGTGACGTTTCTGATTTGGTTTAAGTCAAGAGGCCTGTTCAACTCAGTCTGATGCTTATACTAAATGCCATTAAAACTTTTTCCATTATATCAAAATACAGTCCAGAACTCCAAAGCTATGAAATTTGAAATCATTTGACAAGCTATTCCCTTTGTAACAAGACTAAACTGAGTAAGGAACAAACATTTATTGAATCGTTTGTCATAACATGATTTCATTTAGGTTATGCAGTTTGAACAATAACATTACCGTGTAAAGAATGATGCTTATAAAGCAGTTACCTGGTTCCCTCAACACCTCAGTGTTCAAGTAAAAAGGTGTGGTGTGGATGCAAAGTGTAGTGTGTGTGTGTATATGGTATATATATATACATAGTGTGGAGTATATGGTCCATCTATGGATGGCGTTACAGTGCAGTTCCAGAAGTTTCAAAGGACAAATTCAGGCTTGCTTTAAGTCTCTACATGCTCCACATGTAATTTCGCACACCTCCAGTTTTAAAGCACACTGATGCACGCACAAAGTTGACTGAAAGCTTATGTTCTGTTTTGTACAGCATTAACTCCACTGCTAGTCGCAGACTCCACATATCTGACTCCCGCTCCGCCGATGGACCGACCCCTTTTGGTGTCCGATTGGTCCAATGATGTGCCCTCAAAGAGCCGAGCCATGAAGGCCAAGCCATTTTGCTTGATGTAAGATTTCCCAGCGAAGGTGTAGAGGACAGGATTGACACAGCTGCTGATGAAGGCCAGGGCCGAGGTCACGGCACGACTGGACTTCCAGATGTGTGTCAATCTATGGAGACAGGGAAAGGGTGAAGAGGACATCTTAGTCAACAACTACAATACTATTGAACATTTATTTTGCTGTATTTGTAAAATATCAAACATAGGTCCTGTGAGATTCCTGAGAGCTTAACTAGTTCTAAAAGTAATAAAATGAAAGATGTGTATCTGTGTGTGACATACTGATTCTGAGTTAGACCATTTGCATCCTTTGAAAAATCTAACCTGCCCTTAAATGCCTCTCTTAGTTTGTATTGTAATGCTGTATTGCTTATGTGCAACTCCATGTGAATTGGTAGTATCATATGCTTGAAGATAGTAAAATGTTTGAAGGGATGGATGAGGTGCAAAAAACACGACATGACAAAATGAGATTAGATTGAGAGGAGTTAGAGTTGGATTGTACTCACCGTTTTCCCACTGGTGTGTCTGGGTACATCTCCGACGCCACCTTGGACAGACCAACACATACTCATATTCATTCAAATGCCCGGCTCATTGCTCTAAAGGCACGTATGTGGTTTATATGACACGTAATACAGTGAACATGCAATCACACACCTGTATCATGTTGATAATGTGATAGGGCAGCCAGAATATGCCGAACAGCACCACAATAGCCAGGATGAGCTTCTCACTGCGGACCTTACGCCTGAACTTGGTCTTCCTCAAGCGTCTTAGAATGAGGACATAGCTGGTCACAATGATTGTATAAGGAACTATGAATCCCACCACTGTCTCAAAGGTGTAATGGAAGGTCACCTGCACACAGGAAAGAAGATGACAAGCAGATGTACTCATAGTGAATAATTGCATAGTGAATAATGAATGGATCAAGACAGAACATGTACTTTAAGTCATAAAGTGTGCACTCTCTCCCTTATGAAATACCTGTTGTTGTGGCAATCTGTATCTTGAGGGATTTCGTAATGTCCTACATTTTAAACATTTTATATATTTTAAATGGGTCTCAAAAGTATAAGAAACAAGTTTTTATTATTATTGGGTCCAACTGATTTGTGCGTCCATGTGTTGAAGAATAAAAGTTTCTTACTTAGCACCTTATTCTAATCTATTTCATAGGAACTACTTTCAGGCAGAAAAACGTCCTCATCTGAGTGGCTGGAAATGAGGCGGGATGCAACCACGGGGGACGTTAGCGATTGGAGAGAAGTGCTGTCTAAGGCGGGACTTCTGATATAAACAAAAAAGCTTTTTGAGGTGTATTTTTTTTATTGCTTTTATTTTCATAATTGGACACTGTTCTGATGATACAGTTATGTTGCTACGATGTTTTGTCTACTTCCTCGTGCTTACGTGTAACGTCATAGACACGCCCACTCTTGACCCGTTCGTCCAATGAGGGCTCTCTGAAGGCGCGCATTACTTCAAAAACATTTTAAGTATTTGTGTTTGGGTAGGAACTACATTTTATTCACAAAAGGCAGTTTTTTTATGCTCTATTAGGCGAACCCTCGCAAAAAATCTTGTCGATGACGTTATTACACTTAGTTTGCGCTCAGAAATTTGGTTTTGAAGTAGTTCTGAGTTGAATGCAAGCAAATGGGGTCTAGTGGGAGAGCGATAAGCGACATGATAACTGTTTCTCTGATGCAAAAATCCACAGGAATTTTTACAAGGGTGAGAGGGCGCGCTGGAAATTGGGCTTAACATTCACTGTGGTGGGAATAATCATTTAAGATAGATACTAATAGATCCAGAATTTCCCTCCCCCTGGGATCAATGAAGTATCTATCTGTCTATCTATCTTAAAGTTAGGGCTTACATAGGGTTAGGTTTAAGATGTTGTTGCAAGGACAAACCTAACTGTAGGTGCAGTGGCTGTGTAGGCTTAGCGTAGTGCAGATGAGGCTATAGAAAGGTTTGGTTCTGGGATGCCAGAATTTTCCGTTGAGCGCCCCTGGAAGTGTTGTGGGCCTTATTCAACAAAACATCTGTGTTAGGAGGTGCCCACTAGATAATCCCAGTGGCATACACACTCATTTACCACTCACCCTAGTTTACAAGGGATAGTGTGTACTGGTAAAATATGTGAAGGGCTCCATGTACTTACATATTCATGTTCATTCGTATTCTCTGAGTTGGTGTGATTTGGGGCACAGACCAGTCTTGTGTTATTATTCTCATCGTTGTCCTCTCTCAGTTCTCGAAACACCAGAGCAGGGATGGAGATGAACAGCACCAACACCCACAGGCCTGCAATCGCCCTCCTCACAATCTTCTTGCTGGCCAGGTAACCCAATTTCCTCGGCCACACCACGGCCACCAGCCTCTGCAGGCTCATCAGTGTGATCAGGAAGATGGAGGCATACATGTTGATGTTGCACAAGTAGAACACAACTTTACACATGCCTGTGCCAAACACCCACGTCTGCTTGACCAGGTAGACCACGAAGAAGATGGTGAGTCCCATGAGGAAGCCATCGGCGCACGCCAGGTTGAGGATGAAGAGGGTGGTGGCAGAGCGCCGTCGGGCAAACTTCAGGACGCTGACGATGATGAAGAGGTTGCCGGGGACGCCCAGGAGGAAGACCAAGCTGAGGATGATGGCACCCAAGGCCGTGGAGAAGTCATTGCTCACAAGGCTCTTATCCTCCACAGGCTTGTTGCTGACAGTGGAAGGTAAGTAATCACTTCGGTTGTACATAGTAGAATGAGCTCTGATTCTGGGGATGAGAGAAAAGCAACGTTGAGGGGCCTGAATATGGACCCTGTACCCTCTTATGTGCCTATCTATCTATCTATTCATCTATCTATCTATCTATCTATCTATCTATCTATCTATCTATCTATCTATCTATCTATCTATCTATCTATCTATCTATCTATCTATCTATCTATCTATCTATCTATCTATCTATCTATCTATCTATCTATCTATCTATCTATCTATCTATCTATCTATCTATCTATCTATCTATTCATCTATCATCTATCTATCTATCTATCTATCTATCTATCTATCTATCTATCTATCTATCTATCTATCTATCTACCTATCCATCCATCATCCATCCATCTATCCATCTATCTATCCATCTAGAAGTTGACTGTTGGATTTCTGGGCACACTGACATGTCACGGTCAAAGACGGCATCAGTCTGGGGGAAAAGATTGTGCCAATAATTGGAACTAAGCACAATAAATCCTTCATTCATTATTGGTGCATGGTGTGTTTACAGTCCTGGAGGATAGCTGCCACCCTGACGCAGCCCCGTAAGAATTCACATCAGGCCCTCTAGCCAAAATTGTCCCACACAAGACTCAGAGACAGCATGCTAAAACACGCCAAATATTAGCAGTGCTCTGTATTTCGACACAGCCATCGACGATGATTGTTTTTTCTTGCCCTCGGTGTATCTCCCCATGTCTCTTTCCCGCTTTCAGCGCAACCATGGACTGTAAAATTTTGAACTTTCTACAAAAAAGTGTATTCTATTCTATTCTATTCTATTCTAATATGAAAAGATGTCACATCCCTGACTTGCTTGCTGGTAATGTATAACATCACTTTTGAGGACAATAAGAGATTTATAAACATAAGGGGTAAAAGGAAAGAAATGTCAAACTGGCCAGATGTGATCATTCACCAGAACCTGGTTTGCTGTGCAGATCATGAGCTGATCAAAAAGCCACATTTCCCATGTGATAAAATTACATAAAATCCTTCCATAATAAATTTCCTTTCTCTGGTCCCACTCAAGCCCGTTGTTTATTTTCTATGATGGGTAATCAGTAAACAAGCACAGTAAACAATCAGACTTAATCAATATTAAGACATGCACAGCCACAGACAGGCGTACATATACAGATAATGACGTATTACCTGTACGTCTGTGCTGTCAGGTGAAAACATTTTATCTCCAAATGACAAATTCTCAGTAATTCAGAAAAAAACATTTTAAAAGCCGGTCGGTTTTGAGAGAGTTTAACGACCTCAAGTGTCTCAATCCATAGAGGACCACACCATCCTTCACTTCAAGTCAAGACATAGAAATCACCAAAATTTCCATCAGATAACAGTGACAATATGTTGCAATGAAGAGAGAGAGAGGAAGAGAGAGAGGAAGAGAACATCAGCAACATGCAGTAGTTGTGTCTAAATGACAAAATGGGGGATGGAATGTAATAAGTGTGTGCAAGAGAGAAAGAAGGAACGAGAAACAGACAGGACGCCTACACAGGCCTTTAAAGTCTTTAAAGTCTTTATGATTTTTTGAACAAATCTGATTCACAACCACGCTGCAGATCATTAACCTAACAACAAGTCATATAGCTGTGATAAATCTGCAATGTAAAAACACTGAAGTCTGAAAAAGTACTGAACTTTAAAATGAAAAATGAGTAGAAACCCTGAAAAGGAGATGGATTGAGGGAAATGTGAAGAAAAGTGAAAATGACAAAAAAATCCAAACCAAAATGTGTTAACCCACCTTGTCAAGCTGAGCTGATTATTCCAGCGAAATGCCCAGGAGTGGCTGATCTGTGATCAGGGTGCAAGGGTGTGTTTCTCTGTCTCTGTGTGTCTCTGATGTCTGTCAGATTCAAATATCCCACTGCCTCTGCTCGTACTGTTTTCCTTTCTCTCTCCGACAGCCGTCTGTATTAACTCAGTCCATAATAAACTGAATCATGTCCTGCCCCACAGGCTGCAACATGCTGAGAGAGAGAGAGAGAGGGGCGTGTCCTTCCTTAGGCTCTCTCTCTCTCTCTCTCTCTCTCTCTCTCTCGCTCTCCATCCCGCAAGTTGCTTTATAGTGATACATTTGTGTTGCCAAAGCATAAATAAACACATAAATAAATAAATAAATAAATAAATACACTTTAAAATTAATAAACATAAAATAATAAAGGTAACATAAATAAATACAAACATTCATAAAATGTGAACATGAGATTATTTATCTAGTTCTTTTTCCTGGCATTGTGGCAGTAAATTGTGGCTTGGTTCGAACACAACCTACTTCATATCTGATCTTGTGGAATGTAAGTGTTTCTGCCTTAAAACTGTAAGCATTATGGCCATTTCACGAACAAACAAACAGTCTTCCCTGTAATCATTTGCCGTTGTCATAAATCACAATGCATATTTGTGTGTCCAGAGGCACGTTTGAATCCCTGTAAGATTACTGTTGCGTAAAGCGAGGGGAGAGTGACTCATATAGTTGCACAAGCTCCCGGCGTCATGGATGCAGGACGCACAAGTGCAGACATGCATGCAGAGGATACGCACACCGCCAGTTGACACAAGTCTCTGACACCGACAGGAATGCTGATTTCCGGGGCGGAGCAGATTAGAAGAAGGTGAAGAGGGAGTGAGCGGGTGATGAGAACCAAAGTTAAAGGAGTGACAGGGCACTTTTGTATCCATCCAGGGATAATGGTCAAGCATGCATGTCCTCCCCATCCTGGTGGGGAGATCAGGTTGTTGCAGTGGCTTCAGCAGGGAAAAAAGTAAACTATAATATAAACAGGGGAATAGGAAATAAAATAGGCAACTAAAACAGTAGAAATAACTAGGATAGTAAAAGTGAGATTAGATTGACACTGGCCTGTAAAACCTGACATGACATTTTATTGATTCATTTCAGGGTTTCACTGGAGAATTCTTAACTTACCTGATGGTCTAAACGCTGTTTCAGAGGCTTCTCCACCATGTCGAGAATACATTTCTGGGTTCAACACGGAATTCTTTATTTATTTATTTGGACAAATTATTTGGCATGGAAATGTTCAAATTCAAAGATACTGAATATTGGCACAAAATATCGTCTATCATTTATCGGCTTTCAAAAACCCACTTTCACTGGAACCCTAGTTTAAGTAAAACTCATTTAAGTGCATAGTTACACTAAAGTATCACATGTATCACATGTGGTTTGATTGATTGATTGATTGATTGATTGATTGAATTTGTCAATCTCATATTTAAAATTGGGGACAGTTGACGTAGATGTAATTCACTGTGGTCCTTATTAAAGGTCAGAGGTGAGGATGAGTCCGGTCTGTAATGACAAGAATGCAACAAAAACGCAGCAACATATCAAATCAATAACAGTTCACTACATCAGTACAATACATAAAAACAAAAGTACCTATAGCATTAAGGTACTTTCAGATTGTCAATGTCGAGAGATTTCTCCAAGTTGCACCACTCTATTTATTGGGATTATTTAATTATTTAATATAAGTATGTTCTGTTAAATTGACCATGTATTTGTTTCCAGGAACACAGTGAAGCAAAAATATTTACATTAATACTTTATTTGAGTATTTATTGACTTTATTGATAATTTCTACACCTTTTCTTTCCCAAATCAAGTCAACTCAAACAGTCAATCATACGTACTTCCTATAATGCCATCAGTTTCAGTCTGTCTCACTGAGTCAGGTTGCCCAAAATCTTCCCCTCATTGCTGTAATCTTTACCCTCAGGCTCTGAAAACTCAGACCTGTATTAAGGAAAGTTACAGTAAAAGTATTCTGCCTCTTACC
The DNA here is from genome assembly GCA_034670385.1 of Hoplostethus mediterraneus. Taxonomy (NCBI): domain Eukaryota; kingdom Metazoa; phylum Chordata; class Actinopteri; order Trachichthyiformes; family Trachichthyidae; genus Hoplostethus; species Hoplostethus mediterraneus. Next base: position 70,230 of record JAXDDW010000174.1, read on the forward strand.
ACATGATGGCAACACATCCACAGGAACCCCCCCTCCCGCCTCCCCTCCCCTCCTTCCTCCTACCATAAACTCAACATTCAACCATTCCACCGTGTTGCACACATCCATCACATTGCAACGGTACCTTTAAATCATTTAATAGCACCACGAGGAGTATCTAAGCCCTTTAGATCTTCAGTTTCAAAACCCACAAACTTTCATTCTAAAGCGTTTTACAGTGTCTAAACTACTAAAGAAAATGTGCCCAGCTAACTTTTTTCAAGTTCAACTTTATTAGCCACGTATCAGGAGACATCAGAAAGTTCAACTCTCAAGAGCAATCTCACATAAATACAATGCAAAACAACAGAAAGTGCCATGTTACCTATTGTAGGGGAACAAAGTGCTAGTGGGTCATATGAGTTAATTCAGGATGCTTCTATAAAGACGAGTCAGTGGAGGCTTCGATAGACTGGTAGCACTTTTCCCCTTACCCAACCAGACGGCAACATCTTGAGAATGCTCCAGGATACATGGCCTGCCCACACAACCCCAAGAGGATGACAGGGAGAGTGAAACAAGCCCCCTGTTACACGCTAGTATAACATAAGCCTAATGATTGTGAGAACTGGAGGAGGGGGAGGAAAGAGGGCAGAGAGAGAGAGAGAGAGGGGGAGAGAGAGGAGAGGAGAGGAGAGCCAGGGTGAGGAAGGAGCTAGGCTGAGAAAGAGAGGAGAGAGAGAGAGTGTTTATTTAAGTTTTTCGTCTCCCGACTCAGACAGAGAGCAGACTGCAGAGGATAATGAGAAACAGATCTTTCGAGGCGAAGGAGGGAGGGAGGGAGAGTGAAAGAGAGAGGGGGAAGGAAGGGAGGGAGAGCCTGGAAGACTTGAAGAAGGAGGGACAAGGAGTTGGAGGAGGAGGGGGGGGGGGGGTAAAGGGGGAGGAGAAGGAAGCGTGACAGCCAAAAAGAAGGCTGTCATGTTCAACGCCACAGGAAATAGGCCCTCTTACATTCACTGGCTGACAGTTAACATCACGGCCCTCATGGCCAGTTGGCCTGCAGTACCAGTACCGTGAGTCCGGCTCATGATTAGAATGATAACACCATATTGTATCGGCCACGCGGTTGTTGAGGTCAGGATGGTGGCATCACACTGACAGAAAACGTCTTTGGAGGATACATGAGAAAGAACCCAGGAGGAAGCAGGACGAGAAGTATTATAAAGAATCACCATCTATGGAGGGTGTGAGATTGTTGACTTGTATAAGAAATACATGTAAGCACTGACATCAAGAGAAACCTCCACAATGTGTGTGTGTGTGTGTGTGTGTGGTGGTGGTGGTGGTGGTGGGGGGGGGGGGGGGTTGGGGGGGATTGGGGAGGGGGATTCCGTGACTGACAAGCAAAAGGTCCTATGGGGAATGAGTAACGGACCAACTGGGGCTGGAAAACCCACCCAAAGGCAATTAAGGGTAAAGGACGACAAAAATATTTGATAAACTTTTTTTTTCTTGAACGGGGAGGAAGAAAGGATGGCGAGAGAGCTGGAATGAAAGACCCGACAGCGGATATAAATGTGTTTCTGATATATTTCTGATAAATCACCGCGGATTCTGGACCGCAAGGCATGAAGCTCGAAAAAACGTACAACTATTCGAGCAACCAGAACCCCATCGTCTGGGAACATTGTGAAAAAGTTGCTGAAGTTACGCTGAAGCCTTCCAAGAGGAGCAGCATTTACGCAATGAGACATACCTAGGACGCGTTCAACAGTTTGGGGAATATCTTCGGGACTTTGAGTCTTTTTTCCGAGGCGCGTCGAGGACATCGGCTGTATCCGACGCGGGCAGATATCTCTGCGTCTTTCTGTCTCGTCTTCGCCGAGGGGATGGGGGCCGCGCCGGGTTCGGGCTGGGAGGAGGGCGAGTTCGAGTTCAAGTTGGTCTTTGAGGAGGACCCGCCGCGTCAGATCCAGGGGCCATCCCCGGTGCGCATGGCCGAGCCGGAGGGCTCCGTTACCGGGGAGAAACCCGAGGGCGCCCTGCTGCGCCTCGACTCCAGCAGCAACCTCGGTTAGAGTCCTTTCTCGGATAATATGTGCTGAACTGAACTGACATACTGATACAGGGGGTGCGGAGTGGCTGCTGACGCGGGACCCTCAGTGTAGTGGCAGCCTTGCTTTCTTTCCCTGCGAGAAAACTGTATTCTGTCTGTGTGTGCGCGCGCGTGTGCGTGGCGGTTGCATGTGCTGTGCGATGTGCATCCTTTTGTAGGCCTACAACTGCATGCCTGTGTTTACTGTACAGTGTGTGTGTGCGTGTGTGTGCGTGTGTGTGTGTGTGTGTGTGTGTGTGTGTGTGTGCGCGCGCGCGCGCGTGAAAGCAGCAGTGTGTGTGTGTGTGTGGCGGTAGCATGTGCTGTGCTGTGTTTGGTATGTTTGTGTGCGGTGCGTGCCTGTTTCTGTAAGCACGCGAGCCTGGGTATGTTTTTATTGCGTGTGTGTGATACGCATCCTTGAATATTTGTGTGTGTGTGTGTGTGTGTGTGTGTGTGTGTGTATCCTACTGTATGCGTGTGTTTATGCGTGTGTGAGGGCATTTGCGTGTATGTATTTGTGTATGCATGTGTGTGCAGCCCAGACTCAATGTGGTTCTAATCAGCTGTGCGTGTGAGTGGAGTTAACAGCTGCCATCTGGGAAGGAACCTCAACCTCTGTGTACTGAACACACACCACATACACACCTCCCTCCCTCCGTCCCCATTTTTCAGTCTGCACACACACACACACACACACACACACCTCACATCCACCCTCTCATTTGTTTCCCGCCCACACTGGCATACAGGCGTATTACCACACCCTAGGCATGAAAGTGAACTACAGGAGAAGCAATATTTTCCTTTAGTTGAGAAATTTCACTTTTCGGCACGTCCTCCTCTGTAGAAGGAGGACTGTTAATTGGAGTCCTGCCTTGAGGATTTAGTTCCCCCGTCTCAATATCTATAGTTGCAAAGAAGCAATATCTGGGGGAATTGGTGTCTCACTGTGTAACAGGGAGGCTGATGAAGACCAATAACCAGAAGCTTACAGGCCTGAATGGTTAGACGAAGGGCACGGAATAAAATCTGTTGGGAGTTTGAACTTTGGATGAGGTCCTCAAAATAAAAACAAGAAACTGGTTGCGACTGCTGCTCTCCAGAGAAGCCAGTGTTGGTGGCCCGACCGTTCATTGGTATGTCCGCAAACATCTGAATGATCTTCTCGTGGAACATCCAGCAACCGAGGAGTTGCCTCAGCGCTGCAGCTTTAATCATTTAGGAATATGTTTTTGCCAGGAAACGTTTTTCGAGAGATTTTTTGACCCCCGAGTCTTAATTTTGTTGGCAGTCGCAATCGTGTATCTGCATTGCCCAGAAATTGCCTGGTGCCCAGCCGCCCCTGCAACACACCAATGATCAATTGGCCACCCTCTCATTACAAACTAACTACTGTTTGGCTCCGTGTGGAGGCTGACTGTAGTGGCCCACCGCACCGCCCTGGGGAAAGGCTGGGGTGGTAATTGTGGCCTGGAAGGGTCGCGTCCTCGCTTGGATGGTCACTTGACAAAATCCATATAAGTTTTTCTCGAGACTGTTTACTGCGATGCAAGTGAAGGAAAGTCCAGAAATCGTGTTTATATGGAGTCTTAGTAACAGAGTTGGGCATGGGCTCTCGTTAAACAGAGAAAATGGCAATCTCTTGAAAATGAAAATGAAATGAAAAATGGTGTCTCCGATCATTTATTTGGTGTAGGTGTTGCTTCTCTTTCCTCACGCTCAATCTGATCATTATTTCTATCGGTTACAGACAACCACCTGGCTGCCACTCAGGCGGGCCAGTCAATCAGCATCCCCAGCCCTCCACCCTCAGCCAATCAGCGGGCTGGGATGCATTCCCCGCCCCCTCGAAGGGCCCTGGTGAGGGAGTTCAGCGGGACCTACGAGAGCCTGCCAGCACGCTCCGTACAGGTGAGAGGTCAGATAGACAAAGAGAGCGAAAATGGGGATGAAAAGATAGATCGATTGATTGATTGATTGATTGATTGATTGATTGATTGATTGATTCAGACATCTGATGGCCAGCAGTTCTTCATGCTTGGAAGGCACACTGGAGTCTGGACTGATGCTCATTCATCTATTTCGTCATAAAGTAAAAAAAAAAAAAAGGAAAGTTACAGTTCTGAACTCTGTCCAATAAACAAGCTACATGTGAGTCTATGTTACTTTGGTTTACAAGCCCTGGTTCGCTGATGCTTGGGCAGGTGAACCTAAACAAGCTAATACGAACACTACGGACCGAAGAAAACAATCCTTAGTTGTGATCGTACCCACGTGACAAGATGACCAACAAGTCACCAGAAGTCCATTCATTTCCTGTAGAGCTGAGCAGTGAAACTCGGTCAAAAGTTGGCCACAGCTGAACTTTTCAGTCATCAGCCATCACCAGCCAATCAGATATCTGAACTTCTTAGTTTCCATACCGATGTGATTTTGCATGACAACTGCAAAATGGATGAGAAGTTGATTACAGCCGTTCCCAGAAACAGTGTGGTTGCATCCATCATTGGGGTCAATGGCAAACATAAAGTCATTTTATTGATATTGATTGATTTGATCTTCCCTCCACTGTCAGGTATCAGAGTCTCGTGTGGTCGAGTGCCCCAGCATCCAGATAACGACCATCTCCCCCGAAGATGACCTAGCCGGCTCCAACTACTGGGACACAGGGGGTGGCGGTGGGTGGGACCGCGAGCGCCTCTACCTCCCGCTGCTGGACCCCTTCTGCTACCGCGACGGAGGCCCCGGCTCCCTCAGCCCCAGTCCCGCCTCTAGCCCCTCCTCCCGCGGCTGGCTCAGCCCCGCCTCCAGCTGTGACTCGCTCCTGGTGGAGGAGGAGGACCTAAACGAGGCCACTGTCAATTTTGGGCTCTCGCCCTCCTCCAGGCCCACCTCTCCGGGGGGTAAAAAGCGCAGAAACTCCCCCCTGGCTTCCCCCTGCACCTCACGAAGGGGCAGCTACTCAGAGGATCTCCACGGATGCAACCTTGAGGGCGGTGACTCCACCCCTCAGTCGCAAGCCCCGCCCAGTAGCTGTGAGCTCAGCATCCCTCAGAAAACCAGGAAGACGTCATTGGAGCAGGTGTGTACTTTTGTGACCACAACCACCCTTGACCCAGGTCTGTTATGATCATGTGTTGTTTTGTCTTCCAGTTGTCTCCCAGGGAGGTGGATCAGGAGCAGGCTCCAGGCCACAGCTCCCCATGCCCACTGCCAGAGACCCACCAGCCCAGGAGAGAGCCCCCCTCCCTGGGCATGGACTACCTGTCTGTGCCCCCTGCTCTGGGCTGGGGCAGGACCCGAGCCAGCGCCCACAGCCCTCTGTTCAGGCAAGGACAAATTGTTGATCATCTTCGTTATCATCATTACCTGTAAAAGTGATATCATTAGTTAGATACTATTCTTTTAAAGCCCAAGTTGTGTTCAAAGTGTGGATATCTTGGAGTGAAACTCCAACTCAATAGTGTTGCTGTTTCACTCTGCAGTACTGACAGTTTTTGCTTTTGAAATGCCCCTGAGCAAGGCCACCCATCCTCCCATGTCTACGTCTACTGACTTTCTCATAAGAAGGGTATTTAAAGCTCACCAACATTAGCTGAGAACTGTGTTGCAATGTAACAGGCCGGCATTTGGCCGACTTCAAAATAAAATACTTGTCCCAGAAAAGAACAAGAAAACATATCGATGTTGTTTCCGGCTCGGAAAAATGCTATCCTACAAAATAGTATGACTTGTCATTACAGTAGATATTATTTGGTAAGGGATCAGTACTGTGAGTCCACAGGTATGAAACCTCTGCAGGTGTGCAGATTGCCCTCGCGATGCAATCTCAGTGATTCTGAACCTCGAATCTTCTCCATCCACTTGACGCAAAAAAAAACATTTGCAGGTCTAACGCCCTACCACCGCTTGATTGGCCGCTGCCGTCCCAGTTTGACCAATACGAGCTGCGTATCGAGGTGCAGCCCCGCCCACACCACAGAGCCCACTATGAGACGGAGGGGAGCAGGGGGGCCGTCAAGGCTGTACCAGCGGGACATCCTATCGTCAAGGTACAACTCCCAACTGGTGGATTGAAGTAGCTGCTGAACACTGCAGGCCAATAGTTTTCAACCTGTTTGGTGGCAATACACATTTTGGCAGAACAGCAAAATTTCAAGGTAAAACTAATTTCTTAAAGCTGCATGAGTCAACTCCAAATGGTAACTGAAAAATATGAACTTCAGTACCAAGAAGTCCGGTAACGTGACGTCAGTAAACACACAGCGCGCTCATGTTTACCAACCCAGCAGGTCTGTGATGCTTTACACCAAAGAGAAACCAAAAGGACGAGAGAGGAAACAGATCTAACGTTCTCTCTGGACGGCGCCTCACTCGCTGCTGTTTAGGAGACAGTTTGTCTTTCACTCTTCAGATTTGATTCATCACTTCCTCTGAGCGAAGCGGTGTCTGAACCTGACACCAGAGTTTCATTTGGTCAGATAGGGTGAATCCACACTCTTCTCTATTGCAGCCACACTTGAAGATTGTGATTGAAGGACTGAAGGGCTAAAACGAGGGAGCAGTACCTGGGTTCAAGTTCAAGTTCAAGTTACTTTATTTGTACCCGTAGGTAAATTTGTTTGCAGGGAGAATCACAGACTTAAACAATACGTAAAATAACACATAAAATACAGACAAACATGAAAAGTACAGAGTGCGAAAAGTGCTCAGGGGTTCCAGTTTCCAGTGGATAAAGAGAATACACAGAATAGACACATCATACAGTAAAAAGCTTATCGATGCTCCGCCTTGTTCCACTCGATAATGGCTGCTGGAACAAAGCTATTTCTATAGCGCTTAGTTCTGCACTTTAGGACGGCAAATCTACACCCAGAAGGGTTGTTAACACCAACAACATGACGTGCTCTTCTGAATGCAGAGCAACAAACACACAGAGGCATCCGAGGCTGGTGAAGTTAAGCTAGTTAGCAGCTTCACGGGAGCCTCCGTCTGGGTCTTCCTCTCTACAGCCCAGTGAGCTGTTGTCCTGTTCATGTAATAATACGATGGTTGCTGCCATAATGAGAATTGCCCCAAACTGTATCAACTTTAAAGTCTGCTGAAACAATAAATGTTACACGTGATATGACATTTCTAAGTTAAGTGAGTCATTTATTTGATCAACGCCGGAACACCAACGCGTTGAGTACCGCTGCCGACGGGCCTCAGTCTGGTTTCTGTGTCTCCCTGTGCAGCTGTGCGGCTACGCGGACAGGAAGCCTCTCTCCCTTCAGGTGTTTGTTGGAACAGCGGATGACCGATCTATCAGGCCCCATCCTTTCTATCAGATACACAGGTACTGCTCTTTATTGCTGTGAAAACCTTTCTGCATGCCTCGACACGTGACCCTTCCATTCCTTACTACCGGTTGCTTCCAGGAATTGGCCTCAGTTAAATGCAGAAAATGTAAAATTTGATCTCCAGCTATCTGAACTGACCAGTGTGTTGAACAGGAACTATTATTATTATTATTATTATTATTACTATTATTGGTAGTAGTAGTAGTAGTCATAGTAGTAGTAGTAATTATATTATTATTATTATTGTTACCACTCCCCTCCATTCACTCACCCGAAATTGTGTACAAACTGTATTGAGAGTTGTTTAGTAATGTTGAGCTTCCTCCTCCCTCCTCCCTCCTCCTCCTCAGAGTGACAGGGAAGATGGTGGGCACTGCCAGTCAGGAGAGCGTCCAGGCGGGCACCAAGCTGCTGGATATCCCCCTCAACCCTGAGACCAACATGACCGCAGTGTGAGTCCCAAAGGATTTAGTATTAATGGATGCTGCGGCCAGGTCGCCTTGTACAACCGGAGGGCTGACTACTGGTTCTAGTTGAGGTTGTTCTATGCAGACCTGCAGGACAGAGCATGTAACCGTATGACATCAAAAACCCTCTGTGTGTCTCAGCATCGACTGCGCTGGGATTCCTGAAGCTGAGGAACTCGGACATCGAGCTGAGGAAAGGGGAGACGGACGTTGGCAGGAAGAACACTCGTGTGCGCTTGGTGTTTCGTACGCACCTCCCTCTGGCGCCCCCCGTGGCCCCTCCTGGCCGGGTCCTGGCTCTGCAGGTCGCCTCCTTACCCATCGAGTGCTGTGAGTGGCTCGTCAGACGTAGTTTCATGAAGGCTAGATGCAAGGAGAGCTCACAAATGGAAGAACTGCATCTGACTGAGAAAATGACGTGTGGTTAATTTTTCAGGTTTTGTGTAGGGTGGTAATGAAGATATTTTCTTGAATTTGTATCAGCCTTCTCTTGCCTTCTTTCCCTTTGTCTCTTTGTCTCTCTCTCTCTCTCTCTCTCTCTCTGTCTGTCTGTCTGTCTGTCTGTCTGTCTGTCTCTCTCTCAGCCCAGCGTTCGGCCCAGGAGCTGCCGGTCATCGAGTCAGTCAGTCTGACTTCCTGTTCTGTGGAGGGAGGGGAGGAGCTACTGCTGAGTGGCACCAACTTCCTGCCCATCTCCAGAGTACTCTTCATGGAGAGGGGGACAGGTGAGAGGAGATCAAATCTTCATCGTGCCCAAAGGCCAATTTGACATGAAGTCATGAGACATTAAATCATTGGACAAAGGACACAGACACAGTTACAGTACACATGAAAATATGAAACCCTGTTTTTTCCCCCTCAGTCACTATTTAAACATAAAAACAGGAGGAATTATGGGTGTTATGAGTGTTAATCCGAATTGATGTTCTTATCTATATCAGATGGCAAGTTACAGTGGGAGGAGGAGGCACATGTTGACCGCGACAATAGCAATGAGGTAAGAGGTGTGTGTGTGTGTGTGTGTGTGTGTGTGTGTGTGTGTGTGTGTTACTACAATGTTAGAAGTGACAAGTGATCACAAGCGATTGCGTGCTTATCTAAAAATCCAAAAGAGTGACTAGTCTCCGCATGAACAGTTAGCCAAGACAGCTCAGACAGCTAGCTAGCTAAGACGATGCTTTTTAGTATCCGTGGATTTCCTTGAACCACATTTATATTCTAATCCAAATTAAACTTTAATTCAGTGGATACAAGTCAAGCACTGATAATATGTGTGTGTTAAGCGATCAACGACACCCCCGCCTCTCTCCTCCCAGTGTTTGCTGTGTGTGAGGGTTCCAGCCTACAGCGACCTGTCGGTGAGCCGGCCCGTGCCCGTCTGCCTCTACGTCTCCAACGGGAAGAGAAAAAGGAGCAGCACTCACTGTTTCAAGTACCTTCCCAGTGAGTGTCCTCAGCTCCTTCACTGCCGTCTCTCTCTCTCCGTGTTGTTTGTTGGTAGTTTGGTAGTTCACTTTCATCATTCGACTGATTGGGGCTGAGAGTTTGGCCGTCGCGCTGTTGTTACTGTCTCCGATATTTATTGGAGAGTGCATACAGTGGGGATCAAACCCACGAACTCTGGCAGTGTTAGTGCCCATGCTCTACGGATTGAGCTGCTGCTATAGGTACTCAATAATACACACACTCACTCATACACAGACCCAGAACGGTACTGTCTATTTCTGAGAGAAGAAGAATGAATGCACTCCTAGATTTTTGACCACTGCACAACAGCCTCAACATCAACATTATTTTGAGACTTCATCAGGAAGACGTTGAATACATTGAGTACAGATATTATATATGGATGTGCAGTGACTGTTTCTGTTCCTCCCTGTAGTCATGTTCAAAGAGGAGGACCCCCTGCTGTCTCGACCGTCTGTCCTGCCCCTGGAGGGAGGGACTATGTGCCCTATGGGGGGTCCTGGCAAGGCGGAGAGGGGCCTCCACCTGAGAGGTGACCCCACAGCTGAGGAGCGAAGCCTGGGCTTCCACCTGCCCCCCTACCCCTCCACCTACTCCCCCCCATACCCGGCCCCTGGCTACCACGAAGAGTACTGCTCCAAGCCCGAGGCTGCCGTGGAGGATCCCGGTGGATCCAGGGGGGCCCTGTCCGAGCGCCACCCCAGCTTTGAGAACTTGGAGCTGGGCTTCACCGAGCTACTCCCCCCCCTGTATCCCCGTGCCCAACAGCCTCCCTCTCCCTCTCCTTCCCCATGGCTGGACTCACCCTACCTGTCCTCCTCACCTTCTCCCTCCCACTCCTCCTCTCTCAGCCCGTTCCCTGCTGGTAGCCCCATCTCCTCCTCCCCTCTGCCTCCCATGCCCACCTCCCCTTACCCCCAGTACTCTGCTTATCCTCATGAGGTATGTCCCTCCCCTCCCTCCAACCCAAGCCCCTATCAGGACTTCTACCCAGCAGCGTACTCCCACTATGAGGGCTGGGACCCCCAGGGTAGGATGCTGGGGACGGGACAGGGGGGGGGGAGGGACGCACAGGCTGGCTCCAAGATCCAGGAGAGCCCCCTGGAGTTCACCAGCTCTGCTTCTATGCATCACATCACGTTAGAAGAAGGTGAGTTGACAGGGAACATGACAGGGAAAATAAATGAATGGATGTATTGATGGATAAGTGGGAAGGTAAACAGGTTAGATGGATAGATGGCTGAATGAATGGTTGTGCTCAGAGGTATTGATTAAGTGACTTTGGCAATTTCAGTTTTTATTGATAGCCATGTACCACAAACTGCACAGTCCTGCTCCATGGCCACTGCTTCAGGAAGTGGGAATTCTATATCAACTATATCAGCATTTCAGTTACAAAAGCCAAAAGGCCTCGTTCTCAAGCCAATAAAACAAATCACAAAGCTTACATGGTGATCTATTACCTCTTCTAATTGATCTCTGCTCTCTAACTTACTCATCTCTATTGTGAAAATGTGACCTTATTGTCAAGTACAGGCCACCGTAGCTCAAGGGGACGGGAGGGTGAGGGGCGTGGGGATGCCAGAGACTTGTGTAGGACAAGATAAAGTCTAGCGATGTTATAATAAAGGTCGATAAAGGTCATAGATTACTTAATGGTGCTTTAATTCTAGCAAAGGGTTTCCAAAGTACAAATCATTGGCACTGGGTGTATGAGATGGATGGATGGATTAGAGGAAGGACTGATGGACAGAGGAGATGATGGAAGGATGAATGCATGGGAAGAGAGATGGATGTGGGTTCATGGACACAGAAGTCTGATTTTCTCCTCTTGTCCCACAACAGTGACTGAGTTCATCGGGGAGGACATCCGATCTTTCCAGTCAGGCTCTCAGATGGACAACCAGCCAAACTGATCTCAGTACAGCTCCTCTGATCACCCTGTTTGATCTTCAGTATCATTCTATTCCTTATGCGGTTGGTATTAAGATGCATCGCTCCAATTAAAGGCAATATTGAAACAAGGGGAATTTGATTACCGGGACACTGTTGTAATTATGGCCATAGGTACAGTAACTGTTATGGTTTTACAAAGGGAGATTAAAGTTTTTAACATGTTTTCAATATAAATTATACAAAAAAAAACACTTGGCTATGCTGCGTGTCGTCTCATCTGTCTTTTTGTTGCACCGTCCATACAATCAGACGACCTAAATCCAGGATGGAGAAGGAAAACAGAAAGACTCTTTAATCACATTTTCAGAGAACACATTGAGAAGAGAAATGTCCAGTGACCTCAGTTTCAAGGGATTTAAAGGCCGAGTTGAGTTCATGACTATCTTTCCTGTTAACACCTTGATATAAGATTGCTCTGGCAGTCATGGTAGCTAGCTGCTGTCAGGAAGAACGTCTCTGCTTCGAACCTGTTTGAGTAGTGGTGACAGGATTCGGGTCCTGGATTATTGTGATACCAGAAATATACACATAGTAGTTCAACAAAATAACTTGGTAACAGAGAAAGAGTAAAAATGGTAGATACCCCCCCCCAACACCATTAGTTGCGGGGCATCCTAAGCCCTGGCTGGGGTTCAGGGCAAGCTGACAGGAAGCTATGGAGGGGACGTTTTGGAGAAAAGAGAAAGGGCGATGAGGGATACTGGTGTGAAGTTTACCTTATGTTGATGTGTGTGTGAATTAATGTGACCGGGCCAGGACCGGCGGGGTTGTTTGAAAGGTTTCTATGAGGAATGAGTCTGTTAAATCCCCCTCCATGCAGCACAGAATAACAAGGCACCATTGGGCATGACTTGTTGGAGAACAGCGCCACCTGGGGGGACGTGCAACCAGGACGCTTCGATAGTCCTAAATCAGAAACTTGGATATTATTCACTCTGTTGCAAGTCCTCACAGGTCTTACTGTCTGGGGTGTGCACTTTATCCACTAAATTGACTGCAGGCTATGAGAAAGTCTTAAATTATTGTAAAACAGAAATGACAAAAAGGCAATAAAAATGCACTAAAGTAGCATTATATGTTTTCCTGACAGTTTTATGGGCCTATATGGTTCAGCGTAACCATACATGGGCATGTTGGGGACTAGGGACTAGAAAGGCCCGATGGTGAGACGTATAGTTTAACGTTGTGTGGCAGCACTGAACGTCGTGTGAGTTGGATCTACGCTTGGAATCTGAAGCCATAATTCCTTCATGACATCAACTCTTCCAGCTCCTCCTTTTCTCTTTGGCAAGGGCACCGTATGGGTTGGTGAGCTCAGGAAAGGTAGCTGCACATGGAAAATTCTTGAGAGGTAAAAGGCAAAAATACACAGAAAAGAGGGTACCAAGTAGAAACCACTGACCAAGAGGCATAATACCTTCCCCTTTATTACAAGTAACGTTCACGTTCAGGGCACGTATAGTTTTTATGAACATGCCAACCTTAACATTGAGCATTTCATTCCTGACTCTATTAAGCCTTTTAAATGCTGCGTGTTACTGTCATATTCTACCAGATTCAGCTGATGATTTCTTTATTAGTCACTCTAAGAAATGTGACCCACAGGCTATGGAAGTAGCTTGTCTCCCCTTATCTTATCTTTTCACTGCATCACCTTGATATTTATCTAAACACTTCCGGCTGTTGACTCATAGATGGAGGATGATCAGAAAACACACCCTTACGATAGACTTGCACAATAATGAAAAGTCCCGCTCCCCCTCCTCATTGTAATAGCCCTAAGCAACTAATCAGTAGGCCACGCCGGAAACAAGTGAATATAGTGAGTATAAATGCTGGTGGCGGATCTGTCTTCTACCTGTCTTTTTTTATTTGTGACACCTGGAGGGGAGCGACAGTATAGCAGGCTATATACTAAAATATTCCATTATGAGGGATGTGTGGGCACTTTACCTGTCCACCCAGCAGACTGGAAACTTCCTCTCAACCTCAGCAGTACACTTCTCTTCTGCCTCTTTCATTGTTGTCCTGGAAGTTGAGTAGGATGCAGAAGGTAGATTCAAGATTCAAGAGTTTTATTTGTCATATACATATACATGCAGTGAAATGCAAAGTGGCAATGCTCACGGGAATGTGCAAAAGTACAGTGTGTCTTCAAGGCATCAGCATTTCTGAACACACACAACTCTCTCCCAAAGCTAGAAACCAGAGAGCTACATTTCTGTGATGCCATCAACATCTGTAGTCTAGACCTGCTCCATTCACAATGAATAGAAGTGAATTTGTGGACTTTGCAGATAATTCTTTCAATGTATGCTTTACTTCTTAAAAGACCCTACCATAGACTATGAATTTACATCATTAAGACTAAATGTAAGACTATTGCAATGCAATATATTTCAGTAAAGGCACAATGAATATATTAGAATTGAAGCCTATCCATATGTCTTGTCACAGTGATTCAGATCACGTTTCCACCAGGGGGCGGTATAATCTCAAACATCACTGAGCTCTCTTACATGACTGACACATACAGGTTGACGCTGCTGTGCCAAGTGGAGCCACTTAGGCCTTTTATGATCTAAAGAGCCTTAGTGATAACAGAATGACCATTATGTCTAAACCTGGCCGTGGTAACTGGAAAACCAGATTCCCAAAAGGCACCCTAACTATAGGATCACTAAAGTATGTGAGAGCAATGGAGAGCAATCAGGCTGCCCCACTGTGCCTGCTTTTATGTGCTGCTATCCTGTATCCTGCAGACTCTGTTTTACCACATAACACTATTACAAATAATGCTACTGCTAATGTTAATGCTAATATTAATATTAATGCCAATATTAATGTGAATACTAAGGCTAATACTAATATTAATGCTAATGCTAATACTAATACTAATACTGATACATAATACTAATAATAATACTAATGCTAATACTAATGTTAATTTCAATACTAATATAAATTTGAATACAAATTTGAATACAAATAATAATACTAATGCTAATTCTGATACTGATACTAATACTTATACTGATACTGATACTGATACTGATGCTGATGCTAATGATAATCCTACAACTAATCCTACTACTAACACTAATACCAATGCTAATGCTAATTACCATACTAATACAAATGCTAATGCTAATACTAATCCGCATATTTGTACAGCTTTTCAAAGTGTTAATATTTTAGGAGTACATGGCTGGCTGTCATGGTTCAGCCAAGAGTTTATTTGGGAACGATATCAGCCCCTCAGGGAAGAGAAGACATCCATGGACAAATATTTTAAGAGGCTGGTTGTAAGCACACATGTGAATCTGTCAGCATGGCGCAGATGGACAATTGTAATGCACTGGGTATTTATACAGAAAATCAGAGGACCAGAAGTAATGACTAACATAGCAGGATCATAGCAGAGCGATGCCAAAAGGTTGCAGGCCTGACGGAAGAAGGGGGGGGCAGCGGCGTTATCTATGGACATTAAAGAGGAATCTGTACATCCATGTATGCCTACTTGTGCGAGAAGATGACCCATGTAAACAGAGGTTCAAGTGGTCATGTGGAAGGCGAGAACTGGTTGAGGAGTCCTGTATCAGCCAAAAAGAGAAGAAAGAGGCTAATACATGGTTGGTTAGATTCATCCCTAATTCATCCCTTCATCCCTCGTTGCACCAATGGAAGCAAAAAATAAGAACACAGGGTTGATGTAGGGTCAGAAGTAACGTTAGCATGCACACCAGACATATTGGACCAAACGTGACCAATGGGCCAAACTCCCAAAACGTCGGTGTAATGCTTAAAGTTAATTAGGACTCTCTACACTACATGACACTGTTAACATCCATTGGTAAGCACAAACTATTTGGGGGTCTTAACACCCAGTACCAGAGGAATGGAGTAATCTTGATTCTACACGCTTGAAAAGGATTCTGGTCATTTTATTTTTCAAACAAATTACCAAGTTATCTTTTCAGTTCAATAATGTTGAAAAGTAACTCAAATGTAAAATTGATCCAAACTAGACTCTTGGCTGTGTTTAAACTGACACATCCTTTTTAAGAGTGGAAACATGACTGTGTGTTTGAGACAGAGTTCTTTCTATGGCCTCTTTCATTTGAGATTGTATCAAGCTATTGTAAGACTGATGACTTACAGTCTTTGTTCTTTTTATGGGGGAGAGTGGGAAGTCCAAGAATTAATTTTCTTTTTTAAGGAGAGTAGGAAGGCCACCCCCCGCAGGACCTTTTCCTTTAGTGCAGTAGTGAGGCTTAGGGGGAGGCAGTGCAGATCAGACACAGGGCAGAAAATTCTGTCAGATTTTAATCCCAAACCAGCAGAGGCATTTAAGGTTTAAGAGGCGGGTATCACAACCAACTGCACCATCTCTCGGAAAACAGGAATCATTTTTCAATGGGAAGAAGGGGAAAAGCAAAACAGGAAATGAAGGAGAAAAGATTCTGGTGGGATTCAGTCCTGTGTCAGCAAGGGGTCCTGCCCACTACACCTTTTTTTTTTTTTTAGCACAAAGGTATACATTATGTTTATAATGATAATAAAAAGATGTATGATGTTATATTACACTTTGTTTAGACTGTAGTTCCAATGTTTAATATAATACATAGGCCAAAATGTGCAGGAAAACAATAAAGATATACATTTGAATCAAATATTTGCCAGAATGAATTGTCCTAAAACCGTCAAGTTGAAGTAAGAAAACAAGATTAGAATCAGGTTCACACAGGCACACTGCTGTTACTAGCCTGGACCATGTGGAGTAGTGTCATGGTGTCAGATACACTGTAAAACAACAGAGTCCCCGCCTTGTGGTCCAGGTACACTCCTATCTTACCAGTGGCTGGGCTAGCTATTCTAGTCGCCACGTTCCCATGTCAGAAGGTGCAACCCTTCCTCAAACAAAACAAACTCCACGACTTGTCATTGCGCCCAAAGTGGGTGTCGTTGCCGTATTGTTTCCTGGCCATTGATTTATAGGCCACTGCAATGTTGACACTGCCCCCACTACAGTCGGCCTCCCAGTAGCAGTGACCGGACAGGGCTTGGTGACACGGCACCTGGCACCAGTAGTCAGACCTCTCTGGGTGGTCCGGGTGGTCCCTGATCCTGACTGTCACTGCTCTGGAGTCCTGGGATACACTCAGGTCCCTGTGGGCCGTCCTGGGGTCCACTGAGAGCTGCTAGGAATCTGGGAGTAATGGGAGGAGGAGGGTGGAGTAGACGAGTAAAGTACAAAGCATGGTGAGGAGTCTATAAATAGTTTAGAAATAGTATAGAACAGATGCTGATTTAGAGAAGTTCACACTTCACTTTCAGTTCAAACTGTGGGTTTTCTTCAAAGGTCAATAACTGAAAATCTTTTCACCATAAAAAGAACCCTTACGTCCAATATAACAACCTCTGTTGTTATTATGTGATACGCAGTTTACATTACGCTGAGGGACTCGATGAGTTCAGTCTAACTCTTATTTTTGAGAGTCTCCCAGTTATCTGTTGTGTCTCTCCTACCACCTTGTTATTGTGACCTGATAAACCGAAAGCGGTTTTGTGTAACTTGTAGGTATAAAAATGCTAGGATGCAGTCTGAGCTGTATGCTGGTTTCTCTCCATGCTGCATGATTAAATGATCGCTCTGCTTATACAACTTTGAGTGGCAATTGACTTCTTTGACAAATTTCCAGGGCACTGTTACATGGTGGGCGTCTGAGCCCACCGGACAGCCCAGACACACGTTCCTCTATCTCGATACATACTGTATATAATCACAGATGTTAAACAGTGGTTCAATTTAAAGTCGTAACTCCACTCTTTTATACAAGCAATTTCAGACCAACTCCGACAAACACGTCACAACTGGACTCGGTCCTGATTGGCTCACCTTACCTGAAATTTGTCCAATCAGGTGATTTTGCAGCATTTGAAGTTACTCAGCAGGTTTACCTCATATAAATTAAAGCAGCTGTGTTGTGCCCCAATCAGGGCCCAGTACTGTGAGGACTTATTCTTCAAATTCATTCAATAAATACCCTTTTTAAACTAAACTACATTTATTTGCAAACCATCATGAAGATCATTCTCATATTCTCATCCCGAGGATATTTGACACACAAAAAACAATAAAACTGGATAGCACCTTTAACAAGACAACAATACAGAAACACACACCTCTTGACCATGTGGTTTTATTCAAACACTGGATTACATTTTCCTACAACACTGACGTGGTATGCACACTTCAAATAGGAACAGTGGAATATAAAAAAGTTAAAGAATGTAACACTGAAAACAAGAGAAAGAGAAGCATCATTTTTATCTCTTTCTCAGAGGATTTTTTTCACAGCAGTACAAAACCAATGGGCCCGATTGAGAATATGTATTAGTCTAAGTGGTGCGAGTTAGGTATTGATAGATGCTTTGATACTTGGAGGCGTCGCACTACAGAGAATGGGAACACACATATAAAAATACTAACATTAAGTGCACATTAAACTATAATTGTCTTTTTCTAAATCCACAATCTTGCATATGTTCTTGCCACATATATATTCTTGTCATTGACTGTAGCCTGATGATATACATACAATATCATACGATGAGCAAAAAGCTAGCCTAGCATTCCTCAGTACATCATGTAAACTATTTTTGTACTACTTCAAGTCTTGAGCCGGATTAAAAATCCTCAAGTGACTCAATAGAGGAATTACACAACTGGATCAGGTAGAACATCCTCAGCACTGTGGACAGTCAGGAAACCCCTAATGGGACGCAATCTACTATATCTCCAATTGATCGCATGAATTCAAATTGTCAAAAAAATTGTTTCAAAAAATAAATCTTTCTTTGGACTTGATCTTGGCTCCGTACAAATGAAATTCTTTATGATTGTTTCCTACATTTTCTCCTTTGGCATCAAATGAGAAGAATCCTGCTCGGCAGTCTCCTTATGGCTGGAATCCAAACTGAGAACAGACTTAAGGCAGACATATACATATACATATACATATACATACATATATATATATATATAATGCAAAAACAAAAAAAGCTGCGTTTACTTTCACTACACCGTTTACATCACTGACTATGTTTACATGCACACAGTATTGTGGGCGTTAGCTGGTATCCTGGTTAAAGTCTAGAGTCAATGTGCACATTCACATCCCGATCACAAATATCCCCGTTTCCATGGATACACGGACTATCTAGGGCATTACGAAGGGCACCAAGCTTGTACTGGTCAGAAAAACCACCAGTAAACAAGACAAGGTATCAACATGCCGTGGGTTATTTTGGCACGTACCCGCAATCACATTCATGTCTCTCATAATGGACATATGAGGTTATTGTAAACTGGATATGACGTGTACATGCACCAACTCATGAACAGAATAAGTATTTTAAGGGACTACTGCTGTGCATGGAAACATAGCCATTGACTTCAACCTCTCCCTCTTTTCCTCCCCTCCTCTCTCTCTCTATTACACCCATTCTCTCACCAATTGCCAACCTTTCCACCCTCAAGCGCTGACAAACACCAGGCGGGCAGAATAGATGAGGTCGGCCAGGTAGAGGATGAAGTTGACGGCGGTGAGCACAGCCACAGCCATGAGCTTATCCCAGACACACAGCCCCATCGTGGTGCTACAGTCAGGGGGCCTGTTTTTCATCCCCCCGTTCTTGGGGTCAAAGTTGAATATGGGCCAGATGATGGTTGCTGACAGATACAGGACCACGGCCAAGAGGGCGTAGGAGGAGAGGAAGCGGGCGAACGGGAACGGGAGACAGCCGGTGCATTCGCCTACGCAGAGTATGATGACGATCGTAGACAGGATGAAGCAGATGCAGTAGACCGCCAGGCAGTACTTGAGCGCGTCGTGGCGGCTGTGGACCATGGTGTCTCTGATGAAGACGAAGATGATGCAGGCCACGAACGTCTCGCAGACTTTCAGCAGGCCGGGGGCCGTGGCCATGTAGCCGGCCACCTCCCCGGGACGGGCCTTGCTGATGCTCACCTCGCTTATATACGCGATGGTGGCCAGGCAGGAGAAGACGGTGGACGCTATGCGGTAGTCGCAGGCCTCACTGCGGCCCATCGTGCCCTTGAGGAAGTAGAGGGGGAAGATGATGGAGGCGGACAAGCAGAGGAGGGCGGCGTAGCAGGCGAAGGTGATGGGGAAGTTCTTCCAGGAAACAGGCGCGCGGGTCTGGAGACCGAAGACCTCCACCAGGATAACGAGCAGGGTGCCCGGCGAAGCTGAAGGCCCAGCAGAAGATGCACCAGTCTCCGGTGTCTTCGTTGAGTCTGCCGCCATGCACAGCCAGAGAGAAGGCCACGCAGGAGAAGATCAGAGCTGCCAACCGTGTCCATAGAAGGGGGCTGGAGTGGAGGACTACAGCCATGATGGGAGATGTAGTAGGATACCACGCTGGGATATGGCTCTCTTCTTTATTTCCTCTTGTGTCGATGCTTTGGATTCACTTTCTTCAAATTTTTACCATCAGCCAGTCCGACATAGAAAACTGTAAAAAAAACAAAAGATAGCACTGGTCAGCAACACATGTATTATTGATCATTACAGGAGTTCAAGTGTTTTCAGCGCCCTC
The DNA here is from genome assembly GCA_034670385.1 of Hoplostethus mediterraneus. Taxonomy (NCBI): domain Eukaryota; kingdom Metazoa; phylum Chordata; class Actinopteri; order Trachichthyiformes; family Trachichthyidae; genus Hoplostethus; species Hoplostethus mediterraneus. The sequence goes on from JAXDDW010000174.1 coordinate 90,167, forward strand.
TGACGTGCAGTACCTAACGTGACCACATTGTGGCAACAGCTCGTGGCCCTGCTCAAACAGGCTCTGTAAGCCTACAGGCTATTTGCTGAAACACACACAATGCTGCTATTGTATTTTCACGAACGGCTGAGAAAACAAGAGAAACAGTGAAAAACAATTTCAAATCAACATCATAAATGCCGTACTGCAATCTTAATCATGGCACGTTCATGACTGGTTCGAGTACGTGTGTCTCTACTTCTCTGTTGTTTTCTGCTTCATATCAAACTCAAAGCTGCTTTCTCCACTCAGACTATGTCACTGACATTCCTCCATACAACACATCCTTTTAGACGGGTGTGGACCTGACCCCACAGTGTCTGTCATCGTCCTGACCTCCATCCACTCCCAGTCCCTTCATCTACACTGCAAAAAACATTCCGATCTTGACAAGCCATTTCAGTGTTGTGTTGAGTGTTAAAGGACAATTACACTGTTACATATCACCAATCTGATGCTCAACACTGCTTCTACTTCTGTTAGTGATTTCCTACGTTTCCCAGAATGCCTTCGACAACCCCCATAGAAGGGGCATAAACCTGCATTCAGCTGTAGCTGGAGAGAGCGACAGTGATAGCAGTAGTATTTTACTACAATAGAGTGAGATAGAGTACAATAGAGTTTATGAGAAAGTGAGAGAAAGTGAGTCATGTCTTGGACATGGTGGACATAGGTATGGCTTCCTCTTCTCCGATGGATTTCTCCTGTATGATTGTTGATTGTCGGTCTAGAAAGAAGCCCTTGCTGTTTGATTCTGATTGGCTGATACCAAAACCTGACAGTGACCGTTGTTTTGTTTTAGATCAATGAAACATTTTCTGATATCAAACTCTGTTGAAGCTGCTGGAAATACTTTTGATGTGACTTCATGACGTCTACATTTAGCCCGTTATCCACAGGAGTGAGACAGATACTCCACCAAACAACAAAATGGGTGCAGAAGTACAAGGTACATCGGCAATAGCTTAAAAAAAGGACACTCAACGTTTTTTTTCCAATGTTGTTCAAGAAAACTGTTGTAACAAGTGATGGTATCTTGAAAAAAGGCAGATTGTGAAACTATTACCAAGAGTTTGTTGTTTTGACAAGAAAAGTCTTTTATTTCACCCTGTTAACAGATAACAGGGATTCTAAAGTATCGGTTAAATTATTACATTTGTTAAATTATTTTCATTTAGTTATTTACAATGGACATTTTTGCAGTGCAAGAACACTCTGACCAAACTGACTATTCACCCTCCCATCACCCCCCCCCCCCGCCCTCCCTCCCTCCCTCCCCCCAAAGCCTCCACCCATTTGGCTCCAAAAGCGGTGCAGTCCATGTTCCCGGTTTACACAGAGGGACAGTTATAAACAACGCGAACACACCTGTTTACATTGGTATTATTAAACACCAAAGGAACCAAAGGCGGACGGGGAGGGGATGGAGAGCTGAACCCTGGCAGAGGGGCGAACCGATACATGGAGGCAGATGTGCAGAAAGTCACAGCTACACATTTGCAAAATCACTTAGTAACAGCGAGAGGGAGTGAAGGCCGGGGGAGGGAGGGAGGGAGGGAGGGGTGAAGCAGGGGGAGGAGGACGGGGGAAGCCCTGTGCCTCCGCCGCAGAAGGACACATAGTTTAAACACAATGATGGAGTGGAATAGCCGAGGAGTGAGTCACCAGGGCCCCTCTTCCACCGCACCTCCCTCACCCCTTTTTTCTCTGCCGCTCTCTCTCTCTCGCTTTCACCCCTTTTTTCTTGTAAGATTTTCCAACTTGCTGATGTGTTCCAGATGTGCTGCAGTCTGAACAACTGGTAACTTTGTCATATTTGCCAAGTTCTCTCCTTTCCTTCCTCAGTCTCATTTAGTGGAGGCTACTCCCTCACTTTTCCATCCCCCTCTCTCTCTCTCTCTCTCTCTGCTCAATACTCCCACTCCAGCTTTAAAGGAAGGGTACCAATTATGTTTCGTGTAAACCACACTCAAAATAAAAGGGCCGTAATGGAAAAATCAATCCCCGCTCCCGCCATTACTTGCTGCTTATGGAATCAAGTCAGGAAAAATGGGAGAGGCAAATGGCAGAGAAAAATGAGGGCCCCGGCCCCCGTGGAAAGTGGCTTTTTGCAGCACAGCATGGAAAACACGACGGGCTCACACAATCAGGAGGGCCTTCCTCAGGAGGTTGACCGAAATAGGTTCACACATCGGCCTGCGACAGGACAGCAAACAGGATATTGCAAGATCATGCTCTTTTGCACAGTCAGTTTTCACATAAACAGCAGGGGTGCGCGGGCACACACACACTCACACACACACACACGCACACACACACACACATACACATACACACGCCTTAGAGCTGATGAGTGTTTATCATCTCAGGGAGAGAGGTCATGTATGTATTGGTTGTTTGGTTGTCATGACACAACATCAGTAACTCGATTTCACCCTTAATCCACTTAGGGATCCGTGGGCCGAGACACTAGACAGGCTCTGTCTGTAAAACATCCCACATTGATAGAGAGAGAGAGAGAGAGAGAGAGAGAGAGAGAGAGAGAGAGAGAGAGAGAGATGTAGCATATCAATATTAGGATTTAGTCTATATGAGTTTTTAAGCTCCATACCATACCAATATGTTTTTTATTTTATCTGCCGATATTTTGTGCCGATATTAAGAACCTTTAAATCGGATCATATGGGAGGTGAACATCATCGACTGGCCGATATCTCATATTTAAGGTCAATATCGGCAAACCCATATATCAGTCTAAACATAACCATTGGGAATTTTGCCATCTGGTCTATTTCTTATCGGAGTTCCCCTCTATCTGCCAAGCCTTAATGCTGCAGTCTGATCAATATTAAACTTATATAAACTAATAAAAAACAGATCCAGTCATTTTTACCACAGCTTAGACAGAATGCCCCTTGATCCACAATTTAACGGGACGGTGAAGCCCAACAAAGCCCGTGTCCCGTCGTTGTGACAGCCGTGCCCCGTTACTCCAGTGGTTCATTCATTGACAGCAGTGAGGTGGGTGTGCCCCATGCCGCACCCTGCTCCCACCACACCACATTACTACAAATAAACAATGAGAGAAACAACTACAGGAATCCTCAACGTTATGCTTTTAGACGGATACTATACAAAAACAAAAACAAAAAAAAACTTGGAACTTGAAAATACCACGCAGGGATGAAAATGATACCACAGAAAATACCATAAAGTACGATAAGCTCACTATAAAGTCATTAGTGAATACCACAGACACACTCTAACGCACTATAGGAACATTATAGGGATATTATAGTGGTTTAGTTTTACATTTATTCTCAACTAAGTCTTTCCAAACCTTTCCAAGCCCAAACGTGAACTCGGGCAAAACTAAACAAAATTAACTCCAACCTGCAAAATAACACCAAAAATCAATCAATCTACCATGAAACCCATTTTACCTACTTACCTTTTAACGCTTCCAAAAGTTGCAACAAGTTGCTGCCTATAAAAAAAAGCCCCTTTCCTGCACAGAGTTACTAAAGAAAAGACGTTTCTTTAGCACGAAGTAGCGGTAAAGTGGATTACCTTTCTGGTGCTTAGCTGCTGCTATCCTCTGTTCTCCCGGGATCTCCAGTGGTAGAAAATGGTAGATTGCAAGTATAAAACTCCCTGTCCTGACTTACTACCCTCATCGGAGCAGCTCCCCGCCCAGCAAACCAAATTAGGCATCAAATGTCTGCACCGTTATTCACTTCTCTCTGCTACACGTCACCTATTATCCCTCCTCCACCAGCTCAGGCCACTTCTACATTTTTTTCCTCCTTTTTTAATCGAAGTAACCCGGGATGTAGTGGAGGACAAACCCAGCTCCACTCGGTTATCCCCCTCATTTTTAATTTCTGGGAAACAGTTTAACTTCCTTTCTAGGCTGAGAGAAAGTCACAGTTTTGTCTATAAATTAAGTTAGTCTAATAGCATTTATTTGATTTGATGTTGTTTTACACTGTAAAGCGCCTCTGGGTACCATGACAAATGTGATTTATTATTATTATAGTATATATCATGGTAAGCAGGACCGAATGGAAGTTGTATGAAAATATCATGTGTTAGGACGGAGCCGCCTAATTTAATGCTTTTCTGAAAGTACTATTGATTTTTGATGATATTGGTGGTTGTTATAATGGGGTCATAGTTCACCCACCTTTTTGTTTTGTTTTGTTGTGTCTTTTTTGCTACATCACTGCAAGTCTATATAGGCTATTGCAACCTGGACATTACTGTGGATATGGCAAAAGGTCACATTTTTCTAATACTTTAGGAAAAGAATCATTGGTTTTATTTGGTTGTATTTTATTTAAACTGCAGGGCCACTATCAGCGGGCCTGAAGAATGATGAGTATGTTACAACCCTAGCCTCAATAATCTTATTCTGACATTATTTGTATGTGTTGCTTAGAAACCGCGACAGTAACCCCTGGCAACCGCTTTTATTTACTGGATTGAGGTGACGTGTGTTTCCTGACCGGGTTAAAAAAAAATATCACCAAATCTGAGAGTGAGAGAGAGAAAGAGAGAGAGAGAGAGGGGGAAGGGGGGAGCTGTCCTTGTCATATCACATGCACATTCTTATGATAACTACGAGATTGCTTCAATTTGCTTCACTCCATCACTAAAATCCATAATAGGCAGGCTAAGAGACTTGCACAATAGTCTATTAGATTCAACGTTGCTGCGTGGTAGACGGGTATTGTTTGCAGACTGTGTGTTCGTTTGTGTGTGTGTGTGTGTGTGTGTGTGTGTGTGTGTGTGTGTGTGTGTGTGTGAGAGAGAGAGAGAGAGAGAGAGAGAGAGAGACAGACAGAGACAGATAATGTTCTATTCTATTCTACTCTCAGACTAACTTTAAGTACAAGACGAGCGACAGTCTTTTCCTATCTATTCGTGTCTACTTGTGTTCTGTGGGTAGTGGTAAGGATATGTGGCCCTTGCCACCAGATGGCGCCAGATCTTAATATTCTGACATTATTTGTATGTGTCGCTTAGAAACCGCGACAGTAACCCCTAGTAACCGCTTTTATTTACTGGGTTAAGGTGACGTGTGTTTCCTGACCGGGTTAAACTGAAATGATAAAAAAAAAAAAAAAACTTGGAGCCCCTTGATCTTTTACTTAGAAGGACTCAACACTCTCCCCTCAGATTAAGTGTGATGATAGACAATACAACGTCCTAACTAGTTCACCCACTGAACAAGGTCACTGTGTCTGACGGCACAGGAGCGTATGATGGCACATTTATTTTATTCTAATTTATATACATACATACATATATATATATATATATAAATATATTTATTTATTTTTCTTATTTTCTTTTCTCCTCTTTCATTTTTGTAATAAGGCAGTAGGGATTGGGGAGGGAGGGGTTTATATAAATAAATAAATAAATAAATAAAATACTGTTTCTTGAGTGAAATGACTTGTAATGTTAACCCTTTTTCTCAAAAAACATTTTTAAAAAACGTCATCAAATCTAAGCGAAAGAGAGAGAGAGCGCGAGAGAGAGAGGAAGGGGGGAGTTGTCCTTGTCATATCACATGCACATTCTTATGATAACTACGAGATTGCTTGTTTGCTTCACTCCATCAGTAAAATCCATAATAGGCAGGGTAAGAGACTTGCACAATAATCTATTAGATTCAACGTTGCTGCGTGGTAGACGGCTATTGTTTGCAGGTTGTATGTGCGTTTGTGTGTGTGTGTGTGTGTGTGTGTGTGTGTGTGTGAGAGAGAGAGAGAGAGAGAGAGAGAGAGAGAGAGAGAGAGAGACACAGAGAGAGAGATAATGTTCCATTCTATTCTAATCTCAAAGTTCAAATCCACTGATTGTAACATCGACATCGTGTTACATCGTGTTACAATACATACTGACACACATGGAACAAGTACAAGACGACGGACATTCTATTCTATTCTATTCTATTCTATTCTATTCTATTCTATTCTATTCTATTCTATGTTTTATGAGTAGTGGTAGTGGTTTTGTGGTCCTTGCCACCAGATGGCGCCAGATGTTAAAATTGAACTTGAGGCGTGACGTAGGCGGCCGCGACAGTTTTGCATGTGTAACGTCATTTTCTGGAGACTGGGGTGTTTGGAAAAGGTAACATGGCGTCGGGATCAGCCGAGTCGTCCACTGGACAAGATGCAGAATTGGACGAGTTATTGGACAGTAAGGGCTTGACATGTAGTCTTCACAGTTTATACGTTTGTTTTACACTCATTAGTACGTTTGTTCCGGTAGAAATCCGTTTCAGTCTGTCTGTTTGAAAGGAGTCTCACTCACTCCGGGAATGTGGTTGGTCCTGCTTGGTCCAAATAACGGCTGACTAGCTAAGGTTAACGCTGGCAAGCCTACTAGCCCACCAAGCCCGTTAACAAAATGTCACGCAATACATATAGTGTCTCTGCAGGTGGCTTTGTGTTGAAGGGCTTTAGGTCGAGAACTGTGGTCAAAATCCGTCGAGATGATTTTTTATTTCCTTGCCCTTGACATTTTATTAGAAGATAGGCAGCTGTCACTTGTTGTTTTTCCACTCTGTAGCCTTTTAGAGTTTGTACAACACACAGTTATTTGTGTAGTTATTACTTGGACTTGCTGCACAATACCTGTGATGAAACTCTCTTCAATACGTTTTTATTTTTTTATGTTATTACTATGAGCACCATGACACATCCTTGGCATTCCCAATCCCATTTTTTCACCTTCTTCAGCAGTGTTGTTATGTGTGGCCACTGTACTAATGTCAGCCCTTCCTCTCAGGTGCATTAGATGACTTTGACAAGACATCGGCTCCTCCGGCCCCCGAGGCTGCAGCCGCTTCCTCTTCAGCCAAGAGCGGCCCAGAGAAGGTTGGTGTGACGTCCACAAAGCTGGTGGACCTTTAGTGTCATGGCGTGACGGCGTTGCTTATATGACAGGAACCCCCCGCTGGTTTACCTGTGTTTGCCTTTGTTTGTATAGTGTATATATATTTACTTGGCTTGGAGGTTGAGCCCACCTGAATCTGGGTGCACTGGCTGCAACAACAGAATTTCCATTTTCACTACCCAGAAGGCAAGAAAGTACTTTGTTTACCTGTTGTTCTTTGTTTCCATAGCCCCCCCTGCTGGAGGACAGCAAGTTCTTTGAGAACCTCTTTGAGGGGGACATGGCCACTCAAGCCAGGGAGGAATGGGAGAAGGCCATGTCTGAACTGGCCCAGGAGGAGCCAGAGTTACTGCAGCACTTCCAAAAACTGTCAGAAGCAGCAGGGAAAGTTGGTAAGGCCCATGGTTATTTGTGGTTTGTATGTTTTCTTGTGCTCTGTGTGTTGCTTCTGTAGTCTTAAGTTGTATGTTTGTATTCTATACAGGTACCGATGTCGCCTCCCAACAAGAATTCACCTCCTGTCTTAAAGAAACCCTCAGTGGCTTGGCTAAAAATGCAGACAACCTACAGGTGGGTCAGCTGACCACAGAGTAATGTTTGGAGCGTTGCAAACATGGGAGAACTGACTTACTGTTCCGGTTGTTTTTTCCCGTTACAGAACACCGGACTAGCTGGAGACGATCTCATCAAGGCTCTAGAAGGCCTGGGATTGGATGAGAGTGGAGAAGGGGGCGGGGATGACGGAAACATCCTGCCCGTCATGCAGTCCATCATGCAGAATCTTCTCTCTAAGGAAGTGCTTTATCCATCTCTCAAAGAGATCACCGCAAAGGTATGCATCCGTTGTAATAGTGATTACCATGCTGTCCGCTATACTCATCTCTCCTCCACTTCCAATTGGATAACTGTGATTCACCCTTGCAGTACCCCGAGTGGTTGGATGCCAACAAAACAAGCCTTAGCCCCGAGGACTACCAGCGGTACGAGCAGCAGGCCAAAATCATGGGAGACATCTGTAAGCAGTTTGAGAAGGAGGAAGACGGGGGAGCGGAGAGACAGGGAACATTTGAGCGCATCCTGGAGCTGATGCAGCAGGTGAGGCAGCGCCGGGCCACACCTCTCGGTGGTTGACTTATTATCTGTGAGTGGAGGAGAGGAAGGAATCTCCATCAGTCCAATATGTTGTTTTTTTTCTTTACTATTTCAGGGTCTTTCAGATGTGAACTAGGGTTTGACTGATATGGATTTAAGAAGTGTGATACCAATATTTTAGGGTTGCAGATGCTGATAGCAGATACTTTGTGCTTGATATCTTTATATTTTTAGTAAGTATTGAGTATTCTTGTCAGGGTGGAAAAGCCTCTTAAACGGCCTTTAGACCAGAACTCTCCATTGAAATCCAGACTGACATTTTTCTAATTTTTTAATTTTTAGAATGAAGAATTGATTTACAAAGCACACAATTTAATAAATAAATGAATAAATAAAATGTTCTAATTCTAATGTAATTTCAGTTTTTTGTAGTTGTCAGGGAGGAACCTCCATGATATCTGCAGTGGGTCACATGGCGGGCCGATATCGACCTGATCAATCAATCTAACTCTAATGTAATTACACTAATGGAACTAATTGGTGGAATATGATGCTTTTATTTCCAGCTGCAAGACTTGGGCCAGCCACCCAAAGAGCTAGCTGGTGACGCGGTAAGTGTCCCTATGCCTGTAGTCAGGTTTTTATTTGATTTGATTAAAAACAACAGTGAATGTTTGTTTGACCACAGAGGAGCACAAGCGAGTATCATGTAATAGGAAGTGTCCTCGTACATGACAACAGTCTTCCTCTCTCTTCTTCCCCTTCAGCCTGCTGGTCTGAACTTTGACATGGAATCACTCAATCTCCCAGGAGTCCCCGGGGCGGCGGGGGCAGAGCAGTGCTCGATCATGTGATCGGTGTGGATCATCACATGCACTGAAGCCAGGGTCTGTCTGGGTGCGTCGGAGAGAGGAAGAGGAGGAGGAGGAGGAGGAGCGAGCGAGGGAGGGAGGGATGGTTGATAGTTGTTACCAGACCGTTGACACTGTTCTCCCTGAAGTGGAAGGTGTCTAGACAGAAGACACGATGAAGGGCGACACACACAAAAAACACCAGGAACCACAAACACATTCCTCTCTCTCACGTCGCTAAAATCACTAAACGCACAACTGACGACATTTTAACATCCCCGCTTTAGTCTGTCAGCGGCGGCGGCCACAGCTCCTTCGCGGCTCGGTTTGGAATAGCATTCCCTGTTAACGGAAAATAGTGTCACTTCCCTTCTCAACGTTGTTTTTTTACGATGCTGTTTAGCCTCATGGTGAAACCACTTCACGGGTGTAAACGGTGCCTTTTGCAAAACCGGTTCTGAGTTATTACTTTCGGTCTTTACTGTGCGGTGGTGATTCTGCCGTCTCTCCGCTGAGCACTTCTTAGGATTCTAGTTTTAAAAAGATGTGACATTGCAATATCATAAGACACCGTTAGCAACCATTTCATTCAGTAATCACACACCTCTGTTTCTGTACAGGCGCAGGAATTGACTCACTAAATGTTCTGTCTTCATGATTAATGATTTAACAATGTGTGTACATAAACATTGATGAATGAGTGTATATTTGTTAACTATTTAAAGAATCAAAAAGACAGTTGAGGATTGAAAGCCTCACGATGCGTTCCTAGCCAGCTAATTTTACACAACCTATTCCCTGTGTTTTATTTCCCAGTCCGTATTCATTTGAAGTTATGTGCAAATAATAATTCCTAGATGCCTTTGCTGTGGTTACAGTGATCAGTAGATGTAGAATTACTGTTCAAAGTGCTCCCCTTGTGATTGCAGATGCTTTCTGGTGCAGATGCTTGTCCTCTCTATGAGGAAGGTGTGGGCTAACAAGTGGCCGGTTGTCAGGGAGTGTTTACTACCTGATAGCATGTGTATCCCCTATGTCCTGCATCAAAAGTATGTTCTCTGATGGAAAAAGAAAAGTTGCAAGCTGACTGCCAGAATGCTAAACCTCTCACACTGTTCCATACATGGAGGAAACAGGTTGATAACTCAAGAAGCAAAGTAGTAGTAAAAAATGAACACCAACCACCAGCCACATGTAAATTGTGGCTGTGGCTGTTGGCTGATTTGTTTACTCCACCTTGACAGTTAACCCAGCATTTTTTAGGATTCATTTGTATTCTAAAAATGAGTTTGGCTGATTTAAAAAAATAAGTAAATAAAAAAGTGGCATCCAAATTTTGGAATCCACTGGCCGCTATGACAAAAACAAGTTTCCTGCGCTGACTATGTGGAGCGGCCTAGAACTTAGACAGCATGCAGGCAGGCCATCAGCTCGTTATCAATAGCTGTACACGGGGGTATTGTTAACGGATTAAGTCAGCTACCCACTGAAAGAGATTAGATTTACATCAAATACAGCTGAGGGGAGCTGTGGCTGCTCATTGGGCCTGTGTTTATTATAATGGTGGAGAAATGCAATCTATTCAACTCTCAGGGCTGATGCCCAGGGCACGATTAGAAGAAAAAAAAGTTCAACCTGTAATTTCACTTTTTTCCCCTTTTCTTTTACTTTGTAAATGTCACTATGGAATAAACTAATGATATAATGCGACTGAATGTGCTTTTCTTCTGGGAAATAACTTATTGCTTTTGGGTTTGCAGTTTGGGTACTTATATATTTCTCTTTTTTTATTATTAAATGTTGGGGAATGAGATTGTGGCAGTAATGTACTTATGTCACAGAAAGTGGACAGAGAAGGGTAGTTGGATAAAGTCATCAAGTTAGGTCTGCTGTATTTGTCGTAGAAATACATAAAAGGTAAAAGCTTTTATCTAATGATGTGAAGCGATATCTGAGGTTATGTAAGCAATGTGTTTACGATTTTTAAGTTTTACGGTTTTAATGTTTGGTATAGGCTTTTCTAGTGTGACATGTTGCAATTCGTGGCACTGAAATGGGTAGAAAATGATAGTTTAGATTAGCTATGATTATGTTTAGCCGAGGGGGTATGTGTCAGTTCAGTTCTACGTGTTGCATTTCTATCTGCCGTGACGCCGTGGAGCTTTCTGCGTCAGATTCACTGCAACTTTATTGTTCAAAGCCGGAAGACACAACAGGCTACGTGTCAGGAAACAGACGGAGAATCAGCTAAACGGGCGACGGCGATCAGGCCACCTAGCCTCTATTTGATCTGCTTATTTATGTTTAGTGTGAAATTATATCTTGCCGTAGCCGTCAGTTGATAAAACCACTCGTATCGTCGGCTAGTCACGATGCTGACCAAATTTGAAACGAAGTCGGCCCGTGTTAAAGGTAAGCTGGTGTTAGCTTCTCTTAGCATAGCGGGTAACGCTAGCTAGCTGAGAATAAGCAACGTTCTTTAGCTCAGATACTTATTCTGCAGTTGTTATTCTGCCATTTCATTACCTCTGATATTAAGAGCCTTACTTGTCACCTAGTGGGACTTTCATGCATGCACCGTTATGCTTCTTGCTGTCGTAATGCAGCTACATGGACACTGCGTTACTTTAGCTGACCTAACTATTCAGACTTGAGTGATGTGGTTGCGTTGCTGTCATAAAGTTGGTGATTCTCTCAGCTGCTGCTGGTTTTAATAGCCTGGTACACTCATAGGTACTGTTGTCGTTTAAATTATTTGATTATTTTCTCTGTTAGGACTGAGCTTCCACCCCAAGAGGCCATGGATCCTTGCTAGTTTGCACAACGGTGTCATCCAGCTGTGGGACTATCGGATGTGCACATTGATTGACAAGTTCGACGAGCATGATGGTGAGACAGTGAGATGAGTTCAAAGATGAGAATTGTTTAAAGAGCTGTTGCACAGCCGCGTGGTTTTCTTGCCAGATGTGTGACGTGTTTGATGTGTCTGTCACCCAAGGGCCCGTCAGAGGAATCGATTTCCACAAACAGCAGCCTCTGTTTGTGTCTGGAGGAGATGACTACAAAATCAAGGTGAGACTGTAGTGACGCTGACTTAAGTCTGAATGTTCTGAACAATTCATTCATTCATTCATTGATATTTTTGTAAACGTCCTGCACACAGTTTATTGATAGAGGGTCAGATGCTGGTATCTTAGTGAAGGTCCCATTCAGAAGACTTAAGCCTCTGCATAGCTTTAGTAGAATATTTGGAATAAGCCCAAATATTGAGATTTGTTTGACAGGGTTGTGAGGATTATTGGTCCTGCTTAACCTAAGGGCTAGAGTCCACTGCCACAGTTAGATTCCCACTGGGACCACCCATGCTATCAATGAAATGTGTGCACCTGTGGTACTGTAAGGTCTTTGGATAAGAGCATCCATCAAAACAGTATCCTAGATAATAAGTGGATTCCTGCATGTAAACACCCTGAGTAAGTGTCCCTGTGTTTTGGTCAGGTGTGGAACTACAAGCTGAGACGGTGCCTCTTCACTCTCCTCGGACACCTGGACTATATCAGAACCACCTTCTTCCACCACGTGAGTTGATCTGCTTCCTCTCGTCTCATAAGTGATTTCAACGTCCAAGGTGAAGGTGTTTGAAATGACGATGTCTCATCTCATCCTGCAGGAGTATCCCTGGATTCTCAGCGCCTCAGACGACCAGACTATCCGCATCTGGAATTGGCAGTCCAGGACCTGCGTCTGGTGAGATGCACTGTGAACTGCAGTGTTTCCCCTGTATTCATTTAACAGTTTGAAAGTTGCTCACATTGCTAGAAAAAAAAAGTAAAGTCAATAAAAATGTATTATTGTATCTTAATGCACATAAAACAAATGTAGGGTATCAATATTGTCATTACAGAATGCATTATTCTTGATTTGTATATATTTCTGCTTATTCACCATTTTTTCTATATTGATGACATAGCTTCCTATCTAGTGCAGTGACTCACTCAGGTTCCAACAGACGACAATGTAAAGACTGATTGTTTGTTTTTATATACTACTTGCATGTTCCATTTTTTGTGCATCTAAAAGAGACTTATGAAATATATTTCTACTTCTAAATTGTTATAAACTACTACTTTATTGTTACACTGACCTACGTGAGCAACCCAAGTCAGATTCCTTGTATGCGCAAACTTACTTAGCCAATAAAATTCAAAATTGTAGAGGAAGGTTTTTAACTCTCTTTGTCAGTGCAATGAAGAAAATACTACAATGACCTACATTCTTCAGTGTTCTGATCTCATTGCATGTTGTGTATTCTCCAATTAAGCAATATTCCCTTTTCTTCCTTGTCCCCTCCAGCGTGCTGACCGGCCATAATCACTACGTGATGTGCGCCCAGTTCCACCCCTCTGAGGACCTGGTGGTGTCTGCCAGTCTGGACCAGACCGTGCGAGTGTGGGATATCTCCGGTGAGGGCCGGGGGGGGGCAGACCACGGGACAGTGGGCAGAGTTTTAAAAGGGTTTTGGGCTGGGGTGGAGGGGGGCAGAGTGGTATGGACGACGAGGAAGAAGCAGGAACAGGACGAAGATCATGTCCTGAACCTCCTCTTCTTCTGCTCTTTGTAGAGAACAGATCTCTGTGGGCTGTTTGCAGAAACACCTCTCCCTTTAGGTCAAACAGAGAGACAGGAACTAGATGTTCTGTTTACAGTTTGAACTAGTATACTGGTAGAAAGTTTAGATTTGCCCATATGAATTCCTTCTGATCAGCCAGAAAGGCCAGAGGCGATGTAACATGGACTTAGATCAGCAGGTAGGAAATGGGAGAGGTGTTTCTGTACTTCTGCATGCTTTTAATATCTCTGTCTGATGATGATGTTCTTCCACCTACTTGTCTTCTCACTCATTAACCCATTAACCGGTTCACCTTTCCTTCCTCTTCCCTTCACATGTGAACATCCAAAATGTACGAATCTGCCATCGTTTCCTGTCCAGGGGACTTTCTTTCACATTTGTTGACAAGCATGATTTGTCAAGCATGACCATGTGTAGTTTCTATGCTCTTACAGTCTTTGGACCCCTACATCACACCACCACAGGATGTGGGATCTTCCTGCTCCTCCCACCATTCTGCATGCATGGCAGGACCACTTGGCATAAACATATCATCATTGTGGGAAATCTGCACTGCTTCCCACACCATTATCACAACATCTATTTCCATTAGCTACATACATTGCATCAAGGAGAATTACAGTCATCACTGCTAACTGGTTTTGAAAGCATGACCCTTGCAAATTTCCTCAATACTGTAGAAACGTCCTTGCACTACCCTTGGCATGACAACTGCACGGCTCTCTACTACCAAATTTAAGTACCTGTATAACAATTTGTATGTTTCTTGTTATAGCATCAGTAGCCTTACCATTACCTGGGTTCATATACAGTATAACGTCATCAGTAACCCATAAGCAACATGGTCAGATTGTATTAACTCTCAGCATGACTGAAACATCACAACAGAAAGACGTTCTTGCAAGTCTGTGATGCCTAACACAAGCATGGGCAAAAAACCCTGCTCATACTCCTGACATCCAACGCCCCATCAGAGCATCTTTACAACCCAAGCCACCACCCCACCCCATCAGCCAAATCCTCCCACTTCCTGTGTCCTCCTTATCCCACGCTCTCCCCGGAAACATCCACACCTGCACATGGGTTCCTAGTGCTGTTTTTTTTCCCCTCATGTCATCTCTCGAATCTGTTGAACTATCTGTCCGCCACATCATTTCACCGGGCGGGAATCATTAACGCACACCGTTTTGTTTTCTCTGATCGTTTGTTGTCCGATCTACTTTGAGCCCGGGACTTGGGACAGCGGTCCAATCCAGTGACGAGGAGTTGTAATTCTCTTCTATGTGTTTGTGATCCATTAACCCAATCAGCAGCGTTGCTATAGCGATGATTGCTTCCAGACTCAAGTTGGCGGGCAATGAGAGAACAAAGGTTGTGTTGGTGTTTTTCAACCCTGTGTGTGTGTGTTCAGTAGTCCAACAGTTCCATCTCTGGGAAATCCTCCTCCCTAGGCTCTCTTGTCCTTGATGTCGCTTTGTTTTCGATGGTGTGTTAACTTGCCTCTTGTGTTTCCATCTTCTTCCTCCCCTGTACTGTGGTTGTGTAACGTGTATATGGCTCCCCGCCTTTCCCCCGCGGTGCTATGAATGTTGGTTCCAGGTCTGAGGAAGAAGAACCTGTCTCCGGGCGCGGTGGAGACGGAGGTGCGCGGCATCTCTGGCGTCGACTTGTTCGGAGCCTCGGACGCTGTCGTCAAGCACGTCCTTGAGGTGAGTGTGCTTCAACAAAGGGGTATTTCACCTCAATTTCAATTTTCTTTTTGCAGAACCTGGAATGCAGTCATTTGGGTGAATTAACCCTTTAAGTTGGACAGGTGAAGGATACTAAATTCTTAATCAACCCAACGTTTTGATTCCTTTTTTATTTCTGTGTTGTTGTTTTTTTGTTTGTTTCTAAGCAAACAGTGCTAAACAAAAGCTAGGGGAAGCGTGGTTGTGCTCTTGTTGTTATGTGACTATATAAAACCGTTTGAAGTGGGGTTTTTTTTTTTTGCTTCTTCTAGCACTAAAAACATGCATGTCAGTGCTGTGAGCTTCCTGTTGGTCATTTAACCAAAGTTGTGAATAATATTCTATCTCAAGTCCAGTTCAAGGGCAACACCACCTAAATTAACTTTTGGCTTTTATTTTGCAAAAGTAGCCATAGTTTTGATTTGGAAAGAAAAATGCAATCTAAAAGAAAAATTCAACCTGCTAGAGTTGGCTGTTGGAAGAATGGATATTTTCCATTTCTATCATGAGTTCTAACTCACAACTCGTGAAACAAAAAACATCTTGGCATGATAGAAGAGTATTTATTGCAGAATGATTGCCCAAATGTCCTTTGGCTGCAGTGCTGGCGTTGCTCCTGAGTATATACCTGGTGGTGTTGTGTCTGAGTGTGTGTCTCTGTGTCCAGGGTCATGACCGGGGGGTGAACTGGGCAGCCTTCCATCCCAGCATGCCTCTCATCGTGTCTGGAGCCGACGACAGGCAGGTCAAGATCTGGAGGATGAACGGTGAGTGACTCTGCAGGAAGCCTTTACCCAGACCTCAAGATGTTGGTGAACGTCCAGTAACAGTTTGCTGCTGTTTGAGCTGCTGGCAGAATGTAGGAAACCAGTGTCCATGAAGACTCTAGATCAGCTGCACACTTCATGTTTTTTATCATTGTTTTCACTGTTTTTAGTTGCATTTTAAAAAATAAAAAAAAGCTTCTTCTTTTTACTTTTACATACTTTCTACTGCTTTCTTGATTGTCCAGTTCAGGTTTTCCAGTGTCTATCGCTATTAAGATAAATAAGACAAGTAATTGAAACAAGTGAGTCTATGAATGATTGTGTAGCAACCTTACAGTGTGTTCATTCATTGCTAAATTAATAGTTTCCTCTCAGGATGTTTCTCCATATGTCACATGTTTTAGAGTCTGTACCTTTTCTTTGTCTGCCAATTCTAAAGTGTAAAATCATCAATTTCCAACTGTTCATTCAGTCGATACTCAAAATATCAGCTTTCCTCTCAATCTCCCGTGTTCTCATCTTTCTCGCTTGCTCTCTCATCTCTCATCTCTCTCTCTCATTTCCCATTTCCTTCTCGGTCTCCCTCGGTGCAGAGTCCAAGGCGTGGGAGCTGGATACGTGCCGGGGTCACTACAACAACGTGTCCTGTGCCGTCTTCCACCCACGCCAGGAGCTCATCCTGTCCAACTCCGAGGACAAGAGCATCAGGGTGTGGGACATGTCCAAGAGGACCGGCGTCCAGACCTTCCGCAGGGACCACGATCGCTTCTGGGTGCTGGGTGCTCACCCGAACCTCAACCTCTTCGCTGCAGGGTAAGTGGTGATGGTGGTGTGTGTCTGCATACACACAACAGATGAAGACCAGGAGAGCATTGTAACCTGTTTACAATGCGCTGCCATACTGCCACCTTGCAACACAAATCTTGATTTACTGATGTTTTGGTCGGTTTGGTTTTATCAGAGTACAGTGTGAGTACTTATCAGAGTACTTGTGTGTCGTTCTCTGTGTGACCATTGTAGTGAAACCCTGTCCTTGTATCCTCCAGGTCATGACAGTGGCATGCTGGTGTTCAAGCTGGAGCGTGAGCGCCCTGCCTACGCCGTCTACGGTAACATGCTGTACTATGTCAAGGACCGCTTCCTCCGCCAGCTGGACTTCAACAGCAGCAAGGACACGGCCGTCATGCAGCTACGCAGGTGTGTGTGAACCTATACTGTGTTTCACTGTAGCAGGGTTGTATGGTTCGCTGTTGATTTTCTACGGCAAAATGAATCCAAAACAAAAACGTACAATAAAAAGATGGAGCTAACTGTTATATATCTCAAATTTCCTTCTCCTAGTGGGTCCAAGTTCCCGGTGTTCAGCATGTCCTACAACCCAGCTGAGAACGCTGTCCTACTCTGCACTGTAAGTGTTCCTCAGTCAAAACACACACACACACACCTCTGTCATTTATGTTCACACTGTTTATATTAGTGTGTATTTGATGTAATACTCTTTACCTCCTGCAGAGGGCGACCAACCTGGAGAACAGCACCTACGACTTGTACTCTATTCCCAAAGAAAGCGACTCTCAGAACCCTGATGGTATTGAAACACTTTCTATCAGCAGAATTACACTTTTATTCCACACATTTTCTGCACCAATGTCACCAAGACAAATCCCTGTCATTACATTGTACTTGGTGATCAAAAATAAACTGATCGTGTCTTTCCTCAGCCCCCGAGGGGAAGAGGTCCTCTGGTCTGACGGCGGTCTGGGTGGCCAGGAACAGATTTGCTGTCCTGGACCGTATGCACTCGGTAAGTGATTTTGCATCGTTCCTACACAAGAAAAATATAGGACCATTTAGAGGTACTGTCCCAAATGTCATGTCTACACATGTTCTGTGGTTTTAGACCCCAGTCATCTCTGAAACTTGTTGCTGTGAAGAGTAATCTTCATCTATGTCACTGTTGAGTGATTCAGCATAGTTGGTAGAGGCATAACAATCATCTACCTAAATTGAACACCAAAACCTTCAAATCAAGAAGTTAAGGTCTTATGTAGGAATCTTGTTAAGCTTTTCTGTCTGTATTATGTTTCTTCAGATGATGAAAATGAAAAACATCAAGTCCAGTCTATAGACGTGACCTTTTGATTGATTTTTGTGCTATGCATCATTTTTTTTAAGAAGAGGTATTTTTCACGATATTATGGAGCTCTTATTTTGGAATGAAGCTTTTGACTTAACATTTCTCATATTCTCTCACTTTATCATCTGTCAAAGATTTACTTTATTGTCTATCGTGATCCGTATTCAGTTGGCATCTCTTTTCTTCCCTTTCCCGTACAGCTGCTGATCAAGAACCTGAAGAACGAGATCGTGAAGAAGGTGCAGGTGCCGAGCTGCGAGGAAATCTTCTACGCCGGAACGGGCTCGCTGCTGCTGCGCGACGCCGACGGGGTCACGCTGTTCGACGTGCAGCAGAAACGCTCGCTGGCCACCGTCAAGATCGCCAAGGTCAAGTACGTGGTGTGGAGCGCCGACACGAGCCACGTGGCGCTGCTGGCTAAACACGGTGGGTAGATAAGCTGAATACATGCAGGTACAGACACGCGTATATATATACACACTGATACTTATCAGAGTAAAACATCCTTATCTCCTTTAGTTCGCTAGACTGGGTTGCACATCAGTCTAATTCATGGACAAGTACACATTCAAAGCACCTAGGTTGTGTTGATGTGGGCGTGTCTTGAAGCCTTTTGAAGCAGGCTCATTGGCTGATGAAGTCTGTTTACGGATGATGTTTATCTAAGCACACTAAGAGTGCAGGGCGTGAAAATATCGCAACTCTGTCTGTCAAAGAAACTAGTTAAACCTTTGACGGACAGAGTTGCGATATTTTCACGCCCTCCACTCTTAGTAATTGTCCCCCATGATACACTTCACCCACCGCATCTCAGACACCACTGATTGAGTTTTGAAGTACTCACTAATGTAGTATACGTCTGGGCACTTCTCACCTACATGAAATCAGCGTATTGAGCACTTGAAACACACTACATACTCAGTTTACATCACAATACGTGAAGTGTGGATAGTAGCCGGTTCACAGAGCAATACTTTTAAGTGTCCAAGTCGTATAGGAAATAAGTGCAATTATAAAACTGGAGGGAAAAAATGTAAAATTGCACTTCAAAATAAATTACTTGGAAAACGAAGTTATTGGTTTAATTAATTTTGCATTTCAAAGTTGCTCCTGCCAACTCTTCCTTGACCACCAAAACCTGAAATGAACCTCTAACAATTGTTTTGCCCTCTTCTCTGTCCTTCAGCCATCATGATCTGCAACCGTAAGCTGGAGAGTCTGTGTAACATCCACGAGAACATCCGGGTGAAGAGTGGAGCCTGGGACGAGAGCGGGGTCTTCATCTACACCACCTCCAACCACATCAAATACGCCCTCACCTCCGGGTACGGGACTACCATGTGCTGTTCTGATAGACCCTATGGTCACGTAACGTAACACCTCTCTTATCAGAGGAAGGAAATGACATCTTCAGACTGGCTGGTAGAGTTGACCTTGTTGAAAAGATGAAAGTGATGTTTGTGCGCAAGCTGGGCCTCAGTTTGGTTCATTCCCAATGACGAGAAATGAAATCTTCTCTTGCCTCTCAGTCTTTCCCAAACAAGGAATTCAATTGATTTAGTATGATTGTGTATTCTGACCGTCTTCTCCTCTGTCCTCACAGTGACCATGGCATCATCAGGACGCTTGACCTGCCCATCTACGTGACCCGTGTTCGAGGCCATAGCGTCTATTGCCTGGACAGGGAGTGCCGGCCCCGTGTCCTCACCATCGACCCCACAGAGTACCGCTTCAAACTGGCCCTGGTCAACCGCAAATATGAAGAGGTGTGTGTGTGTCTGTGATGGATGCTCCTCGCACATGTTGATGCATGTGGTGTATCTGTGTGTCTCGGTAATGCTGTGTGTGGCGGATCATTCCCTTCACAGTTGTTCTTCTTGACCCTATACCTCTTACCCCCCCCCCCCCCTCCAGGTGCTCCACATGGTGCGCAATGCCAAGCTGGTGGGCCAGTCCATCATTGCCTACCTGCAGAAGAAGGGCTACCCTGAGGTGGCGCTACACTTTGTCAAGGACGAGAAGACCCGTTTCAGCCTGGCTCTGGAGTGTGGCAACATCGAGGTGGGTTGGCAAATCCGATCCCTGGATTCATTTCCTGGTTTCTTTTCCCCACGAGACCCGGATTTAAGTCCTCTTCCATCTGTACCACCAGGTGGCGCTGGAGGCGGCCAAGGCCCTCGATGAGCGCGGCTGCTGGGAGCGCCTGGGCGAGGCGGCCCTGCTGCAGGGTCACCACCAGGTCGTGGAGATGTGCTACCAGAGGACCAAGAACTTCGACAAGCTCACCTTCCTCTACCTCATCACCGGCAACCTGGCCAAGCTCCGCAAGATGATGAAGATCGGTGAGGAATGGGGAGGGTCTGTGTGTGTTGGTGGAATAGTGGGGGCTTGCCTGATTTCAAATGATTTTCATTCGAGGTTTTGTCTGTTGTATCTGAGCCTGTTTCTGTTTCGTAGCTGAGATCAGGAAGGACATGAGTGGTCACTACCAGGGAGCTCTCTACCTGGGAGACGTCAGCGAGAGAGTCCGCATCCTCAAGAACTGTGGACAGAGTGAGTTCATCCCACATTCACTCTTCTGCAACTCCCCTAGACCAATGCAACTCTCTTGGAAGCCTTGGCGTTGCTATTGCGAGTACAGTACGCCCCTGTGGTCACCAGCCAAGTGTGTAGTGAGCAGGGTTATGCTTGTGGGTAGTGCTGGTGATACTCCTGCTGGTGCAGTGTGACTATTGAGAACCAGTTGTACTTCTGCACTCAGCCCTCAGTGCTGCTGGGAACATGCAACAGCACATCCTTTCCTATGTAACTTTAAAGAGAGGTCACCGATGCACACACAGCCTAACTCTTTGTGTGTTTTGTGTCCAGAGTCTCTTGCTTATCTGACTGCTGCCACCCATGGGATGGATGAAGAGGCTGAGGCGCTGAAGGAGACCTTTGACCTGGAGAAGGAGACGGTAAGTAGGGAAAACCCTTCCTGTACCTCGTAGTAACATGAACTGTGAAAAAGGATGTGACGATATTTATATACTATATTTTTCCCCAAAGGTTGTCAGGTGTATCACAGTCTCCGACGCGAAATTCACTCAAGGTATTAATCGATAAATTTGTTAATATCATGGTTCATCTTGGTGCTGTAGATTCCAGAGGTGGATCCCAACGCCGAGCTGCTGCAGCCTCCTCCACCCATCAACCCTCTGGATACCAACTGGCCTCTGCTGACCGTGTCCAAGGGCTTCTTTGAGGGAGCCATCGCAGCAAAGGGTGAGTTCAACCTTGACTCATGATGCACCAAGCATGTGATTGTATTGAGGTTGAGTTTACTGCTGTCCCAGTGAAGAACGGCACAATGGACAGACAGTTTGTGAGACTGATGGTTGTCTGTTGTAGGGAAGGCAGGTCAGATGGCTGCCGACCTGGACATGGACGCGCCTGGTGGCGAGGGGTGGGGAGAGGATGCCGAGCTTCAGCTGGATGAAGGTAACTTGAAACTGTTAGCTTTGAATACGAAGGGTCGTCCACACCACCTAGAACACCTGCAACCTCCCCTGATGTGTGGACGTTTCTATTTTTCCCTTCTTTCTCCCCCTCTCAGATGGCTTCATGGATGCCCAGGATGGATTGGAGGGTGAGGGAGGAGTGGCGAAAGAAGAAGGAGGAGGCTGGGAGGTGGAGGAGGACCTGGACCTGCCTCCAGAGCTGGTGAGGATGTAGCTCAATAACTCCACGACCACTAAGGCAGGGCTTGATGTTGACGCTAGCCAAATGTGGCCGTGGCTACAAGTCTGTCAGTTCTTCTAACCACTTTTAGCCTCTAAGAAATTACATTTGCTAGCGAGATTCTGAATCCACTTCAGCAGGTTGCAGAAAACGTTGCTGTACGGATGTTGTCCGAACTGTCAAAGTGACTCTCTCGTTCCCAACCTTTAGGACATACATGCCAGTGCAGGGGGAGGGCCAGAGGACGGCTTCTTTGTCCCGCCCACCAAGGGCATGAGTCCAACCCAGATGTGGTGCAACAACTCCCAGCTGCCAGTGGACCACATCCTGGCCGGCTCCTTCGAGACCGCCACGAGGGTACGTTCACGCAGCTCACCGCAACATTTTCTTCCTGTAGTCTTTCCTTCTGCTTCCATTTTTAATCTGTCTTCAGAGGTGTTGCCAAAGACACTGAATGGACAAAAGTTCAACGCTATTCATTCACATCCTCTCTTTCCTCTCCCCCCCACCCCCACCGCAGTTGCTCCACGACCAGGTAGGCGTGGTGAACTTTGGCCCCTACAAGTCTCTGTTCATGCAGACGCTGTCCAGAGGCCGAACCTGTTACCTGGGCCTGCCTTCCCTGCCCTGCCTGCGAGGCCACCCCCAGAGGAACTGGAAGGTATAGCCATGCACTTTTCTTGTGTGTTGACTGTTTTCCTCCTTTTTGCATTCCTGATCATATCCCTGGTGCATGTACAATGTGCTGCACAACAATTTATTTTATGTTCTTTCGAAATTGAAGGACTGCGGGGCCAAGCAGGGGCTGCCTGCGGTGGGCCTGCGCCTCTCCGACCTCATCGCCCGCCTACAGCAGTGCTACCAGATGACCACGGCCGGGCGGTTCGAGGACGCTGTGGAGCGGTTCAGAGCGATCCTGCTGTCGGTGCCGCTTCTGGTGGTGGATAACAAGCAAGAGATCGCAGAGGTGAATGAGTCGACGACATAGCCGAGTGCTGTAAATGAACAGGAATCTGCCGTTTGTAACAGGAATATCGACAGCTTAGTTTCACAGTGCTGTGTTGCAGTGCACCACTCGGTTTGCAATTCAGAGGTCTTGAATTTCAGCATTGATTTTGTTCTGTTAGGAGAGTTATGCCGAGCAGTATGTAGTGTAAACGTGCACAGTTAAGATCAGGTACTTTAGCTATAGAAATAGGAAGATTCAGTGGTACAACAGAGGAAGATGGCATCTGTCTGCTACTGGAATGATGTTCTATTGTATAGCAACATTATTTATATTTCTGCTTATTTCTTTGGCTGGATGACTACAAAAGACTTGTATGTTTCAGAAAAGGTGGCTTGCAGGAGGCACATTCTGGGAAAATCAGCAGTTTACTTTGTTTGCATGATACCTGAGATTGTTGAGGAATATGTTTGTTACATGCAAACTGATCCATGGATGTACATCTGTGATTGTGTGTCTTGCAGGCTCAGCAGCTGATCACAATCTGCAGAGAGTACATAGTGGGTCTGACCATGGAGACTGAGAGGAAGAAGCTGCCCAAAGACACATTGGACCAGCAAAAGAGGCTGTGTGAGGTAAGGATCTCTGGCTCAGTGACACGAACTTGGTGACATTTCTGGTTTGGTTTTACACTGTCAAATCATTTTCTGGCTACAGTCTTTCTGACACTGTAATTGTCGAGGCAGCAAAGTACCTGCCAACGTGGCTGTTATAGTAGACGACTTACTTGCTATAGCCAAAATCTAGCAGCATGTGTCAGGGGCTCATTTTACACCTTGATAATCATAATTAAATTTCTCAGTCCTGAATCTATTTTTCTAATCGGTCTATCTATGTTCATTCCCCACAGATGGCAGCTTACTTCACCCACTGCAGTCTCCAACCGGTCCACATGGTCCTGGTGTTGCGCACGGCTCTCAACCTCTTCTTCAAACTGCGCAACTTCAAGACAGCAGCCGGTTTCGCGCGACGCCTGCTGGAGCTGGGCCCCAAGCCAGAAGTCGCACAGCAGGTAGGCTGTGTGTTTGTGTATTTGGTTGTCTGACAGTAATGGGTTCATTCATAGGGAACACAATTCTTTTTTTTTTTTTAAGATATGACCTCCCATTCATTTCTATTGTAGTCCTGTCATTGTGCTATTGATCACATTCTCCATTAAGACAATTCTGTTCAATTCATATTTGAATGTGATTTCCCTTTTAGACACGCAAGATTTTGGCGGCCTGCGAAAAGACCCTGACTGACGCCCACCAGTTGAACTACGACCCCCACAATCCATTTGACCTGTGCGCGGCCTCTTTCGTCCCCCTGTACCGTGGGCGCCCAGTGGAGAAGTGCCCCCTGTCTGGAGCCTGCTACTGCCCCACATACAAGGGCCAGGTCTGCAGGGTCACACAGGTACGTTAAGAAAACCATGAACAGCAGCATGAATTTGAAAAAACTATTCTTTACTAATTGAATTAGTAATTAGTAGTAATTAGTCTTTGTAACTTTGTAAGATCTTTGTAACTTTGCTTTTAAAAAGCGATACATCATTTTAAAAATGATTTTATTTTTAAAATGATGTATCGCTTTTTAAAAGCAAAGTTACAAAGATCTTCACATTCAGGAAGGAAATAAAATAAACGCGATAATGAAAAACTTTAAATAAATAACTACAAATTAACACCAACAAATGTAAAATTATATAATAATAGAAAAAAATATTAAAATGGAAAAATAAAATGATTAAAGTGCTGGAACACTGAAGTGTGTGTGTGTGTGTGTGTGTGTGTGTGTGTGTGTGTGTGTGTGTGTGTGTGTGTGTGTGTGTGTGTGTGTGTAAATGTAAAAAATGTGTTTTCACAAAATGATTGTGGTAGCCTGATCTCCTTTGGTTCTTTGAGGCGCTGCCATTTTGTATGGAGAGTTATTTTCACCACAATATAAACACATGAGATTTCCATTGCAATAGTTTGTATAAAGAAATGTCAGATGTTTTTCAGTGCCAAACGTCAAAAAGATGACTCTGTGAAGATGACATTCGTTTATTCTGCTTGTATCTCCTAACCTTAAACCATGTCTTGTTTCTTAGGTGACCGAGATCGGCAAGGACGTGATTGGTCTGCGGGTGAGTCCCCTCCAGTTCCGTTAAGAGGAAGTGGCGAGGACGAGACGAGAGGAAGAAGAGGAATCTATTCAGAAAAACACATCCACACTTATTCTATAGAAAGAACATAGTTATTGACAAGAGAAATGGAAGCAGAGATATGATTAGTATACGTGAGGGGAATGTTATATCTTCTTAAACCTTTTATCCTTTCAGCGGTCTGGTTCTCATTTCTACCTTTGCTGAAAAGCCTTTTCTTGTCATTGCTGCTGTCATCCTCTGTGCTAAAGCTGTTGCTGCTTCACGAGCACTCTAAATCTCACTGTCTCTTTCCTGACTTGTATTAACCATGATGTGGATAAGCAGCACTGCTCTATGTATCCGTGAAAGACAAACATTAAATCTCTGTGTATTAACTGATGTGCATTGTGTATGTGATTATTTGATATTGTGGTTTTTTTATGCGGATGTGGGCGCAGCCTTGTGAAAGGTGAAATAAACCTTTTATGTTCATGAAACATAATACAGAGGTATACACGCCCTGGTAGGAACTGCAGTAATTCATGGCCTTTCAAAAGCAGGAAGTGAGATATTTGAACAGATTGGTTGAATTAGTTAGAGCTGTGCTATACTGAAGCTTCAGATATAATCAGAAAGTTTCTTGCTTGCTCTCTGCAGAAGTCGAGAATTACTGAGATTACTTTCTTTGCAAAAGCCGCAAGCTGCCATTTTGATGAGGTCTACATTCAGGAGCGGAACCAAACAGCGGCATCCGGACGTTTCTCATGTCAACACTTCCTGTGTTTTTTTTGATACTCGAACCAGGAAGATGGCTCTTTTGTCGTCTAAATGGGTTATTAATGTCCTAGTTTGCTGGTTTTTCATTGGTAAGTTGTGTTCCGACAGTGTTCAACTGGCGTGTCTCCATGTTTGTTCATTCGCTGGGTATGTTGCTGTTTCAGCCGGTTAGCTTGTCAGGCTTTTTTTTGACTAACTAGCTGCTAGCCGAAAGCTACCTTAGCTAATGTTAGCACAAGCAGCCTTGGTTGTCTTCATCCCATCTATGCTGAAGGCTTCTGAGTTGTATTGCGAGTAACGCGCTGTATAATCCCGTGTGACCTGTTCTCAAAATTAAGTACTAATCTCACTCAGGTTTTGATGAAGTCTGTTAAGCTACACGACATCGTTCAAGCCAGTCACACAGAGATTGACTCAGCCCTCAAGCGAAACTAAGCATCAGCGTGACTGCTCGTGATTTCCCCCGCAGCGGCCGCCCGAGCGATTAGGGTGACTTTAGCTGTGATGTGATTCTTCATTCAAAAATCGAATAGTTTAAAGCCACCTTGCTTATTGGTAACCGTACATACTAAGTGCAACATATATCAAGTCACTTCGCCAAGCGTTAGGCGTTAGACATGCGAACCGAACCAATACTAAAAGTGGAACTTCCATTGAGATAAGTGCTGCTTGGTCTATTGGATGTAAGCCGAATTGAAGAGTAGCTCACACGGTTTCAGAAAAACAATTGAGTCATATTGTATGAGGTATGTATGTTTGCCGAAAAGCACAGCAGCATTATATTGCAGGGTTTTTGAATGGAGCTTACTGTGGTTTTCTCTCTAGACACTCAGCCATGTCATGCAGGACCGGAAAGATCAACTATAAATACGCACAGATATTGAACAGTATCAGTATAGAGAAAGAGCAGCACCCAGAGAGGCAGTAGGGACCCAGGCTTGAACCCAGGTTCCTCTGGTGGTGGAATGGCGATCTCCCCACTCACTACACCACCCTGCTACACAAAGTACTAATTGTATAGCAAAGGTTTACAAAGTGCTTCTCAATCAAGACAAAAGACAGAAACAGTGTTACACAAGAAAAGAAGGAAACAGCAGGAAACAAAAGAATAGTGTAGAGAGAAAGCACGAAGACTGGGTCTCCTTTAGTCTGGGGGCTAGGGCTGTTACTTTCCATTTGAGGTTTTGTGGACAACCAAAGCCCGCTCATTTGTATCGGAAACTCCAGTTTTCCTTCATGTTTGTGCTGTCTTGGTCCCAGCTGTGCCACGTGTCTTATTGCTGTCTGTATGCAGTTGTTAAAAGTTTTTTCCCCCTTGCAGGCGTCAGCTGTAATTCAGTGGAACAGAAGATCTACGTGGAGATCAACAACACTGTCCCGTGTGTCCGGCTTCTCAACGCAACACACCAGATAGGTTGCCAGTGTGAGTGAAGAAACCCGATAACATTGACACACACTTGAACGGGTCTCTGTAAACTTGTTAAAGCATCATAGATATAGGGTGTGTGTTCACTAGCCCTCTATCTCTGAGAGTTTTTCATTTGCTTTGAATAGGAAAAGTAGAATTCTTTTGTTTTTCGAGCATTCCACATTTTCTGTGTGTTTGCCCCGGGCACTGTAAATATTTAAACTACTTTCAACTACTTTTTTAAACTACTTTGCCGTTAGACTAACTATTGCGAGACAACTGATTGGAAACTGTGTCACAGCTGCTGACTTGGTGTTTCCTCTTTCTGTTTTCAGCCTCTATATCAGGTGATGTGGGTGTGATCCATGTGTTGGAGTCGGAGGAAAACTTGGAATGGGTCCTGAGCAAGGGGCCCAATCCTCCTTATATGGTTGTACTGGAGTCCCCATTCTTTACAAGGTATACGAACACACTGTATTATGTCCCCATGTGGAACGAACACCTGCATTGATTGCAAATAGTTCTTAGCATTTGTTTTAATCTACTCGGAGTAGCAGATGGGTGGGTGATTACCATGTCAGGATGAAACAGATAAAACTAGTCCAGGTAGAGAAGATCTTACTAAATTGGCTTTCACTTTACTGTGATTGTCTAAACTTTCGTGCACTTGTTTTATTGTGGCATATCCCACCCATCTGGCACCGAAGTCGACTAAAACAGCCTGTAAACCAGATTTGCAAACAGCATTTGACCCGGATCTGACCTGTACACGTTGCGTCTGTACCCTCTGCTCTTCAGATCCATCATGATGAAACTGAAGAACGGCTCCAGGAGGGTGGCGGGGGTCGCTGTTGTGGCCCCAAACACAAACCCCACCAAGAGCTTCTCTCCACACACCACCTGTCCCAATGAGAACACAGGTGAGTGGCAGGCGGCGTGCTAAGACTTGCCGATCGATATTACGCAACGAGGTACAGAAACAAGATTGTAGTTGTAGAATCCATGGATGGAGGCCTAGCAGTAGTTGTGTCAGGTCTTGTGTCAGTGAAATATCACTAAGTATTATGTTTGGTGCCTCAACATAGATCATATTCTCAGAACCTTATTTTTCAATTTCCTTTGATCCGTGAAGTGTTTCAACTGCACAATGCAGCAGAGATAAATGCATGACTTTTACTACATAACAGGCAGTTTCAGCCACACAGCCCCGAACGGTCATAGCATGCATTTCAGTCGTGTTGCTGATTGACGAAACAATGAAACTACAGGCGATGGATTAGTCTGCTTCGTTCGTTTCGGTCGTTGATTTGTCCAAGTGTGAAATCTCAGACGCTGCGTTCAGATTTTGACGAATCTTTGGGGAAATGCTGCATCTCACCACTACCGTCCAGCACAAATAAACGGGCGCTGCAATTAGGGAGATGACATCATCTGTGGGAGATGACACGCTTACTGATGTTCACATAAGGCACAGCTTTTTGCCACGGAAAATGGATTTGGTTGATATCGTGGTAAAGATGTCCTCCCTGCTTTCTCCGGTGTCTGTTTAAACTACTCTGAAGAAAACCGTTCAGCCCACATGTTTCAAATCGTGCCATCATGTTATCCCTCAGGTGTCTATTCAGAGAGCTATGACCCAACCATGGCCCACTGCAATGTGACGATGTGGAACCCCCTGGGAAACGGTCTGTCCTACGAGGATTTCGACTTCCCCGTCTTCTCCCTGAAAGAGGACAACGAGACCGAGGTCATACGACAGGTGAGCGCGAAGGAATCGGGTGAAGTTCGCTGATCTCTTGCCTCTTGTTGTCGCCTTGTACTGTCATATACTGCATTTTAAAGGTGTTTATAACTTGTCACGGCACTACATGGTTGTCTCGTTGTATTTTCCGTGGATACCAGGAAGATCACCGTTGCCTCTAGTGTTAGCTAGTAGAAATGCCACTAATGCACAGGCAAGCACATAAGATGGTCTTTACCTTGAAGCCAAAATGTGGGGCAGGTTGTGACTCTTCATCTGGAGAAGAATGTTAAATTCCACACATCATTAGTGGCAGTTCAACCATTTTAGTGTAACCCAGATATATCAAGAATTTCCCCCCAGGGGATCAATAAAGTATCTATCTATCAGTCTATATATCCGGTGCCTTTTCACTTTTTGTTTGTGGTAAAAACGGACAGCTAATACTATTTGGGTTTTAACAATCCTCTCCTGATTGATACTTGACAGGATGTGTGTTTGCCCTCTGCCAGCTTTATCTTGCCACGGATTAGAGCTCACATCGCTGAACTACTTCAGTTTTGGTTTCAACTCCACGGCGATGGCATGTTGTGGATTTAAAGTGGCCTGGTTTAGATGGTTGTGCTCTGTGAAGGATAGTATTGATTAGTATTTTATGACTTGTTCACTTTTAACGACTTAGTCCAAAGGTTGCATTTGTGTTGTCATTCCATTGGTATGAGTTCAAAGATGGGTAGTTCCACCCTGCCGTCTCGTAGGGCGGCGGTGTCCGAGAGACTGTCCCGTAATCAGGAGATAGCAGGTTCAATCCCTGTGTCCGTGTGGTTGATTTCCGAGGAGGGTTGTCTGGTTGGCTACCTGGTAGTCAGTCGTGTGCTGGTTCAATGCCATGTACAGACCATACCCAAACCTGCCAATGTGCCCACCTAACCTCCATGTATATGTACTAACTTGCTCTTAGAACAGTGAGTGGGGAAACCAACATAGACTCCAACATAATACGCAGACGTCTTGATGTGTTTCTCCAATCACAGTGCTACTTCGACCACAACCACGCTGTGAACGGCAGCACTCCACAGTACCCGCTGTGTGCCATGCAGCTCTTCTCCCACATGTCCGCCGTCACCGACACAGCCACATGTATGAGGAGAAATAACATCAATTTCAGCCTCAACCCAGGTACACACACACACACACACACACGTGCATGTAGGCCTTATATCTATCAAAACACAACAGGGTTTCAGACATGCTAACACACGGGTGAACCCTTTTGATTTACCTGCATTCCTGTATAACTGGCTCCTAAAATAAGGTCCGATCTTCATCTAAGTCAGAACAATAGACAAGCACAATGTGAAAAGTAAATTTTTTGTGTGTTATTTGTTAAATCACATTGTGTTTATCTATTCTTATGACTTTGATGAAGATCGGACCATATTTTAGGAGCCAGTTATACAGGAAACCTTTTCTAGCAACCGTACAAAGAGAACATGCATCAAATGTTCTGCCCACCTAAACAGGACATGCGTGTGCTGACCACATTGGACACAAATGATGCCGTGCAAACACACAGATATTAGAGCTGCACAGTATTAATGCAAAACCATATTGAATTTTTTCATTGCTGTGATATGAATTGCAAAGCATATGGCATCCACAAAGTCAAGGAATTGTCATAAAATTACACAATAATGCTTAGGATTTGCTCAGTTGCATAAAAGGAAGGATTTTTGTTTTGCCAGGGATGCACAGCCCCAGAATACTTCAGTTTAAAATGCATTTCCCTCTAAGACAGTTGTATTTATTAAGCAGGCAAGTCAATTAAGAACAAATTCTTAGTAAGAGTGACAAAGAGACAAAAGGCCTTGATGGGGAATTAATGTATCCTCATGCAATTTGGAAATTGAAGTATTTTCAAAATAATATCAGGGTTTGTTTTTTTTAACTCCAGCTGATATTGTTTCTCCTTCTGTGTCTCCATTTAGAGGGTGTGTGTGACCCTCTGAGAGACTTTAATGTTTGGGGCTCTACCAAGCCTGTCAACAACACAGCCAAGGGCCACAAGGACGGGGAGAGCATGGTCATCGCAGCGGCCCGGGTGAGTGGCTCAAAAGCAGCCTGTCTTCCTCTGTGTTCTTCAAGAGGTAAAAGCCAATAGCAATGTTTCACTATAGTAGAACAAGTGTTACTTTCTAGGTCACGTATGCCCCTGTGAGTTTGTGAAAACCATCATGGCCTGGCCAGTGTCTGCAGTGAAACCACTCACATGCTTCCGGAGAAGTCATACTTTCTAACATGTGTACTAACTACAGTGATGCTTACATGCATGTCTTCTGTATTTTGTGTCTTTAAGAATGTGCCCCCGCTTACAGATATTGAAAATAAGACTTGTAAGAAAAAGTCTAAATGCAAGTGACATCATGGTAGCTAAGGTTAGGACATGCCCGATTTATGAATTCATATTGAGGTATGTGTGATTTTTTTAAAAATACAATAAAAAAAAAGTTCTCCCCAAGTGAAATATCGCCTCAAATATAAAACCAACTCTTTTCATGTTCTGCTTAACAGTAACGCATTAGCAGTAAGCCGAAAGTCAAGACGGGCAACATTCCTGCATAGTTTGTGGTCCCATTTTGATTTATGGAACCATAAAATAGGCCATGGCAAGTTGAGTTAAACTGCTTACCTAGATAAGATCTCTGCTTGATGGATCCCCTCTCCTGTCTCCTGTCTCCTGTTCCCTCTCCTCTGCTAGCTGGACAGCAGGTCATTCTTTTGGGATGTTGCCCCGGGAGCGGAGGGTGGAGTCTCAGGGTTTGTCACCCTGCTGGCGGCCGCCCACGCCCTGCGTAACGCCACCCAGGAGGCCAACCTGACACGCACCATCTTCTACACCTTCTTCCAAGGGGTCAGTTATTTCCTGACAGGCTCTCTTATATTAGCCCCCCTGTATTCACTAGAAAACACCTAGTCTTTTACTAGTTTTTTACCTAGCCATGCTAAGCGCTGGTCATGGCTTTTGCTGGTGCTCTGAATCCATTGAAAACCTCTTTTGGTAAAAGTTGAAATGCTTTTGACTTCTAGCACGTAGCATCACTTTCGGCAACATGCAACACTACATATTTCCACTGTGTTTGAGAAGAAAGAAGTCAGTGCTGTAAAGAGAGGTTGCAGCCTTAGGTTACTTGTACACCGGGAATCTCGCCTGACAGTGATGGCTTCTTTTTCTTGTTAGTTTCTTACTTGCTGCTGCTTGTTCTAGCTCTCAGTCTGCCAAGTGGTATAAGTTAAATACATTTCAACTTGTAGCAGAAGAGCAGGAGGCAGTACCACAGTTTCAACCCACAAGCATTTTCACGTACCCTTTAGAGGAAGTGAAAGAGGAAGGGAGAAAGTGTTGTTAACGAGTTCTTTCCTGTTCGACCCCAGGAAGTGTTTGACTACATCGGCAGCTCGAGGATGGTGTACGATATGGAGAACAACCAGTTTCCCATCGACCTGGACAACGTTCACTCTGTTCTGGAGATCGGACAGGCACGTATTGTATTTGTACACATCATACAGATTCACACCAGACCAAAGATGCATTTGTTTTAACCTGCGTGGCGAGCCAGATGGGTGGGGTCTACTGAACTACGACAATTCAGATAGCGACTTTCAAATACTCCTGTGACTGAAGTATTTTCTTGTACTATTTGACCCATAGCTGACTCACTGAGGTTAAAAACACCACCTCTTTCAGCCAAGCAATCTGATTGGTCAAAGCCATGTTGCAGCCATGCTGATCATTCCCAGCCCTGCTTTACTGGTTTCCATGTCAACCCCAGTAAAGAATACATGCCTGGGTATTATTATTAGTATATCAGATATTCTGTTTTGTTGTTTTATGACTATATTGTGTTTTTCTGTGTGTAGGTGGGGCTTCGTTCTGGCTCTAACATGTGGATGCACTCTGATCCCGTGTCCCGGAGGAACAGCAGCGTCAATGATCAGGTGTGTGTGCGCGTGTCTGCGCGTGTGTGTGCGTGTGTGTGTGTGTCAGGGAATATGAGAAGGATTTAGAATTTGTGTTTTATTATGATATGGAATAAATAATAAAGGATATCAAAAAAGAGAGGGGGTAGCACATCCCATAATAAATACCAAAAATCTGGATTACTCAGTTTTCATGCCTTCTCAGGCTGTTGAGCTGAAATGCGCCAGCATATTTTGTGTGCAAGCCACTTAATAAAAGTGAGTAATCTGGATTTTTGTTATTTATTATGGGATGTGCTACCCCCTCTCTTTTTTGAGATCCTTTATTCACATATATTTTTGGGCTCAGCACTCCTCTGCTCAGTTGGTTGAAGGGCACTCTTCCCCTCTATACAAGGAATAAATAATGTTTTAGAGATGCAACCGGCACTAGAGCTACAACAGGAATGGATGTGGAATCAAAATGAAAAGTTCCCCCAAACACCTGCTACATGAAAAAAACATAGGAAAACCGGTGTTAACAGTACAGTACATTAACAGTACAACCCACTATATAACAAATACTTTGTGGCCTCCTTCTTTTTTGCCTTTTTGTCCTTTTGTTTGTCTCATTGTCTTCCTACTTGTTAGCCTAGTTGTTTTTCTTTGTTTTTCACCTTATCTAGTTCTTCTCTCTTCTATTGTTAAGTGCCTTGGGCTCTTAAATGAAAGTTATTATTATTATTTTGAGGTCATTGAAGCTCACTCAGGCTTGAATTAGTCCGTCCCCAAGTAGTTAGAGCAGAACAGTGATGTTACCAGGATGAACTCAATCACAGAATATAGTACAATGAAAAGGTCTCACAGTGTGTGTGTGTCTATAAAAGAGACTCGGTGTGCGCCACCGTCAGCATCACTCCCTCCAATGCGTTCTGTTGCAGGTAAGGACGCTCATAGACAACTTGCAGTCATCCGCCACGAATCTAAGCTTCTCATTGGCCGAGCCCAATGTCTCTCAGCCGCTCCCGCCCTGTTCCTTCCAACGTTTCCTGCGAGCCCGGCCAATCCCCGGCATCCTTATTGCCGATCACCAGTCTGCTTTCAACAATAGGTGACTCGGGGTTTTCTTCATCCCAGTGCTGTCATGAAATGCCATGGTTGTTGTCCAGAGCAGGAAATGAACTTCACTGCGTCCAATGGTGTGTCAGTATTTACTCACATATGTGTTGACTGCTTCTCTGTTCTGTGTGCAGGTACTATGAGAGTATGTTTGATAATGCAGCGCACCTGAAACTAACTTACCCATCAAACCTGACCGCAGAGGAGCAGCTGGAGTTTGTTACTGACACGGCCAAGGTACTTACTGACTCACCAGTATTCACAGACACACTGTTCAATAAATATTGTTGGGTCCAGAATGGAGGTTTGATGATGATGATGATGATGATGATGATGATAATTCAGTTTTGCTGCTTCTCTCTGCATGTGTCTGCCAGGCTCTAACCGACGTGGCTACCGTGGTCGCCCGTGCCCTCTACCAGCAGGCAGGAGGAGCCGTTGCCCAAGTGGCCAGCATTAACGCAGACCCCCAAATAGTAAGACTGAGTAGTTGATTGATGAAGTGTCCATCGAGTTATCTAGATATCGACATCACAAGCTCTCTTTTGCTCTTTAATTCATCTGTAGCGTTCCAACATTCTTCAGACAATTCAAAGTAGATTTAAAAAACGCATTTTCTTTGTAAATCTCTTATTGATTGCTCTTTTTTTTTTTTCTCCGAGTTTGTTTTGCCTTGTAGAATTGATCAGAAATTACCATCTCTGTCTATTTTTCTCTCTCCCTCAGGTGACCAAGATGCTGTATGGCTTCCTGGTTCAGTCCAATAACTCCTGGTTCCAGTCACTTATACCCTCAGACCTCAATAACGTACTGAGTGAGTTGGGATGCCAGCTAATCCCTTTATTTTCAAGACTTCTATGAAAGACTTTTATTGTCAAGTGGCCCGTCAACTCTTTTTTAGTATTGTTTTCTTATTACATTACATTACAGTCATTTAGCAGACGATACAATAAGTGCATTCAACAAAGGTAGGTAAGAAAACTTATTGAGGCAGTAGGGCAGCTGGGGGGGGGGGAGGGTACAGGCGGACCCTAGCCCAATAGGAGGTGTACATGTGCTTCCAGATGTGGGGGTTTTAACCGCTACACCATCTCAGAAATGTTTCACTGTGCAATGTTTTCCATCTCTCAGAATCCAGTCCACCAGACTACTACGTTGGTGTGACCATGCCCACGCACCAGGCCAAGACCTCCACCCGTCTAGTCCAGCACCTGCTGGCCAACCTGACCGGTACCACCGTCAACATCACCCAGGACAACTGCTATAAGCAGAGAGAGGACGAGGAGGACGTGGAGAACAAACATGTAAGATCTGCTACAGAAATAATCTGTTCTAACTAACCTTGTGGTCCATGGTGGCTGGATGGGGTTGCTTTTATAAATGGCATCTATCCAGTTTTTCTTTTACTATAATAAAAATAAACAACTGGATGTGACACTTGAGTCAGTTTGAGGCAGTAAAACAATGTATTTATTGCCCCTTTTTAAAGAAATCCTAATCATAAAACAATCTCCTCACCCTCCTTCCCCCCCTCGCCCCCCCCCCCCCCCCCCCCCCCCCTCAGATCTACTCCTACCAGTGGGTGCAGGGCGTGGCGCCTCCCAACAGCACGGAGAGGGAGGGTTTCTGTGTTCGCTCCTCGGTCCGCCTCTCCAAAGCGATTTCCCCAGCCCTCGACGTCCTGGAGGAGTACAGCTCCAAAGACTACTCCACGTGGACGGAGTCGCGGTGGAAGTTCATCAGAGCTCGCATATTCCTGGTGGCCAGCCAAGACCTGCAGGTAAGAGAATTACACCGATTTATTTCAACGCGTTTTCTTAATATTTGCTCCACATTGTCACATTTGAGATGGATCTGCTCCTCATCACGTTTAGATAGCGATAAAATCGAACTCGGGAGTGTTTCCTCCTTTGGTTCGGCTCATTTGTGCAGCCCTTCGAACTTGGGTCTGCACCAGACGACCGCACCGAGACGCCTGAAAACGTTGGTCTGGTTTGCTTCTAAGCAAAGTGAGGATGTAATCCAAACCAACTACAGGAAGCGACTACAAAACATACTTTTTTACAAAAGTATGTTGTTCATTGTTCAACCGTACTTCCATGCGGTTTTCGGTAGGAGGAGACGGATGTTGATATCTGATAGCCAGCCAGTCTCATGCTTGGAGAGCCTAGCATAACAAAGTGAACAGAGGGCAACCCGCAGTCTGGACTGATGCTCACATTCAGCTATGTCTTTGTGTGTTCTTCACTGGTATGAACACCAGAAATGGTACATTACAGTAAAGGGCACATACAAGTCCATTAAGTTTAGCTGACTGGAACTGGATCCTGCTCCCTGACTACCAGAATTTCCAGTCTCACGGGATATGTTGGTTATCCACATAGGAAGCCTGGGTTTAAAAGAGACAAGTTACACATCAAAAAAAATTCAATTTGTGATGAAAATGATATGTTGGGAGGTTTGTGTGTTTCCAGTTTTTGAACATGCATCTATACATGGATGACTGGTAAGCTAGTTCTCCCGCTCATTGGTGTGTATGCTTTCATGCACAGACGTTAGGTTTCTGCCTGTGCCCTGTGTTGTGGTGGCACACACATCTATTGTCCAGAAGAGGATGGAGTAGCAAACCGCTGGCGTTATCAGCTAAGTGCTCTTCATCAGACTTAAATAATCAAGTCTGATGAAGAGCACTTAGCTTGAAACATCGCTTTTTTATTGTTGGAGCATTAAAGCAGCACTGAAGGGAGCCTGACCGTGTGTGGATTCCCCTTTGGCTGGTTGATGTTTGGTTTATTCACAACGGACACCTGGATTTAGATGTGATCTGTTAACCAAGTAACATGATGGGTTATTCTTCCTCTCCTAGATGCTGACTCTCGGCGTGGGGGTGGGCGTGCTGCTAACGTCCCTACTGCTGACATACACCATCAGCTCCAAGGCCGACATACTCTTCAGTTCGGGGAGGGAGCCCGCCAGCACCACCTACTGAGCCAACGCGCCTTCGGAGGGGATGCGAACCCACGACCACTACCACCACCACCACCACCACTACTACTACTACTACTACTACTACTACTACTACTACTACTACTACTAGTACTCTCCCAACCAGACATGGACAGAGCCTTTTATAAAACACACACAAATAGGTACACAGACAGGTTAGACACAGCAGGGGGGTGTTTAGGCAACGACTCGGCGTTTATGGACTCACTCAGGTGAGGTGGGACATAAGGACTGGACTGAATTGGCCTGGATGGATCTGGACTCATCAGGGTCAGAAAGCACTGGTCTGGCGCCACCTGGCCCCGACAGTGTAAAAGATGTTCATATTTTATTTTATTTTTTTTCTTTCTTGTCAAAGAATGTTTTATTTACTGTATCGTGATTAGGCACTAGGCATCAAACATTATTTGACCATCGTGTGTGTGTGTGTGTGTGTGTGAGAGAGTGTGTGAATAAGTGGGGGGTTTCGAAGTGATTGTGTGTGTGTCTGTGTGTGTGTGTGTGTGGAGGGGGGGGGGGGGGGGTTGTGTGAAGATTGTGATGGTTTGTGCAATAGCTGTCTTTTCTCAGTCTGTAGTTAACTTATCAGTCATTTCTGATGAAAAGAAAACCACTTCCTGGGTAAAATGGACTTGGGGATTTGGGTTGGGCTGCAAAACATAGAAATGTACGGGACAGTAATTTGATTTAAGTCTTGAGAAGTTGGTGAAAAGAAGTTTACAAACGAGTGTTAAAAAATGTTGTTCAGTCCCAGTACACATATAACTACACATTTCCGTAGTTATAGAGCCACTGTAATTTCACATATTGTGATATTTATGTTGAGAATAATCCCCCAGCTACAGAAGGATATGGCCTAGTGGACAGACGCTACATATTGACCACCAACCAAAATCTTCAAATCCATTCAAGAAATTAATGTCTGGAAAATGGTTTTTTTTTAGACTGAAAATGTGCAGAAATCCAGACTGTATGCTTCTTTTCACAATGTTTCTTTTAATGATATGATACTTTTGAAATTTTGATGACGACATGCAAGATGT
Organism: Hoplostethus mediterraneus; assembly: GCA_034670385.1. Lineage (NCBI taxonomy): Eukaryota > Metazoa > Chordata > Actinopteri > Trachichthyiformes > Trachichthyidae > Hoplostethus > Hoplostethus mediterraneus. Next base: position 128,212 of record JAXDDW010000174.1, read on the forward strand.
TTTACCGTGCTGATGGATATTTGGAATCTATGACCAACTGGAGAATAGTGTGATGCCTTGATAACTCAATAAACATGGTTTCTTTTCCAGGTTTTTCTTTTATACTGATTGAGTCAAACGCAAAAAAAAATGGACCAGAATGAAAACAAAATACTGCTGCCCCTCCGAATGTCGGCAGACGCTTGAAATGTAATTGCTGTTTGGGTCTACAGAGCCATTAGTCTTAAGTAGGGGGTGTCTGCAGATCCTGGAAAAGTCCTAAATGTCTCTATATTATCTAAAACTCAAGCCCTGAAAAGCTATTGAATAGCATTCAGTGTTGAAATTCAGTTTTGCAGGTCTTAAGAAGGTTTTTCCTGGGCAGAGGATAAATCACTAAACAGAAATTCACTTTAAATGCAAGATAAAAGTATTTATTGAGAACTCAAGTCAAAAAGAAAGTATAAATTTAGAGAGGGACAGAAGAGTTTTATTGGTCATCAGACCAATAAGGGGCCTGGGAGGAGTGAAGCCAAAAAAAGTTTGTTCCTGTCCCAAGACGAAGCTCCTTCTACAGCTCCTTGTATTATATGGAACACGCACGTCATCGTTAGATCAATCATTGTGATCCAGTGCATATCTCTTTCTATTGATCAGCATTTTCTGGTTACTGACAAATGTTTCCTGTTATTGAGTGTATCTATTTTAGTCATCCTCTTACTGCTGAACATGTCAGGAAATGGACTAGTCTTAAAACTCATCTGAACTCATATGTTCAAACATCTCTTCTAACATGCCCAACCATTCTACAACATCAAGATTTCATTGAAATAATGAATCAACACAAAGTGTTACAACTCATTTGATTGTTTTTATTATTATTGCATATTGCAATACATCTCTGTGATTTTACCGTTAGCTTCGTGTTCTCTGATTAGACTTGTGGTCTCTCATGATTGTCGTCCTTGACGGGACCCAAATGGTTCTTGTTGGCTGCTCCATGTCCAACAGTTATGGTGGATGTTGGTTGGTCCTCATTCTCTCTCTTGTATGGCCAGATACCATTGCTGGGTGAATGGACCCCCGAGGGCCAGGTCCTCTTCTCGGGGCAGAAAGGGTTGCCTCTTCAGGCTTTGGTTGCCTCGGCTGGTGGGGATGTGTCTTCATACTCTGACTGCATGCACCTTGCCCTCACAGTCAAGGAGACTTCTAGGGGCTCAATATGGCTTTTGCAAGGAGACACAGATGCCCAAGGTCGTGAGGCTACTAGCCAGACGTCTCATCTGGCCTTTTCACAACATATCATTTGTTTTTGTTTATAAAGGTGGTTGTGATGCCTTATGATCACCTACTGGTAATAATAGTTTAGTCATCTTTATATGTACCACTACACCCCATAGTATGGTATAGAATAGTGTTTTGTCACACAGAAAATTAAGGGTTCTTCAGCGGTTCCATATAGAACCATAACAACTGAAAAACCTACTAGTCTGTGAAAACAACAACTCAACAATTCAATTAAAAATGAAAAACAATTTTTTTTTTACAGTGAAAAAGTTGTTTTAAACTGCAGGTTTGGATCATTTCATAGATTCCTAACTGGCCCTTCATAAATAAAGGGGATCTGTACAGCAATAACATTGGCTCTGCTTTACTCCGTATGTAGTATAGTAATAATACCGCAGCAGTACATGTCTTCAGAGGGAACCACAGTCCCAGGCCCCCGAGGGAAAACAGGCGGGGCTAAAACCAACCGGAGGCGGGGCGCGCGGTGCTACGGCTGACTGGAAGAGAAGTGGAAAGTGAGAAAATACCTGAATGGACAATCTGGAATAAGTAAGTAGTATTTTGCTGTGGAAATTGTTTTGAAACGTCGATAGGCGCCGTGTGGATGCATGCGCGCCTCTATAACGCCTGAGAGAGACGCGGGGTTTGGAGGGGCCGCCGGGGTCTCACGTTTCCCCCAAACAATAGTCGGGGAAGACGCTCCGGTCGCGTTTGAAACCGCAGGGAAGTTTAGGACCCTCGTCGGCCCTATTGTTGTTTTCGCCGAGGCCACGTAGCCCTCTGGACCGATTTTAAACCTGGGACGAAAGGGGTAAGGGCTTTTAAAAAAAAAATGTGATCAGAGAGCGAGCGAGAGAGAGAGAGAGAGAGAGAGACGCGCCTTAAAGGGGCTCGAGCGCGTCCGGGATCACCGTAGGCCGGAGGTTGTGGATTTTCGCCGAAGGCTGGTGGGAATTTCAGCGCGTCCATTCATTTCGTTTCAGGGCGTCCCGTCTCGAAAAAGGGAAACGGGAGAGAAAGGAAACGATCATTTTGGATCGTTTTGGCATCAGGACGCGACCGTGCGGCCTGTGGGAGTCTCCCCATTGTCCTGCCGTACAACACCCTCCTGTTTGTTCAATTTCTAGGTCGCTTAACTCTTTTATTTTATTTTATTTTTTTCAATTTGCTGTATATCCTCACGGCTGCTCACAGTAAGTTAGTGCTTTGTGGGTGTGGAAATTGTTGGATATTATGACGCGGCTCACCTCTTGATCCCTCTTGTCCACAGTCCACAGCTCAATAACACCCAAATGTGCTTTTATGTTGTTAGATGGAAACCGTGTGGATGTGCTGCGTTAGCCGCAGGCCCGGGTCGCTTTCTGCTGTAAGGACTTGTTATACCTGCAGGGTTTATATAGGCTCTTAGTTTTGTAGGGGAATATAACACCTTGGTAGCAGTCCAGCATGGGGCTTCCCTTGGCTGTAGGAATCACAGGGGACATTTAATACTCAGCAAAACTACATCCTATAGTACTACTACAGCGATGCCATAGGAGATACCATGCAATGAAGAACAATAAGGTCACCATAAAGGGATTATTTAGCACCCTACACTCCCTATAGGAATGTTATAGTGATACCATAGGAGATACTATAAGGTTACTATACATTGAATTCCCATTAGTTATAGTGTCTTTTTATGTCTGACTAGTTTTTAACCATTTCTCCTCAGTTTCCTCTCTAAGGGCTTGATTTATATACATTCCCAGACGGTTGCCTGTGGCCAGACAGGGTCCCTGACTGAGTCCCATATCTGAGACCGTCCATCTCAACTGATTGGGACACTTCCTGTCACTGGAATATGTTGTTTGTGGTGTGGTGGCAGAATGTACAGACCCCTCCAAAATCACAGTACCGAGTAGAGGACAGGCCTGTTGATTCAACCACACCCTGTTAGATTTGCGCGCACACACACACACACACACACACACACACACACACACACACACACACACACACACACACACACACACCTGCTCCATTTTGCCGACCATGTGGGCGCAAAGGTTGACAGTAGCAGTTGTCTTGTTTTTTTTTTTTTGCTGGCTTTACTGATGTCATCGCAGGCAGTAGTGGGTGGTGGTCAGTGTGTGTGTGTGGCCCTGTTACACTGATCGCCCTTTTCCCCAGTGGAGCTACAGGGTGTGGATGCTTATTTTCACAGTTGGTATATCAGGCCTCAAATGGCTGTGAGATGGAGCTGGTCATTTCAGAGGCGGCCCAGATTGCTTTTCCACCGTGACAGCTGTTCTCTCGGTGCCAGCAACTCAAAATGTTTGGTGACAGCATGAAGGAACTGGCTGTAAATCCCCCCCGTCTGTTTGTTATGGGTTTTGATGTCAGGAGATTGTTGGTCTTGTGACGAGAGCTGCATGATTATGGATAAAATGCTTGCTTGATAGCGTGATTACGATTATTAATCATGGCTGTTGGATGAACAAAAGTATTTTACTGCCCTTTTTTGAGTTTAATATGAACATCTTGACTACACAGCAAATACAGCATCTAAATGAAAAGACATGCTCCAATTGCTCCAATGTCTATGATGATCAATTGTGGAAAATCTAGCTAAACAATTCTAGATGATTAATTGTGAAGTCTGACTATGATTTCCATTTTCTTTTAGTATAGTTTGTTTAAAAGTGAAATGTCTGGAAGATGAAGTTGTTTCCTTGTCAGACCAGGCAGCGTCAACATGCTCTCTCTCTCCTTGCTCTCTTGCCTAATGCGTTCACAGAAAACATTTATCATCGCTAGCAGGTAATGATGTGTGTATAATGGCTTACACTCCCCCGGCCAAGTCTTACAGCCTCACAGCCATGGCACTACTTGGCATCAGACATCATAATGTGTCTAATCGTGGACCACACACAGTTTTTTTTTTACCTGGTTTTACTGGTTTTACCTGTGTTCAGTCCTCTGCATAGTCAGAGTTGACCTTTTTTTTTTTTTTTTTTAATTTATTTATTTTTAATTGGGCTTTACTTTGAAAATACTTAAGCAGGGTTATGTACATTAAGCACAGGGAAGCTATAGTCTTCCTTTTTAGAAATGAGTTCTGTGTCTAAAAAAACCCCTGAAATAACCTGAAAACTCACATGGCTGCTTGCTAACAATGGCTGGCCAGTAACAATAGCTTGGTATGATGGAATAAATGAACCTGCACTCGGAGGAAGCCAATGGCAAGCCACCGGTAATACACAATAGGTAATGTCTTTGTAGAGCTGCTGTGTTAAAGGCGTTCATTTAACATTAACACTGACAATGCAGCCGATGAGAGGAATCCCGGTATAGTTGGCTAAGTAGGCCATAGGACACTGGGAAGAATAGGAAACACTATCCATCCCTCCACTGGACCACACCTTGGCAGATCAAGTGTTCTGTCATATTCTCACTAACAACCTGACAGAGAGACAGACAGGCAGGCCGGCAGACAGACAGACAGGCGCATCTCAAACCATTATAGTTGTATTGTAAAAGCTCCTATTCCCCGTGTAGCTCGATGGACGGCAGGGCTGGGGGTTTGACTACGGTTGTATGCCCTCATGGTGCTGTAATGCCCTGGATAAAAACAGTGATAAACTACAGTAGAAGAGCATACCAGTGTGTTTGCTCCATTTAAGCTTTTGTTTTGAATGAAAAGTGCAAGACTTCATGTAGACTTTACCGTAAAAGTTTGGTGATGCATTTCTTTTTATTCCCTCAGACAAACGTAGATGTAGCTTGATAGCCGTGGTGATTGTCAGGTTTTGGTGTCAGTCCCTCAGAGTCAAAGAGCTTCTCTCTAGACTTTCCACAAGCGTTCAGTACCAATTTTCCACCAACATTAGCCTCAATAGACCAGAATGCAATGCAGCCACAAGACATGTAGGAAAGCCCTAACTGCAGTGGAGGTAGATGAGGTAGGGTGAGGGGAAAGTGGGGACAGCAGAAAAATAAACTGCAACACTTCATCATAAAATAACTCAAGGGTTGCAGTGACCATCACCTGATTGATATCTAACAGCGTAAAGTTATCCAACTGATTTTTCCTTTAGTGTTGCTCTCCACGGCCTTTAGATGCACACAGGTCGTCTGGGTGCTAGCTACTTAGCGCCATATAGCTAACTAGCTATATGGAGCTAGCTAGCTATATGGATATGTAAGAGTCAACACGACTGACATCATAACAGGCTAACAAAAATACAACATAGATGCTAACAGTGTTTCCTGTAGGATTGTTTGTAGATATGGGGCTTATTTTAAAGTTTGCTAGTTTGCTCCTCTGCCTGTTCCAGGATCAGTAGGTGTGGCAGTATAAGAAAGGCTCATCTCTGGATATCTCTGTCATGATGTATGGATAATTGTGCTGTAATTGTTTTGTTTTGGTTGAGTTGAAAGGCCAGATGATGAATTTTCCTTGTTATTTACCTGTTTCTAGCGGCCCCACGGCTACAGGAGACGCAGTTTGGATTTAGTTGACTGACAATCTAAAAATATGTCCCTCGGCTGGAAACCTGTGAGTGTTATCTCCGTTCTGCTCTGTCATGTGATCTACAGGGGTGTCATGGTAATATGGTCAAAGCTGCATTTCTGTTTGAAACGGAGAACCTGATGAAAAATTTCCACTTAAATCAATATTCTTTTAATGGTCATTCAGCTGGGGCACTTCAGTCGGCAGTCATGCAATTCTTGATACTGTTGTCATTGGAAGTAAGCATTTGTTTGTTGCACGAGGCTCGGAGGGATGGTTTTATGAAGACGTTATATGGTCAGTTGCACGAAGGCTTACAACAGTATTGAAACTCCGCGGCAGCCATCTTGACGGTGCACCGGGAAGCGGTCACTATTCATCCCAAGTTTTGCGGTTTGGATTGAGTACGCCTAATTCTTCGCAACGGCATGTGGGATCTGTTGAGGTTTTAGCACATGCTCCGGGGCCTCGCTGGTTCTGGTGAGACTGAGTGCAGTTTATTAGCACTGCATGTGTGGGGGCGCTTTCCACCGAGACCAGACGGTTCAAGAATACGAAACAAAGAAGTGTACGGGTTATCTGGCACGCACAGACACACGGAATCCAGCCGGCGGATAGATCGGACACTATCTGGCGTGAAGGGAAGTGGGTTCTGTGCACAATGGCAGCTTGATTGAGTGTACAATGCACGTTAACTTCATTCAGCGCCCTGCGAGACAGCGGTGGCAATGTAACGTCCCTCTCCATTTCCCAACAGAAGGCCAATCAAAGCCAGCAGGCCACACCCGCTCTTTATCAATTAACCAGCATATGACAGGCCAACATCCGTCACTTTTTTTTTTTATTTTGGGGTTTTTTGGGCAGCGAGGAGGACAGAGTGGCAGAGGGCGGCGTAAGGTCAGGTTTCCGTGGCAACTGTCAACCTCCAATCCACTCCAGCTGAACACCCTCTTTCATCGCCATGGCAGCGGAGAGGCCCTGTTACCCAGGGGAACGGGGGGAGCGCAGGAGGGAATGTGAGATGGCGAGAGGGAGGGTGAGGGCAAACAAGTTTTGTGAAAACACAGTAATCCAATATGGCCGCCATTGTGTCCCGAGCTAACGGCGGCTAAGCTCACCTCTTGGTGTTGAGGAGATACAGTCGTTGGGATGATTAACCTTTTCTTGAGAACCCGGAAGACTCGATATATTAGCCGACGCCGACGCTGCAGCTTAGCGGGTTAGCCTGTTGTCTCCTGTAGCGCGCCGGATGGATCACGATACTCTCGCTGCCAGTGCGAGGGGTTTGAGTCCCACCGGGGGCCACTTGTCCTATAATAAAGACGTATGGATTCATGGTAATGTAAGGCGCTTTGGATCAGAGTGTTCCCAAAGTGGGGGTAATTGAATTCACCCTATACCAAGTACAGTGCAGACAGTTCTACAAATCTAAACTAAGATCAACCACAACAAAGACTTTCCTCATATGGGATTTATTTGATATGTCTATTTTTCGATGACATGAAAATGTTTGAGAGCCCCTGGTATGTGTTACGTTATTGTTGTAGGACCACACTGACTAGGGTTTGACCGACGTGGGCTTTTGAAGACGGATACTGATGTTTTTAGACTGAAGTCACCGATTTTCAATATCGTCAAATCTGTGTTCAGTGATTCTCCCCAGATTTTATTCTCGGCAGGGTGGAAAGGACTCTTAAACAGCATTTAGACCAACATGGGACACTAAAACTCTCAATCGAAATCTCCACTAATGAAATTCTTTTAGGTGGATTAACAACTCCTTAAGGCGGGGCGACCCACCTCACACACACCCAGTGGTACGGGAAACTCTGGCGTACATTTCTTTACAAAAACACAACTGAACAATGAGATGAAAAAAATGTGAAAGCATGGTCAGTGAGGAACCTCCATCATATTGGTAGTGGACCACAGGACTGGTATCTGATATACTGACTGAGGTTAAGGTCGGGACGGTTTGGCTGCACTGAGGCTGAGACTGAGACTTGGATTGAATTTCGATGTGTATAAGTTGATCTGAGTCTTGGTGATGGGAATCGCCTGAGCAGGTCTTCAGAGCTGTTTTTGTGTCATCTTGTTTGTAGCTTGAGAAATTGCATCGGCCTCTGAAGCGACAATAAGCAGCTCAGTGGGTTTTGATCTTCGAGCAGCAGTAATGTGATCCGCAGCTGATTGCGCTCGGTCCAACGTTTTCACCGACACTCTCTCTCTCTCGCCCTCTCTTTCAGATCCTGGCCACTGCAGCACTTCCTACCCGCCATCCTCTCCCGCCCCCTTGAGTTCCCCCTCTTTTCTCTGTAGCCTTCCCCCTGTTCTCCCGCCTCCCTTCTCCTGCTCCCTCCCCGTCGGCCTCCAAGATAGATTCCCTCAGGAGTAAGGTTGACCTGCTCAAGCTGCCCCTGGCCCTCTCCACCAAGTCCATCTCCGAGCGCAAGAGCCAGCTGGGAGGAGTCGGCGAGCAGCGCGGCACGGGGGGAGGAGGAGGAGGCGGGGCCCGCAAAGCCCGCTCACCGCCGACCCGAGACATGGACAACGAGTCGCAGTACTCGGGCTACTCATACAAGTCCTCGCATTCCCGAAGCTCCCGCAAGCACAGGTAGGACGGCTCCTTTAACGCTCTGAACGTGACCTGAGAAAAGATCCGCAACGACGGGGAAGTAAGTACTGCTCCTGATGTCAATAACCCCCCCGGGGATCCTCCTGTGTGTTTGTGTGTGTGTGTGTGTGTTGCAGGGATCGGCGGGATCGTCACCGCTCCAAGAGCCGAGACAGCAGCAGCCGCGGCGACAAGTCGGTCACCATCCAGGCTCCCGGAGAGCCACTGCTGGATGCCGAGTCCACCCGCGGAGATGACCGGGTCAGTCACGCCGCCTTCGATACGCGTCGGTCCATGTCAAAAGGGGTTGACGGGTCTTTGGCATGACTTGATCAATAGCACCCTACTCTGTACTCTGTAATCAGATCCCATAGATACTGACTTGCCTTGGGGATTATGACTAGGGTTTATGCGACCCTACGTGACTGAGGAGTCGTAGGGGTCGATTCCCTTCATACCCTCATAACCCTTTTTAACGTTTTGGTATGATTTTTAGACTGGATGAGCGTCGGTAACTACCCCTGTTCACATGCGTCCTCGTCATCCTCTCGCAGGACGACAACTGGGGCGAGACCACCACGGTGGTCACCGGCACCTCGGAGCACAGCGTCTCCAACGAGGACCTGACGCGGGTTTCCAAAGAGCTGGAGGAGTCGACCCCGCTGGAGTGCAAGCGCTTCGTCGGCCCGGCGCTGGGCGGCTGCCTGAGCTTCTTCGCCCTGGTCACCCCGTTGGCCTTCCTCGTCCTCCCCCAGGTCCTGTGGCGCGACGCCCTCGACCCCTGCGGCACCCCCTGCGAGGGCCTCTACGTCTCCCTGGCCTTCAAGCTCCTGGTGCTCCTCATCTCCTCGTGGGCGCTGTTCCTGCGCCCGCCCCGCGCCACCCTCCCGCGCTTCTTCGTCTTCCGCTGCCTGCTGATGGTGCTGGTGTTCCTGTTCGTGGCGTCGTACTGGCTGTTCTACGGCGTGCGGGTGCTGGAGCCCCGGGAGAGGGACTACCGGGGGATCGTGGAGTACGCCGCCTCGCTGGTGGACGCCCTGCTCTTCATCCAGTACCTGGCCCTGGTGCTGCTGGAGGTCCGGCACCTGCAGCCGGCCTTCTGCCTCAAGGTGGTCAGGACCACGGACGGGGCGAGCAAGTTCTACAACGTGGGCCACCTCAGGTTAGTGTGTCCGGTGACGCAAAGGAACCATTTTCATTCAGTATCTCTAAATGACGAAAGTCCTTGAAGTACCAGCATTTGTTTTCATTTTGTGCTATAAATCATTTTGTGAGAGGAGCTCTTCTAAAGCAAATGAAAGTGGTTGCAGTGTGTTTGAATCGGTGCACACGTGCAACTATGATCGTGTGTGTGTGTGTGTGTGTGTGTGTGTGTGTGCGTGTGTGTGCGTGTGTGTGCGCGTGGGCACCTGCGTTGGTGCAGGTCTGTGGGTGGCGTGTGCAGGCCTGTCCTGTTTGACTGTGTTGGAGCCGTTCAGACATCCAAACCGTTTGATGAGTCCGCCTGAACGCTCAGACACGACTTGATGTAGCAGCTCCACTCAGGAAACACTGGCTGGCTCAAAAGTGGGTCAACCATTTTTAAGAATAAAAACAAACCTGCATATTTGTAGTAATTATTTACTTATTTTGTCATTTTAACAAAATGATGCAAGCATTTATTAATACTACAAATCATACTAATAAAATAAAGTATTTAAAAATGTACACCAGTTTTTGAAACGGGCAGTAGTATTTCGTTTTAACATGTGATGAGTGGATTTACAGCACCAGAAAACTAAGACAGTCAAGTCCGCCTAGTAACCCGACACCGCCTGAATTGTCCCGATGAATGAAGCACCACCCATCTGCTACTCCAAGCAGCGTAGAACAAACGCTAAGACGTATTTGCAGATACTTTTTAAGACCCAGGTGTGACTCTAACTGTTGGCTGAGACGTGGCTGATGCTTCCTGTCCATCCTGGGTTGTACTTCTCGCTAAAGCTCCATTCTAGGGTTTAATATAATCTAGATTATATTACAGAGGTGTGCTTTTTTTACTATCCCGTCATCACAGGTGTGTTTTAATCCAATACATACAATACAGGTTTACAGATCCTTCTCATAGTTTTACTCTTTATAGGGAGTAAACAATGTGACTAGAGGAGAAGTATGAGCTCCCTGGTTAGAGCTGCGTACGTTTCATCGAGGGTAATATGAGTTGGAAAGTGTATGTGTGTGTGTGTGTGTGTGTGTGTGTGTGTTGTGTGTGTCCAGCGTGCAGTTGCTGTTCGACCTGTACTTACCGTGACAGTAATAATGACTGTCACTCTGTACCTCAGCATCCAGCGGGCAGCTGTGTGGGTGCTGGACCGTTATTACAGCGACTTCACCGTCTACAACCCTGCCCTGCTCAACCTGCCCAAGTCCATCCTGTCCAAGAAGATGACTGGCTTCAAGGTCTACTCCCTGGACGGTAAATACAGCCTCGTGTCTCGGACGCCGTTTATCATCCCCGACTCCGTACGACAGGACCAGACCAGACCAGAAAATCAGTCTTTATTTACTTATCAGTCGAGATAACCAGAGGGTCTTCATTTGAGACATCCAAAATGGCATCTTTCAATCAGTGGTTTTTCAGGGTTATTTTTGCCAATTTTGAAAAGACAAACTTTCAAATTGTTACTGAAACTTCAATAGGAATATTTACTGGATTGATGCAATGTAAAACTACTTCATATTTCATAACTTATTTTATAGTAAAACCGTGTTGAAAATGTGTGTATCAAAATAGATACAGCAGGTATATAAGGTAATTTACTTGCAAATCTGTCAATCGTCATTTTATTGCATTTCATACATTATACATTCCAGCAACATACAGTCTTTTTATTATTTAAGTAAACTAATTAAAGGTTCAAATGACATAATTAGGTATATTTAGAGTAGAAATTGAGATATTTATAACCTATATTGTATTTTTAGGGTTGGGTCAAGCGAAGAACAATGGGGGTTAGGGTTAGGAATTAAATTGCTATTTAATTTCTTTTTTTTTTATTTGTCAGAAGGTCCAATAAACACTCCATTTTCAAAGAATTAGAATTTTCTGGCAATTATTTGATGGTTCAGGCTTTACAGGGTTAATGGAGTTTTTTATAGCTCCAAAATGTCTCTAAACAGCGTAATCCATTTTGTTTTGTATCCATACGATTGAACTGTGGGTCCAAAAGTCCAATGTTTACCTGTATTAGTATTTACTGCATACTTCCCTGTGAGTGACAGCCTGCCTGTACACTGTCAAACCTGTCCTGATGAGGCGACCCCTCTCAAGCAGGTTCAGAGTTATTAGCAACGACCGTTTGTAATGTACATGTGATCCACTAATCCACTGTTTCACGTCTCCTTGTAGAGAGCTCCACCAATAACTCCACGGGCCAGTCCCGGGCCATGATAGCAGCCGCCGCCCGGAGGAGAGACAACTCCCACAACGAGTTCTACTACGAAGAGGCCGAGATGGACCGCAGGGTCCGCAAGCGCAAGGCCAGGTCAGAGAGAAGCGGCTCAGTCACAATCTTTGTTGAACTTGTTGAAGAAATGGTGCTCAGCTTGATGTGACCAGATGCCAGCGGTTTGTTGTTGTGGTGGAGTTAGTGAAAGAGCAAACAAACCAGATTTTCACAGAAGAAAAATATAAAATCCGTAGAAAACTGAAAACCTTTTTGAGTAACTGTGCGGGACAGGACATGTGACTGAAAATCACATGTCACCACATCGCATGTCAAGCACACCTGTTCGTCTCATATTTTGTCCCGGGGAGTTTTCTGAGAAGAGTGTTGTTGTTGTTAGATAAGTACATAACTGTTTACATTCGAGTTGGGGAGGGACAACAGTGGAAGGAGGGAAACCTATAAAAGTCATCCTTTTCTCCAGTTTCTCATTGGACTAACTCTTAGTGAATTAAATAAAACTGACTGTGAAATTGAACAGTCTTGCTGAGGACCCATGGGGAACTTTCAAGGACCTCCAGGAGGCCCTGGACCTCACGTTGGGAACAATTGCACTGCAATGTCAAACATTACAAAGGCCCCCAAGGGAAGACCTTCTATCTCAGCGGTTTCAGACACCGTACCGTGGCCAAGTCCAGACTCTTTGATGCGGTTTCCAAATGACTTGAAATAATATGTATTTGAGAAGCTAAAATTTCACATCAAAGAGTGTGTGTGTGTCACATTTGGCCAGGGATACTGCAGACATTAATAAACAGGGCTATGAATGTGCCAGATTTAGCCACGAGGCTAATTTTCATTTGCAGTGAAATGCATGTAGACACCGCACGGCTAACCTTAAGGAAAATCTGTTTTTGCCGACCCTGCAGGTTGGTAGTAGCGGTGGAAGAGGCCTTCACACACATCAAGCGTCTCCACGAGGACGAGGTGGCGTCGTCTCCCAAACACCCCCGGGAGGTGATGGATCCTCGGGAGGCGGCCCAGGCCATCTTCGCCCCCATGGCCCGGGCCATGCAGAAGTATTTGAGGACCACCCGCCAGCAGCCCTTCCACAGCATGGAGAGCATCCTCACTCACCTGCAGTTCTGCATCACACACAACATGACGCCCAAGGTGAGTGCCCTTTAATGTCTTTAACCTTTTATTTAATCAGGTAATCCCCCATTGGGATTAAAAGGATTTTTTTTTTGAAAGAAAGACCTGGACCTGAACCTCCTTATTCTCCCTGCTAGGCTTTCCTGGAGCGCTACCTCAGCCCGGGCCCCACCATGCAGTACCAGCGGGAGAACGGCAGGGGGCGCCAGTGGACCCTGGTGAGCGAGGAGCCGGTGACCTCGGCCCTGCGCCAGGGCCTGGTCTTCTCCCTGCGGCGCCTCGACTTCTCCCTGGTCGTCACGGTGACGCCCCTCCCCTTCCTGCGCCTCGGGGAGGAGTTCATCGACCCAAAGAGCCACAAGTTCGTGATGAGGCTGCAATCGGAGACCTCGGTGTGACCGGGGGGGGGCGGTGGGGTGGGGGGTTGCAGGACGTCCCTCGTCGTGTCCCTTCAGGTGTCTGCTCGTCCTCGTGTCCTCTCCTCATGTTCTGGCGGGACGTCACACATGTGGAAGCAATGCGGTTCCCATTCCCATCCAGTAGTTTCCCCCCCGTCTGTGACAAACGAAGAAAATGATTCAAGGGGAGGAAGCCATTTTGGAGCGTTGAGGCACCCAGATGTCACCCTTCCGAGGGGCTAAACTCTCCTCCTGTTGTAGGACCATCATGGGTGATCTGTTATCAAACTGTGATAAGCTTATTGATTGTCCAAACCCCATGAAAATGGATGCCTTGACCCCGTTTTCTGTCTGTAAAGCCTTTTGTCTTTACGCTGTAAAACCTCCCTTTTTTTCTAAAGGGGACTTTGTTTGTCTTATTTTGCTTTTTATTTTGTTGTTGTTGCTGTAACCACTGGACTACATGACTGTGCTGACTCATCACATTAACCACTAGAGGGGGGGATTACATCACACTTCTCGCTTCCTCTTCCTGATGTCTTACGAACGGACCAATCGGAGCACAGCTCTGACTGCAAATCCACGCCCATTGGTTACCTGTCAGTGTGTTATTTCACTTGAGAACATAAGGACTGTTTTTATATGGCGGGGGGGGGTCACTTTTATAATCACAGAATGTAGCATTATGTGCATTGAATTAACAAGTTGTTTTGTGGCCGGTAGGTCAAAATGTCTTTCCATCTGCCTGTTTAAAAAAAAAAAAAAAAAAAAAAAAAAAGGAAGTGTGTCGTTGCTAATCCAGACTGAGACGATGTTGTAATGATTCATGATCGTCTACATATGTGACTTTCATTTTATTCTACACTGGCCTTTTTACAGTTTCTACTGCAGTTCTAACAGCAGGGTTGAATGGGGTCCACCCCAGTGTCTGTAATGATGTTAATGGATCAGCCCAGAGGGAGCAGCCGCAGTCTGACTATGTGCTGACTTCTCAGGACTTCATAAAATGTGTTTTTTCTTAATCTGTTTCCACGCTAACTAACTAGACGTGTGATTGTAAGTTCTTGCTGTAGGTCCTCTGCAGTAGTAGCGTATCACCGCCTTGTGCCACGAGTTGAAACAAGCACAGTAAACATGCTGCCTCCATCCTACAGCCTTACTACCCAGGCAGAGAGCCTCTACCCTGACCTCTGTCCTCCCTACTGGAACCGATGCCAACCTGATGTTGAGACTTGAGCCGGTCTGAACTGTACCTACCCTTTTTGTTGAGCCGCAACGTGACTGACCGACTTGCTTACTTTCCAGAGAAAATAAGGAGGTGAAAATGCCGCGACCTCTCTGTGATGAACACAACCAGGTTCAATATGTATGATCAAAATGCAAAAGATTGCCTTTCCAGTTTTTTAATGCATGCTAGAATTATTTTGGGTTCAAAAGCATTTTTTATTTTTTTTTATAATAACTTTGTTTTCTATCATTTTTAAGGTGCCTAAGTTATGATGATGCAATTTTCAGAATGTTTTTACTTTTGAAAAAGAGGTGGCTTGTAAAAAAAATTGTAGATTTGTCTTGTATTTTCCTCCCTTTGGTAACTTGTAGCTTGTATAGTGTGTTAGGCATTTTTCATTATTAAACCATTTATTCCTTGTAACTCGTTTTTATTTTCAGTGTGTAGCGAGTGGTTGAGGCCGTCTGTCTTCAGACAGACACACTGATAGAAATGGAAGTCCTGAAAGAGGAAGAACAGCCTCCAGCTCAGTATAGAGCATGAGTGTAGTTTCATCAACTCTTCTAAGACTCCCCTTCCTTTCTTCTTTCCTATCCTTTCACATTTCTCTCTAAAATGACCATATAAATGATGGGATTTGTGCTCCTGCAGCACAATCAGAAACTGGATTTTCTATCTCCTGTAAGAAAATGCCCACACTCATCTGTTTGCTTTTCAGCCACAACAGCAACAAACGTAGTTTCACTGGACTTTAGCAATTTTACCAAAGAGAAGAGATGTTTATCACATGTCGAGTGTGAGGAACTTGTGTGTGTGTGAAAGGAGGGTGGTGGTAGGCGTGCGGTTTCACAGCCTTAGAACGGACAGAGTGCCCAGAACTTCCTGCTGCTGCTCTCAGCTCTCAGATCAGAGGCTTCACACATCTAGTCGACATCTGAGATAAGAACGACAAAGCCCTCTGTCTTCTCTGCTGCCCGCCTGGCAAGATGATGCGAGGATGTCTCATCGCCGTCTTTCTGTTGATAAACCTCAACTGTGTTGGTGAGGATTTTTTTTGTTTGATTATCTGTGTGTTTTCGTAGATGTCAGATTATCTCCCGGCTCTTGTGGGGAGACATTTCCTATGGCGCTGTAGTACACGATGAGTGGAGGGGATGGCGGTCATGATGATGATGTGCTTCTGCTCTGCGTACAGATGCCTTGGGGGACATGAATATATGTTACATCCTAGATGGGATTCTCATCTTGTACGGCATCATTCTCACCGCCTTGTACTGCAGACTGAGGGTAAGGGACACACAACGTCATGATAAATGTAATAAGACCCCAGAGAGTTTACCACTGGATATTCACCAGGATACTGGGCAAAGACAGAACAAGATTATATACGAAAAAGTTATATATAGTTATAGTTCAAATGTCATTTAAAAATCTAAAATAATGATTCCACCCTCAAGAATGTCACTATTTTGTTTTTAGAATTTTATGTTTTTCTAAAATGAGTTTTATTTTCATGTTCATCCTCTAAGAGTAGCTGACACTTTTTTCAAAAGGTTGATCTAATTTTGGAACCAAACTTCACACCCTCTCGAATGTTCCAGCAGTTTCACCAGTTAGATGAAAGTCTTAACCAAAACGAGCCACACAAACACCGACAATGTCTGAATCGGTAAATAACGTGAGCTTTCTTGACTCTTGACAGATGAATGCAGTCGCCAGTCAACCTGCAGTGTGCCCTGAGGTAAAGTTCAACTTGGGTGAAAGAATACGGTTATGAGCCAACGAGCTGTGTTGGAATAAGGGTTTTGAAGGTGTTGGGTTTCTTAGTATTTCTCCTCAAGATACTAGTTCTGCTTTAAAGGCAACCTCAGAGTGTGATCATTTCCTGTAAACTGGTGCTGACCACCAACCCGTGTTTTTTTTTAATTTTTTATACTGAGTACACTGTCACAGTTTCCACCAGTCTCTCTAAAACGTAAAGTAAAATACACATTTGTTAAATACTGCTGTTTAGCTAAAAAAAAAAGTTCTCACGGCTTCTGAGACCCACAAGGACAAAGGAGGAACTAGACACTCCAGACAGATTATCCCACAACAAATGCTGTGTCATGTTTACCGCAAAGTAGTGCACAAATTCTGCCGAAGCCCGGGTCAATAATATGCTTGTGTTTCAACTGTTTCCATCCCACAGAAGCAGGCCCATGGGGGAGGCATCTATGCGGTGAGACATCTCATT
Source organism: Hoplostethus mediterraneus (assembly GCA_034670385.1). Classification (NCBI taxonomy): domain Eukaryota; kingdom Metazoa; phylum Chordata; class Actinopteri; order Trachichthyiformes; family Trachichthyidae; genus Hoplostethus; species Hoplostethus mediterraneus. Next base: position 145,029 of record JAXDDW010000174.1, read on the forward strand.
CTAATGCTTAAAAAGACATTTAAAATGGCACACGATGGAAAGGTGAGCGCCTGCCGCATATCGAGGGCCTTCTGAAACATTACACATCATCGTTCACGCTTCTCACAGAGTCTGTCCGTCCGTCTGTCTCTTCCCAGGGTCTGACCCCTCGTAATGTGGACGTCTACGAGACCATCAAAGTAGAGAAAAGGCCTATTGTGTGATGAAAGAAGATATGGTTCAAAGAGGAAGCTGAGCACGAGAAACCACAACCCCTTTTTTAAAATGGCATGGTCTAACTTGTCCATATCCCTCCTGCCTTCAGTTTCTGAGCTTACACCGTATATTTATCTGTGGTGACTGCGGCGGGCTAGGTGCCGTTTCTCTGTTTTTGTAAAAAGACTTCTCTTATTTCTGCTCCTCGTCTCACGTAAAAGTGCATCTGAATGAATTGTTTTTCAGGCCAATATAAACGGCTGCAGGCCTTTTGTGCCTTTTGAGTTTTTTTTCAAAAATGTAATCAAACTTTGAGTTCCAGATGTTATATTATCTTTGTTTCTGTTAATAGTTGCTATCTCTTAACGCATGAGGAGTTGTTTTACTTGATATGATGTGAGAAAACATTACTCACCACCTCGCTGGTCCAATGCTGGTTCAGTTTCTGCTTTTACTGGTTTATAATGTTCAAATGAGCTGTTCATCAGGAACACCAGGACTTGGTAAATGTATGTTTTCATTAATCTGCTAGTAGTAAAATAAAAAAAAGTAGAATCAAATTTGTTTTTGTCGAATATTTCATCTGATTCACATTATACATTTCCAATTTGAGTCACTTATTCAAGGTGAAAACAAACATGCTGTATATCCATTTTTGAACTTCCTCAAATTCATCAGTTAACATTTTAGAGAGTATATTCTCAAAAACATGAGTATTTGTAAGCAAAGGTCTTAAGATGACTTATAACTGTAATAGAATGATAGAATGTGCTTTACTTTAATGGCAGCAAGCAGTTTGTAGCATAACATGTAGTAACATGTAGTATAACATGTAGTATAATAAGCATTCAGACAACAAATATAACTGCATCTCTCAATAATCATGTTTAATAGAGATGTGCTGAGTGCCGAGACAACCCTCCAGCAGCACCACTAGGGGGCGACCACACGCTGGTACACTTTCACCTCCACTAGAAGCCCATTTCACTGTACTTGTGAGGCGGCTCGCGTCTGATCCTGAACCAGAGTCTCACCCTGTTATTTATATAGAAACATGACTGGGACTGTATTCACAACAGATTCAAGACACCGCGGCCCAGCCTGGGTTCTGCATTGCTTTCCCAGATGCTCGTCACACTGAACTGACGTGCACCGAAACAACCTTTCAAGTTCAAAAACATCTAGCTCAGTGTTGCGACATACCCAAACCGTTGTGCAAGACCAGAAGGCCTAAACACTGTTCAAGTTTAGGGGTCACGCGCAACAGATGGACGATCAAACATCTAACCGGCACTGAATAAAGGTTCATTTTATGTTTGGGTGTTTTTGAAAGGAGAATATTTTAGACTTAGTGTTTCTCTATAAACTTTGTGAGTGCAGGGTGGCTTTTTGCTTACAACAGGATTATATGCATTTGAATGATTTTTTTTTTTGCTGCTGGTGTTGCTATAGGGCAGTAGTTAAACAGCTGAAACAATAGGAGCATCTACCTGTTAGAAATAGTATATTGACTCAATTAGGGGGGCGTGCCACATTTGGAAAGGGGCGGGGTCACGAAACCAGACAGGTGTAAAGGATTGTAGCTGTGCATTAGCACTAGCATCGTGCCCCTGTGCACGACAGATATGTTGTACAGGTAACACAGGCTGTGTTGCGCCATGTGTTTTTGTATGTAAGCCTGTATTTCTTCTCCTTCAGCTGTTTACATGCACTTGTCTGCGGCGGGAGACTTTGGACTGCACTGTGATTTTTCTTTGAAATGAAGTAAATGCAATTTACGAACTGCAAAAAAGGCAAAACAAGTATTCAACTCGTATTAGTGGGCGACGGTAAATTACTTTTTATGATACGTGATTTAAGAGGAATACACCTGTTGCACCTGCCGGTTGCCGTCGAAAGTTGCTCCTGGACCGAGACGCCACTCCAGCTATTCCTGCCATCACTGAGCTTCCTGTCTGAACTTCACCAGATATCTTCAATGAAAGCTTCATAATAATATTTCAACGTTACAGCAGCTGTAGGCGGACTGATTTAGATTGAAGATGAAGTTATCAGCCTGCTGGGACGCCAGCCGAAGGACGCTGTATTTAGCACTACTTTGGCTGTTTGGTAAGTTTGTTTTACTTTTATTTTATAACCTGATCAATTAAAGGACACGTGGGTGTGTGTCAAGTCCACTGCCTGTACTCGTGACCTGACCCTTGAACTCCTCAATATAATTTCTGCTTTTTCATGATGGTGATCTTTTTAGAAAGTGAAACCTTTTCTGCTGTTGCTCTCAGTGGAAGTGGAATATGACATAGTATATGATAATACTCCTACAGGGACTTCTAGTGTGTCTGTGATACTCAGTAGTAAGTTTATAGTAACCGTATGGTATTTTATGGTATCTTCTATAATATCAATATAATATTCCTATAGGGACTTAGTGTGTCTGTGATACTTTATTATGCTGGTACTTTATGGTATTATCTCCTATAGTAATATATCCTTATAAGGCAGTGTGTCCTGTGGTATTTAATAGTGAGTGTATATAGTAACCTTATGATGCTTTTATTATTTTTATCTCCTGTGGCACCACTATAGTATTCCTATAGTGTGTGGTATTTAGTATGTGTATAGTATCCTTCTAAAATGTATCATAGGATAACTATAGGTCTTTAGGGCGAGATACAACATTTTTTAGGATGAATTTCTCATTATTTTGGTGAACAGGTTAATGGTTGGTGTTTGTCACATGCCGTGCCAGAAAGAAGCAGCGTTGCAGAATGTGGTCCGGTGGCATTCTTCCTTTTTAGTAAAACATGAATCATTTTACTTGTCGCCAATCTGTCTTCCTGTTTCACCACTTGATTTCTTTCATTGCTCATTTTCCAGTTCATACCTGCCATGGAAATAACACCTGGCACGGTGTGTGTGTGTGTCTGCTGGAATCTAAAGTGAATCCTCTTTCTTTTTATTTTACGGACAAACAGAGGTGTGATGGAGTTGGCAGTCATGATGAATGAACAGGAAAAGCTTGTCTGGCTGCGTTGTCACTCACCTGAACCGCTGTTTGTCTAGTGTGTGCCTGCTTATCTCTGTCTGTCTGTCTCCGAATTCAACCTGTCTGTCTCTCTTTAGCTCTCAATTCAGTGTCTAGCTTTCTCTCGCTCTCTCCTTCATTGTCATTCAATGTCTCTCTCTCTCTCTCTCTCTCTCAATTCAACACACTTTACTGGATTTTAGAGCAGTGTTGTACTAAATATACTAAATGCAACTGAACAAAATGAATCACTAGTATCACTAGTCTGTTCCACTTGCATCTCTCTCTCTCTCTCTTTCTCTCTCTCTCTCCCCCCCCCCCCGCCCCGGCTCCCTACAAAATAGGTCACCCAGACTGTAGCTCTTTGTTGACTAGACTTAAACCTTTCTGCGTGTGAAGAACTTTGTTTGCGCTCCTCCTTGTTGTCAGTGCAGTGTCGATGTGTCCTTGTGGTGAATGGGAGACCTTATCCGTGCGAGTTGGTGTATCTGCTCTAGTGTATCATTGATAAGGTCATGAATCAGTAACCGCTAAATGTGTGTGTTTACCCCTGAATTCAAAGGGCGAAATGTTTGGTCTTGGCGATGCGTTGCGCTCTCACACTCTCTCTCGCTGGCTTTAGTGTTCTCTTCCTGTTTCTCTCTCACACCCAGAGGCAGAATCATTGACCGAGCATGATAAAATGTACAGTCATTTGTCTTTGTCGGCATCGCTGCAGAGACATTCGGACAACCTGGGTAGCATCACGGTTAAGATTTGATCGATATGAGCCGATACCGATATTTTCAGACTGAAGTTGCTGATTGCCAGTATTCAATATGTTTAAATGTTTCTGTTTTCATGCCAAAGGATTGCAAGGATTCAGTATTTCCCCCCAGAAATGTATTCTGATTGGGGTGGGAAAGCCAGCATTTAAACCATCAAGAAACTAGAACATTGAATCCCAGCATCTTTGAAGACAGGGTGACCCACCACACCGAATCAGTCAGGAGAAACTCTTGGTGGCTTTAGGAGGATTAGATACAAAAAACATGAAATATGTGCAAAGAAAACTGCAGGATTATAGGCTGTTTTTATGTAGCTGTGGTCAGGAAGGAATGGACGACATTCTCTGGCTGATGGCAGATAATTAACAATATTGGCCTGATGTATTGATCCAACCCTAATAACAGTACATATTGACACACATGATAACAGGACAACCAGACAGAAGACACACACACAGACAGAGGACTGGACACAGCACTCGGCATATACAGTCGATGCCTCAAACCCACTTCCTTGATGAAGATCTAATCTCTCGTTCCATCTCTCTCACACACACACGCTCAGTACCTCCAGCATTTCCCTTTAACTCACCCCTTCTCATCTCACCTCCCCCCCCCACAGTGGTGTGTGTGCAGGCTGTGTTCGTTGAGCCCCCCCAGCCCGTCACCTCCCTCCGCTCCCTGGCAGAAAGCGAGACGAGGCTCCCTTGCCGCTACCAGGTGGAGGAGGGAGAGAAGGTGGTGCAGGTGACCTGGTCTAAGGAGCTGCTGGACGGCAGCAAGGAGCAGATCATCACCGCCCACTACTCAGAGGGCCACACAGGTAGGAGGCACCACGGGGCCTGGGAGTCGGTGATTAACGGCACAAAACTGAAGCAAATTGAAGGTGCGAGATGGATTGGAAGGGGAAACCTGCTGGACCCCGCCTTACAGCACAAAACAGGAAGAGGGCGCTGTTCTTGCAGCACAAACGCAATGCTCGATGGAAACATCACTTTCAACGTGTTTATCATCTTCAGTAAAGAAAGAGAAAACCTTTTGAGCGGAGAAGCAACATTCGTGCCGGAAAGCAGCAGGGTTTATGGGAAATGTGATCTTAACTTTGAGAAACACTAACAATACCATTGCTGTGAGTTTGAGGCTGCCTGTGGTCTCAACTATGGTCTGTTTTTAATTCTATCAAGGTTCATTTCCAATATGCTGATGTTTTAAAATGCTACATGTAGGTAAAGGGAGGGAGACTAGAGGTTAGAGAAGCGGTCTTGTACTTCCTTGGACTGGCTGGGAAGTGTGGGTAGATAAAGTGAAGCTTTCCTCAACCTCAGAAACTGCTGTTGAGCTGCCCTTGAGCAAGGCACTTAACCCCCACCTGCTCTGTGGCCAACAGCAGATGACTGAGGTTGTACTGGGTAGCTCCTACTGTGAATGGTAACTGATTGCTCAGTCAACTTTCCGTTGATAAATGAAATCCTTTTTATTTTTTTGAAGAGGATGGTACCTTAAGATGACGAACACCATCAGTCTATATTTAAAGATAAATATAGAGATTTTAGTAATTCATTCAGTAATTCATTTTTTTCCAAGACGTATATGTAGTGTGAATGTGGGACTCACACGTAGACAACTCTTCCCACTGGCGTGGTTTACCAAGCTTTATTCTTCTCACCAATCACATTATAATTAGCATTGACAGTTACCTGACTGTGGTCAGAGTATGTTTTGCTTTATACCACTCATGGACCAAAAATGTTCCTGGACTTAATTGTACAAACACTTAAAATAGCATGACAAATCAAAACTCAACCTATAGCTATAGTCATACCTTGGATAATGACAGACAACTGGAGAGAATCAATGGAAACTTCTGATTTTGGCATCAAGGTAATAAAAAATGCCAATCACATTTTTTAGTTTTTTACCTTTTCTGCTTGATTTGTTGCTCCTGTCTGTCTAAATTGGCAAGAGCAGATGTGGATATCTCTAATCTAGATGTGGCGTCATGCAGTAGATGTTCAATTCCAACATGTTTGCCATATATTAAGTAGAGTATACAGAGTATATCTGCTCGGTGTGAGCCTGGACTGAATTGTCGTCTCTCTTTTGCATGTCAGAGTTTGGCCGTTACCCCGGGCGGGTGAGGTTCGAGAGCGGCAGCCCCACAGAGAACTCGGCTCTGCTCATCCCCACCACAGAGGAGTCCGACGAAGGGCGCTACATCTGCCACATCTCCACCTACCCCAGTGGAAACTTTGAGAGACACATCGCACTCACTGTCTGGAGTAAGACTCGTCCTCCATACCTTCCTCCTCCTCCTCCTCTCCCACAGCTACCTAATCCTATCGGAGCTACTGCAATGATGTGTGAACCATAATCATCTCACTCACTGGCTGAAGAGTTGAAAATAGATGCATTTTTAAAGCAGTGGCCTGATTTGAAATAACCACTGATCTAAATATGTGTTGGTCAGTATCGTCTGTTATCGCTGAATTGGCAACAATGAAAATGAATCCTAAAAGTAAAGTGAAATCGTATCCAGAATCAAGGGACCACCAATGAAGAGACCACAGGCCATAACCAGTAAATGGATGTTTGAAGCTTTTTGAGGAAAACACACATTGTTCCCCATCAAGAGAGAAACTCTAGTGCTACTCTGTTGACAATGAAGAGCAGAATGACTTCAGCTTTTACATCCAAATGACCTTTTATTGGTTTATTGCTAACAGTTTTGAACCAAGAAATGTCCCCAAAATTCAACTATTTCAGCTATTTTCCAATGCAGTATTTCTTGTTTTAGAAATGTTCTAGAAACAAATGACAATATCTTGAAACAAGGTGGATCACTCCACTAGTTTGAGTCAAAGAAATTATTGAAACAAGTATATCAGACTTTTTTCACTTCTTTTAAGAAAAAAACCATTTTTAGAACATCAGCTTTCACTGTCAATGTAGCAGCTCCAACTTTGCCCCTTGATTATTGGATCTCTTATCACTTGCTCACGTTTACACATTTCAGTTGAACTGCCATGAAGGAAATACGGGAAACCTGTTTTTGGGAGCATTCACCTTGAAGGAAAACCCTGCAGCATTGCTCACTGTCCCGAATGACATTCTGTAGTCATTAATGGTGACAGCCAAGTATGCCTGTTGCAACACGCCATAGATACTGACAAACCAACAGAAACACACAGTCTATCAGTAATACCTCAAGCATTGAATTCTACAGACTCTTAACAATAAATTGTTGAATGTATAAAAGGTTTTACAGACATACAGTACACACATCTATTGTCCACATACAGACACCAGTTTTACTTCCTTACAGTCCTTTCCACTTTGATTTGGACAGAGCAACCAGCAACATCAAGGTGAAACCAAAAGGCTGCTTATTCCTGCCAATGCCTTAAGACTTAATAGCAGCAGCTTTTCCTTTGATAACTTCAGTAAGTCTGTCTTGTCTCTACCAACATGACAGATCTGGATTCTCCCATTCTTCTTTGCAGAAGAATCAAAACTCTCTCAAATTGCAAGGGGAAATCACACAGTCCTCTTTGGGTCAGTCCATTGATTTCTATGGACTCTGACTAGAGCTTTCCATGATACTCCACCCATTATTTGGTTATTTGGCTGTGTGATCTGGTTCATTGTCTTGTTGAAACACAAAAGTATATATTTTAACTGAGCTTGTTTGCAGAGGGCAGCAGATTTCCCCCCCCCCCACGATATTTAGGTATCTAATTCACAGTAAATGTAAAAGCAAATCAAGTGGCTAGAGGTTGGATCACTGTTGTCACTATCAACTGGAGATAGAAATTGATATTTATTTACCAGAAACACTGATTAACTTAAAGACCTACCATGGCTTCATCAGACTATAAAACATTTGCCTCCATGGTTTTGGGAGACTGACTGATGGGACTGGGTGTTCTTTTAATTGCATCTTGCCACCCCACAGCCCTTAATTGTGCAGAACATATGAAATAGTTACTGTGCCTGCATGGAGCGGCCAGACTCAACCATCCAGTCCTGCCTGATCGAGGCACGGTCCTGATCGCGGTCTTCCCTCTGCTCTCGGTATATTTAAGGTCTTTGGAATCTTTTTAGATCCTAATCTAATCTGAACCTTTCAACAGCAAGATCTTGACAACCTTGGTCTGTTGCTTGCTTGCTTGCTCTGTGTTGCCCACGCTTGTCTCTGCAGACTGATCTACACTATGCAAACAAAAAAGACCACATTTAGTGAAATCCTTGTTTTAGTGGATCTAATTGGAATCACTTCAAATGATCTCAAGTGAAGGTAAATTGCTTTTGTGCAAGCTTTGGAAAGTGATGAGTTAAACCTTTTTTAAACACCCGTTATAAGGGGTGAGCTCACGACACAACCAAAGTGCTTGTTTTCCATAAATCAGAAATGAGTAACCTTTTGTTTCTACACTGATTTTGCTGGTTGCTGTCCAAACTATAAAAGTGAAACCGTCTGGGGTTCATTTCAGACCTCAAGGCAATGCAAGCTAGAAAATTGTAAAGGGTTTGTTGACTTTTGATATCCACTCTATAGTCCATGGTCTTTTCATTGCATGTGAGGTCCTATCTGTACCATGCGTGTTAGTATGGACTGTCACCAAATATTTGTACATTGATTGTACTAATGTAGTGCTAATGTCTCTAAAGAGAAAGGGCCAGATAGATGCCAACATGTTGCCATAGATACTGACAAACCAACAGAACCACAGAATCTAGCCAGTAATGCCTCAAAAACACTGACTTTCACAGACTCAAACCATTCCTCCTCCTCCATTAGTTCTACCCATCTCGTCCCTGGAGCCTGCGGTCCTGGTGGAGGGCCAGTCGTTCCGCATGGCCGCCTCCTGCCGGGCCGTTGGCCGCCCGTCCCCGAGTCTCTCCTGGGACACCGACCTGCCAGGCCAGTCCCAGAACCGCACCTCGGAGGGTGGGGCCGTGTCCACCTACTATTCCCTCCACCCCCTGCGCGGCATGAATGGGAAGCGGCTGGACTGCCTGGTGTGGCACCCGGCGCTGGCGCAGCCCCGCCGGCTCTCTCACCGCCTGGTGGTCCAATGTGAGTTCAGCAGACGGTTTAGTTACAGCCAGCAGGCGTTCAGAGCCCAACAATGGAGGGTGAAAGTAAAGCAGGCAGAGTTTTAGTTCTACAAACACTTCTCAGACAGAAACAACCTCATTGGCTGAGTTAAACCTCGGTGGGCGGAGCCAAAGAACTACAGAAGGAACTCTGATTCCTTCTTGGCAATGACACATTTTCATTCATTCACAACCTTTGGCCCAATCCCAACGTCTCCCCTCACGGACTCACGGACTTTGATGCAGACTTTGCCTGAGGGAGTTACCCACAGTTCATAGCGTTGTGACGATAAATACGGGGTTACCAGGGGAAGCCCGGAAGCGGTTAAAAAAAAACGGTAAACAAATGCAAGGACAATGATGATGCTGTTTTGACAAGTCAATGGATTATTTGACAATTACCTCTCGTCCACTCTGTAAGGCAAGAGCCTGGGTGAAGAAAGTAAAAAACGTAAAATAAAAAGTCCCAAAACCCACAATTGTACATACATTTTGTTTTTGGTATCGTCAAGGTAACGTGATATGTGGCAAAGTGCTGTCCCATTCCTGTTTATACGATTTCGAGCCCTTGCAGCCTCTCGCACTCAAGCACTTACCAGGTGACGTCCGTTAAATCTGTGAGGGTTCAGGGCTTAGGCCTTAGGGGGGACATTGGGATTGGACCATGGTCTCCATGATCGTGGCTAGCTAACTAGCTTACCTAGATAGTCATAGGCTAGTTTGAACTTGGAAGGTCAGCTCGGCTAACTAGATAACGTATATGGCTATTTATTTTGCTTCATGATATTAGCTACGTCCTCTTTTACCTCCTTTTTCACTGGATGTCAGTCTAACGGTATTTAGCCAGAAAAACTGTGGTTTTTGGCTCCGCCCACTGAGGTTTAACTCAACCAATGACATCATCGATCAGCGTTTTATGGCGTGAGTAGTTGCAGTTTAGTGCAGTTTAGTAACTCTCCCAGGGGTTTTGGTTTTTTTCTCTACTGTGCTGTATGTGTGTGTATATTTTGCATTGACACGTGTTCCTGTGACAGATCCCCCAGACGCCACCATCGCTGCCGGTAAAGGAGACTGGTTTGTGGGTCTGGAGAAAGCTGAGCTCACCTGCAACAGCGGTGGATACCCCAAACCTCAGAACATCACCTGGACACGGTACCGTCATCATCAGCCTGTCTGCCCAAAGACACCTAGCTTTAATTCTGTCTGGCTGCCAGCACGTCTGACAATTACACGTTAATTCACCCCACTGTAATACTATCTGCACTTCTAAACTGCTCTTTACACGGCGCTGGAATGCTTCTCAAAACACATCTAAGCCGGCGCTAACACGCATACTACAGCTACGCACCCGCAAACAACAAAGACGTGTGCTGCAGCCCAAAGGAGGGCGCCTTTCTCTCTCGGATGAATTCATCGTGGAAGAAAAGCTGTGGTGTCATGTTGTGCAATTTGAAGTTTAAAAAAAAAAAAGAAAAGAGGGAGGGGGGAAAAAGTTTTCACACGAGGGAGGGATGGCGGGAGCGAGGAAGAGCAGGAGACACATGCTAAGCACTTAATCACAGTGCCTCTCTTTAAATATCACTGTAATGCCTGGTAAAACACCGGGTCTGCACTTTAATTAGTGATAGTGCACCAGCCATTACAGTTTGACTGAACACGCAGTGGATGATTCTCGAGTGCTGAGTGAAACGTATTTAAGCTTTAAGGCAATTTTGAGATATTGAGCTTATTCTGGAATTTAAACTCTTTTTTTTTTTAATCTGTAGTTGCTCTCATTGCAAGTCGCTCTGGGAAAATCTCTAAAATCCCACTGTAAAGATGTTGAAATCACAGCGTTTTATCTAAAAGTGTTCAGTCGGTGACGTTTGGCGTTTTAGGAGAACAGATTTTGATCGTTCTGCTGATGGACCGCTCACCTTATCTATGTCATTTTCAACCATCTGGTCGGTATCAGGTGCAATCTCTACCTCTGACTCTATTATGAAGGCTAGGTGGGGTCGAGACTAGAAATCCGAGAAGGCCCCCGGTTCGGGGGGTAAGCATCGGTTAAATGGCCACAGTGAAACCAGGGCAACATGACCCCTCTCAGTGGAGTTGATCAGAAACCGGCTCTCCATTATGTGGCCTGTGATGTCTTCGGCTTCACGGAGCAGCACAATGTGGGCTTCAGTTGCCGGGGCCTGCTCAAATCCTCCCAACCTAGTATTTGGTCTGTTCAGATCAATGCCGGCAGGTTTTGTGTATATGTGTGTGTGTGTGTGTGTGTGTGTAAATTGATGGTTACCCTTTTGTGGTGAACCTGATCCGTGTGCCGTTTATTTACTTAAATCACTTCCTGATGCAAACCAGTTGTGTTTTTATTGTGCTGTCTTCTGTCATTAGACCCTTTTTTTTTTGTTTGTTTCCTTCTTCAATTTCTTCTGGCTTGAATGGGAATGCACGTTCGTGTGTTTGGTGTGAGAATTGTCAATGAGACAGAAAATGAGTCACAGCGATTGTTTCAAGCAGTGAGTCAACAGGTTCAGTGTGGCACACCTGTATGACACATCTCCTGTGAATTAATGGTGGCATTTCTCTTCTGGTCGTCCACAGGAGGGGAGGAGCTCTGCCAGACGGGTTGTCTGTGGTTGGGGGAAAGCTTGTTTTCGGGCGGGCCCTCCATATGAATGACAGTGGGGTCTATGAATGCCGGGTCAGGAACAACGTGGGAGTGGGGACAACAGAATATACCTTGACAGTAGCAGGTGAGTGCAAAGGGGGAGAAATCATTAGCAGGATTTTGCTTGAATTTCAGTTTTGTTCTAAATGTGTAGGTGCGTCTCTCCTGCTTCCTTCTCAGCTTGGCTAGCGGTTAAATCCTCACAGGATTAAAATAATATTCTGCCAATGTTGTGTTGTTGTTTTAGAAGGAGGCAAGGAGAGGACGGATCACAGTCATGAAATGAGTTGAGTTTCAAACTCCTAAAAGACCGACAACGCAAATTGTACTGTGATTTTTGGAGTAATTGTGTGAATTTGCTGCCCCCTTGTGGTGGCTTGCATGGATGCGATCTCAATCGGGATTACATTGCTGCATGAGGAATATCACTGTAGTGTGTGTGTGTGTGAGAGAGAGGGAGAGAGTGATCCATCAACCCTTATGATCTCCTTCTTCCAGAGACGTCCCGGAGCACCCAGGAGTCTGCCGCTCACAACCTGTTGCTGATCATCGTTGGCTCTGTAGCCGGGGTGTTGGTCATGATCATGGTCCTCGTCATCCTCCTGGTCAACCGCCACCATCGACGCAAAAACCGAAAGCTGTCGATGCGGCTCAGCGAAAGAACGTGAGCAGAATTGTTGTTAATTGTTTGAGTTGTTAAGTGGCGTACCTACTGAGGTACTCCAAATAGACCACACAGAACAAAATGCACTAAAAGTATACCCTCAAGAAACGTGCATGTCATGAAGAAAGCTAGACTTGATGATGTTGCTGTGCCGTGGTCAGTTGGACACAGTTGCATCAACGTCTTCGTAAACTGTCTTCAGACTACAATAGTTTTTGTGAAATGAATTGCCAGACCCTATTTACTTTAGTAAATCCTCACAATGTGCTGTTGTTTTTTTCCAGGGAGGAAATTAACACCCTCAGCAGACAAGCCTCCTCCAGGAGACTCAACTCTGTTAGTACAGACCCCAGAGTGCAGGTACAGACACAGCAAACCTCCATCTTCTTTTCTCCTGAGAACAATACCTGCAGGCTGGAGCCAACCCTGGCCGGCAGACCCGCCCTGCCGTGGCGGTGGAGCCGCTGGCAGTTCAGTTGCTAGTCTACGGTGAAGGCCAATGATTAGAGGCTACTGAAGCTTCAAACACATACACACCACAAGACAAACACTTACATTAATGTGTGTATATGAATACTGCGTTTATCTCATTTTGGAAAACCCAGTCATTTTTATTTTTCACACCAACTCATTGTTTTCATTGTCTCTGTTGGTTCCAGGCTGAAGACTACGCACTGCTCAGGGTTGACAGCCGAATGAAAAGCAGCCAAATATCTCTTGTGAGTTCCATGTCAGCAATTCACTGTCAATATTAAAAACTATATAAATGCATCATGATGAACTTGTTTATGCTTCCAAGAGTGCTAGACAGATGTGCCGGTTTGACGATTATACGGTGCCGAAAGTCTCCTTGTATTGATAAATGAGTCAACCAGCCAGTGTTGTCCACTGATAAGATGGAGGTTCTAGTTCATGTTCCATTATGGTTCCAGTGTGGTGTGGGAGTGTTTTACTCAACCAGCACTAGGGTTGGGGTTTAAACCTGAAAGAAACCTGTTGTAACCCAACTAAAACCCTTTCATTAGTCTGGGTTTCAATCAGCTTAGTGTCCTGTGATGGTCTAAATACGGGTTCAGAGGAGTTTCCACCCTGACAAGAAGAACATTCTGGAGGAAACACTGAGATCTTTGCAATTTGGTCACATTTTTGTCACAGAATATTGTCCATCAGCACCTTAAATCTCATAATATTGGTATTGGGCTTCAGTTGAACCTGAAGTGTTTTATTCTATGTTGCATGACAGGATTTAAAAGCCTTCAACAAAGAGAAAACTACAATTTGCTTGATTTGAATATCATTGAGTAGACTTTGCAAAGCCAAAAGATTGCTATCAGTGTTGTGACTCGTTGGGACCCCCTCCCTGCCTGCAGGAGCGTCCCATCTACAGGGGCAGCCAGTCCACTCTGTGTGGGAAGTGGGGGCCTCCAGCGGGGGTGGAGGTGGACGAACTGGGGCGTCCCGTCGTCTGGCGGGACGGCAGAGAGAGCCTGACGGGAGCAGAGATGGACGGAGAGAAGGAGGAGCGCAGGAGGAGGGTGGAGGCGTACCTGAAGAGCAGCAACATGTCACTGGTATGAAACGCATTCAGTTTGGGTTGCAGTGTGTCATACCGTACCGGTTTATTGACTCTGAATGCCACATTTAATCTGCTGTCGTCTGACAGTGTCAAAAAACAGACTCCTCAATCATTAGCCACTTATTAACTGTTTCTTGTCTAGTTGGCTCTTAAAGGGGGGCTTTTTTTTAAAGGAATTCAAAAATCATACATCAAATCTGTTTACCGAAGACATTTTTAAAACTGAGTGGTTAAATTTACAGCTATTGTGTGTTCAGACATCCATCCTTTTTTAAAAGACCAACTCCAGTAAACGCATCACATCTAGGCTTTGTCTTGATTGGTTCCCTCACTAAAGAGTTCCTGGGATCCAGCCAATCAGGCCAGTTTACAGCATTTGAACTGGAATGAATTACAGGAGCAGTGTTGTCGGCCAATCAGGGTCCAGTATTGTGAGGGGTCTTGAAATTCATTCACTAAATACCCCAAAAATAAAGAGATCACAACAGAGGACATTTTGTGTTTCTTACCTTATCTTATCTTTGAGAAACAAGGCAAAAAAAAGAAATGTCACTGATTTAATAGTATGATAGAATGTATGGAGTCAAAGTATGAACCCAGTTCCTTGCTCTGTGTCCACCAGGACTCCGGTCTGCCCTCCTCCCTGGTCCCTCTGAAGCCACAGCAGGATGACGGCGTCGGGCCCAGAGAGCCGGACCAGGGTGACCTCAGGGAAGGGGGGTCACCGGGGGACACGGAGTGGGGCCCCGCCCAGTCGGTACCGGAGGGAGACGAAGACGACAGCGACAGCAGCACCTACCAGATCTCCGAGGCCCTCACCAACCACTTCTACTACAGCAACGGCGTCCTCAGGCCCAAGCCACACTCCAATGCCATCCTGCTGCACCCCAGGGGGCAGATCGTCTAGGCCACAGCCTCGCGCCGCCTGATTGCATTCATACAAATACGACTTTACACTTTCTCCTTCCAAGCTGGTTTTGTATGCAACATTGCCTACAATAGGTAATGAACACCAAGCACCAGCCACATGCTGATACACTGTTGGCTGCGATTGGTAAGGATATCAATCCTACTAGCCACTTTGGCATTGTTTGGAAAATATATTGATGGTGAGTTAAGTGGCCAGTGAGTTTTGGGATCAAACAGATCCAGGGAGGAAGAACAGAAACTGGACACATGCCTTGACACTTACAGCTCCAGTGCCCCTGTGGCTGAGCGGTTGGTGTATGTATAAATGTATATATGTTGAGAAAAGAGAACAAGCTACTGTGTGTTTTGTGTTTGGGTCATTGCCCACTGCTTTACTACTACCAAGAGGTCTCCACCAAAACTTTACCCTGCACATGGATTCCCTGACCAGGTCGACGTCTCGTCTCGTATCGCTGCCCAGCGACGGGGAAACAAACTGTTCCTCGGCTACACAGGGACCGGACAAGACATGACCGTGAACTGTAAAGCAACATCTTGTAAATTGTTACATTGTACAGTTGCTTCTTATTGAAAGGTGAGAAGTAACGTAACTTTTTTTTTTTTTTTAATTCATAAAAGTGTATGCATTGATTAAAAACACCAGTCGCTCTTTGTTCTAACATGGAGACTCCCGACACGTGGTCATGCTCAAGAATAGCACCTTTTGATAACCGTAACACATAAGATGGATATCCACTTCTTGATGACAAATCCTGTAAAGTGACGGACGACTCCACCAGTCGGGACCAGTAACAGGCAGTAATGTAACTGGTTTCCTGCAATAGGCAGAAAAGGCAACGGGCTGCAGTGATCGTACATACAGAGGTTACAGATCTCCGACTCACACCAACCTGAACAGTAAAGTAACATTTTGGGTTCTTATTTATGACAATAGAGAACAATATCCAGCTGTGTCAGCGGTGTTGGGTGTGTGTTTATTAGCGTCTTTGACCAGGGGCCACGTTTTTAAAAGGTTCACACAAACAAAGCTTATGCTTACGACCAAATCCAAGTTGTGATTTGTGAAAAATGGGTCTACATTAATTTTCTGATACCAAAATACAAAAGAAATATCATTCAAGGTATGAATTCCACACGTCTAGTCTTTCCTCATTCTTTGACACGACGGCAAGAAACAAGTCAAAGGAACTATAACTATATCACTATAAATGCGGCAGAACGTCCTTGTGAGTCCGTTGGTGTGTGCGAAGGTTACTCCTCTGGGAAAAACACTTCCCACATATTTGGCACGTGTACGGTTTCTCTCCCGTGTGAATCCGTTGGTGCATCTCCAGATGGCTGACGCGGTCGAAACTTTTGCCACAAAATGGGCAAATAAACCATTTCTCCCGCAGGCGGTAAGTCTTCAATGTATTCTGCATGGAGTCGTGTCTGTCGGTGAGAAAGGAGAACCTGCCGTCTGAGAGCAGAGAGGGCATGCTTTCACTTTGCGGTTGTTTCTCTGACGGGAGCGTGATCGCCACTCGTCCCTCTGGGTCGTTCATCAGGTCCATGGGCTGCCCCGGCTCTGCCTGACCTAAACTCACAGGAGTCCTCGACTCAGTTACTGCACTTGTGACGTTGTCCCTCATAAACCTATCAATGTATCCCATTTCTGACGGGTTACCGTCGAGACTGTCCAATGCATTTTGAATGAAGAGAATTTCCTTATCCAGGTTTTGTGAATATTGCTGTGGTCCAAAAAAACAATCCGAGTCCTCGGTAGTGTCGCTGTCTCCGACTGAAACAGGAGACCACTGCTGGCTCTCTCTCTCCTCCACAACATCACAGGCTTGGTGGTTTGGTTCTGCCGCAGGCTGATCCGGTCTATCATCAGTGTCTACCGGCTGCTCCACAATCTGCACATCGTCCTCTTCTTCCTCCTCTAGTTTGACTGTTAACTCTTCATCATCTTCCTCATCATCTTTGCTGTGTCCAGACATGTGCTGCTCCTCTGTCTGTGTGGGCGGTGGCAGTGTTTGGTTCACTGGGCTGTCCACCATCTCGCTGATGTTCTGATCAGATGGCATTCTTTGGAGCGGCTCTGTAACGGAGCCTGAAATGACAGAGCAGGGTAATTTTTGAGCCTTTATTTCAAAGTATGATAAATATAAAAGCGGTCAACAAACGTGTATATATATAAGCACAAATCTAATCAAAACAACAATCTAGTCAAAATTCACTATGAGCAGTCAAAAGGCCTTAGTCAGGGCCAAGCCTAGATTTCATCAGCCCCATTCAGCACAGTGTGATGATTAAATAATGTGAGGAATTACACATTACAAACCAGTAGGGTAACTTTGGTCTAGTACTAATACTGTCATCTACATTTCTACAGGTGTCTGCCCTCGTTTTTAATGTTGACAACTGGGTAGTATATCACGTGGTCAGAAAGCTGCTTTGATTAAAGGTGATCACTTATTGTTATGAGTCTTATTACTGTGGTTAATCTTACCATCATCAATGGGATTATTCTGCTGCTCTGTTTTAGAGGATGATGATGGTGAGGACGATGAGGATGAGAGAGATGACCCTTGAGATTTAGACATGAATGTCATCCGTTCATTTTCCATTAACACCAATTTTCTTTTCAGGGCTTCGATTTCGCTTTCCCTTCGGCGAACCTCGATTTGCACGAAAGCAAAGCCGTCCTCCCACAGTTTACTTATTTCCACAACTGCGGCTTTGGCTAGCATGTCCATGACTGAGGTGAGCTTGCTCTGAAAAGCCACGCAGTTGGCCATGTTTTCCTGGATCAGCATGTCCGCTAGCTGACAAGTCATGTGTAGCGACGTAGCAGACAGATCAAACTTTATAGCGTGACAGCCGACGCAATATCATCAATTTTGCCACGACTTTACATTACAGGTGATGCTTCCGTACATAGTGGAAACAGGAAGCGCGAGTAGTCATGTGACGCATTATCTACGGTGTTGATGGCGGGACAAAATATCTCTAGTGCGATTTTTCACGTGTTGGTTTTTTGTGGGTTTATTAGTTAGTTAGTTACTTTAGTTTCTTAGTGTGCTTGCTTCGGCGATTTACTAGAGTGGACCTCTAGAGTTTTGCATTACAGGTCATTTAAAAAAAAATTGTCGCTGCTCTTTCAGCTTTTACAGTAACGTATATTCACGTAGGCCTATTACCCACCAAAATATTTGAGCTTTCCGCGCTTTCACTCACCTGCGTTTTAGTTTTTGAAATCGAAATATCTTTTCATAAATCTGATCCAGACCAGACCAGATTGTATTGGTTGACTTGCTGACCTGAGTGATGCAGGACAGGTGTTCAGGCAGCAAGGGCAAGATCATTTCGTGGCTGTCTCTCCATGTTTGTCGCCACGTCTTGTGTCAATTGTGCCAATGCATTGAAAGGATTGGTGGCTGCATAACAAATGCCTTTGAAAACACAGTCTGTTAGGCCCATATCATCATTAAAAGTAATCTTAAACATATTACCCCCCAGTTTTCAGTTTTTAAATAGTCCAAAATACACGTGCACCTATCCAGATACTTTTGCTCTTCTATGCAGATTCCACAGCTAAGAACACATTTAAAAGGCATTCATCAAACAATACATTTTATAACCAACATGTAATGTCAATGTCCATCACTTTTTTGTCATTGCTGTATCCTGTCATAGTTTGGGGCTCATTTAAACCTTTTTTAGTTATCACTTAACCACACTTTCAATGTTTGAAACCTTAGCTAAAGGCTATCTACCATCATCCTTTACTAACATTAGCTAGCGCAGCTAAGATGTTAGCCTTTGGCAGCTAAGCCATTTTTCACAAGAATAATGCAATTTCTTGATAAATATTTAGACAATCTACTTTGTATATAATGTGGCTAGTCTATGCTTGTAACATCTGCATTTCTACCTTCATGAGCTGGGAATGTGTATATTATTATATACTTATATGTCCTATACAGCAGGGGGCATTTTACCCCACAGGTTTAAATTTCACATTTGTCTTTCTCACTAAAATACAATTTCATAAAATAGATGGATGAAAATATCAATGGCCTCCCTAATGATATTCATGGGATGACTCAGCCACTCAGATCCTTATATTCCATAGGTAAAATAGATCAATTTACATGAGAATTTCTTTTGCTGAGTAACTCCAAAATCTGAGTGTATATGTTCTGATGGAAACTGTCTCCATAGAGTGGTCAGAATAAGAATAACAGAGGCGAGCATCATCGCCTCTACTCTATTAAAATATCACTAAAACTTTCAAGTCCCCGGGGGAATATTATAGGAATATAGTCAAAGCAAATAAATACAATGAAGTATGACAATGTTGCTCATGAACTCCCTATTTAGTACCACAGACACACTTCCCAATCCCAGTCCCTCTAGCAATATTATAGGAATATAAGGATTTGTTTTTTTCGTCAGGCTTTCCTGTTGCTCCATCTCAGCAGTTGGCTCTGGGACGGATGAGTTAAGGGAAAAACTACTCCAGACCAAAGATTTAAAGAAATGGAAATGATTTAATTTGATTGAACTCAACATTTATGATAATTAAAAAACGTTGCATTGACCATCATCAACGTCCAATGGGCCTTTAACGTGCCAACTGAAAGTTAAAAAAAGTGTTAATTGTTTGGGATTTTTTTTCCGTTGTGTTTGGTACACCAGTGTTTTCTTCTGAAGTGTTCTCACCTTCCGTAGTTTCATCCCCTATGGCATCACTATAATCATTTTGATATTCCAATAGGGATTTACTCAAATATATGCATGATTTTCACAAACCTATGGGCGTCACCACGGTATAGAAAGGTGTGGCACGTTTTCTAGCCTAAGTGAGTCCGAGTTTGCTGTTGTAGTTTTGTTATTGTATTGGAGAGCAAAGATCAAGAAAGAATTCTGAGAAATTAAATTAAAAATCAGGGGAGCATTCAGGACCCATGTTCCCACTAAGCGGATAGTTGGTGATCCATCTGAAATGTATCATCAGAATACTATCTTGTCCGTCATCAGTCGTTGGTCCACTTTGTCCCCAAACTTTAGTCGATATTGGCGGGTTTGGAAGTTGAAGCCCAGCAAATTATGCTGATGATACGAAAGGTAGTTAATTTATCTATATACACCTTTAGTGAACTAACACTAAACGTATGGAAAACTATATAATAACCAGCCTATAATATTTGGCATCAGTATAATCTTTCTACAATATTGCTGTTGGGACTTTGTAAGTGCTTTTCACAGCGAGGAATCGCTATAATATTCCTACAACATACTATAGTGTGTCTATACTCAATAGTAAGTAAGCATTATTGTACTTAATAGCATTGCTTATTTCCTATGGTATCACTATGACAGTCCTATAATATCCTTCTATAACTTACTATGTGACCAACTGGAAATAAGGTCTTGGCTCTAGAGTGCTGACAACGCCACTTGGGGCCTTTCACACCAAGATATGAAGCGTTCGGGTACATCCCACACAAGCTTGAGACAAGTGGGGTACGTACACAGATAGGACGGAGACGTGATTCCAAAATAAACAAACTTTTATTTAAAAATATGTCCAGTTAAAAGAAAGCCAAACTGTTGTTGCACTGGA
Source organism: Hoplostethus mediterraneus (assembly GCA_034670385.1). Lineage (NCBI taxonomy): Eukaryota > Metazoa > Chordata > Actinopteri > Trachichthyiformes > Trachichthyidae > Hoplostethus > Hoplostethus mediterraneus. The sequence goes on from JAXDDW010000174.1 coordinate 165,556, forward strand.
GCAAACACACATGTACAATAAAGGGAATGAGTTAGTTAGCTGTAGGGCGCGGTTACCTGTCCAGAGAAAAGGTGACACACCACCCGTGATCCTGGAGTGCCTACGGTCACACAAACACAGGCACCAAGACCACAAACGGGAATAATGGTGAGTGTCACAGACTGTAATTTGGGAGAGGTTTCTTTATTTTCGTGTGTGTGGGACTTTAATTTGGTTGCAATATCTCTTACATGTGTGTGTGGACTTTGTATTGCAGTAGGCCTATTTTTCTGTGTGATTAGTGTTTGGTTTCAGTGTCAATTAACTCTCCCCAGCACAGCTGTAGATATTCCCCTAACGAGCTATGCAGGCACACCTGTGTATGATTAACAACTAGAGGTTCAAGACTGGATATAAAGGGTGGAATGACAGAACTGAAAGAGCTTTTTCAGTGGAACAGATCTATGGTGAGGAGTACGGGTGACAGAGAGGTAGCTGGACGTGACCACCATTGAGGAGACCCAACTGGCTGAGGGGCGCTGAAGGAACGGGTCTCTTGGAAACCTTTCGCCCTTCAAAGATTGTTGCATTTCCGCCCAGGTTGTTTCACTACCATTTTTGCTTGGCTGATGACTTTTTTGGAAGACAATAAACTGTCTCTGAGTGACTTTAGACCACTGTGTCCGTGTACTTGTATACCAGAGATTATTAGATCAGAGTGTGTCTTACTTTGTGACACTACTCAATTTTGGCGTTGTCGGCAGGATCTCTGGTGATCAAGTACATAGTCATGAGTGAAGCGAACCAGCCAGCAGTAGCTCACCCTACTCCTAATATGACGTGGCCCTGGTTCATGGGAGTTCCATGGGCTCCGAAATTTGATGGACGACAGGACATTTTTAAATTTGGAGAGTGGTCCAGTCAAATCAAAGCCCTTCTTAGGGCTCAAGGCCTTAGTGAGGAACAAAAAGTTGATTTTATTCTTAACTCCATTGAAGGTGATGCCAAACGTGAAGTTCACTTGTTGGATGAACAACACCGAAACACAGCCAACAAAATATTTGAGGTCCTGAATGGGTTGTATGGAGAACATTCATCTACTGCTGATCTTCGTGTGACATTTTTTAACATCAAGCAGGGAATAGGAGAAACGCTGGGGGATTTTAGCCTCCGGATTAGGGAAGCCTTCCAGAGATGGAAAACAGCAGAACCTGACGGGTCAGCACAGCTGGTGAATACCTTACGAGACCAGATGATCATCAGCCTACGTAGAAACCCTAACCTGACCTTTGCTAAGTTGCTACAGGAGGCCAAGGAGCTGGAGAAAGAAGGCTGGGGCATGGATCATGAAGGCTTGTCACTCCAAGTCACTACAACGCCCCCTACTGACCCACTCTCTCAGTGGAAGGACCAGACTCGAGCAGAACTGGTTAAATTGGTCACAGATTTGGGGAAAGGCTTGAAGGAAGAGCTGCAGTGTCTCAGACAGACCACGACCCAGTACCGGGGGGCCCCGGAACGGAGTCGCCAGAGGCGCCCCCAGCCCCGCCCACAGTGGGATGATCAAGGACGGCCTATCTGCCTTCATTGTGGGGAAGCTGGGCATTTTCGCAGGGACTGCCCCAAGCGCCAGTCACACCCGCTTCCTTTAAACCACCAGGCCCGGCCACTGTAGGGCGAGTGGACGGAGAAGCGGAGACGCCATCAAAGCCCTCCTTTGTCGGAGAATGTCCAGCTGTGGAGGTTTTAGCTGGAGGAGTGAACATTCCCTGCCTGCTTGACACTGGATCACAGGTGACACTTTTTAGTGAGACATTTTTTAAGAAATATTTTGATCAGCAAACTGAGGAAGCAAAAATTGACTGGCTAAAACTGAAAGCAGCCAATGAGCTACAAATCCCTTATGTAGGGTATACCATGTTAGATTTCAAGATTGGGGGGATTGAAATTCCTCAGCGAGGGGTGCTCATTGTTTCTGATGACTGTATGGGGCCCCACCAAGGGTTGTTGGGGATGAACGTGATTAACCATGTGTGGGAAACTGTTTACAGAGGGGCTCATCCTGGACTCAGTGTTTAAGTCTGCTATCCACCAGGGCTCTTGCCAAGAGTGGGAACGGGTCTTGGCCTGTTGCCAGCAGGTTGTGGCGGTTGGACCTACGGAAGACAGGCCTGTCACTGCTCGCTTGACCAGACAACAGTCAATCCTTGTGCCGCCAGAGACGGAAATGGTGCTGTGGGCACATGTTTCAGAGAACTCTGGTAAGACACAGTATACTGCCTTGGTTGAGAGTATGAACACGGAAACCGAGTGGCAAGTTGCTCATGCTGTGGTCGAAGTTATCAACAGTAAGGTCCCAATACGTGTGTGCAACCCACACCCATATTCCATTGAGATCCCACAGCGCCAGCCATTGGCCCAAGTGTGTCAAATATCACCTCAACAGATCCATGCTAACGACCTTGCATTTCAGGAACTGTCGGATGGCGAACTGGAAGTGTCAGTACGGGCAGTCCAAGAAATTGCGGAGGATAGCACGTCAGGCGGAGTCCCACAATGCACTGATCTCAACCAGACACAACAGGAGAAAGTGGACCAGCTTTTGGCCAAATGGAGGTGTGTGTTTGCACAAGATGAAGAGGATTTTGGGCGTACTGATGCAGTGTTGCATCAGATCCCCACAGGTGGCGCGCCCCCCTCCCGAGACAGGTACCGGCCTGTTCCACCCAAACTGTATCAGGAATTGCGGTCCATGTTGCAGACCATGCTGGACAAAGGGATTGTCCGTGAGAGCAGTAGCCCCTGGGCAGCCCCGGTTGTCCTGGTCAAAAAGAAATCTGGTTCCTGGAGGTTCTGTGTTGATTATCGGCGGTTGAATGCCCTCACTCACAAAGATGCCTACCCATTACCTCGCATTGAAGAGTCTCTTACCACCCTGGCTACAGCAGAGTGGTACTCAACTCTCGATCTGGCCAGTGGCTACTGGCAGGTGGAGATGGATCCTGTGGACCGGGAAAAGTTTACAACTCCGCTGGGGCTTTGAGTTTGAGAGGATGCCCTTTGGGCTTTGCAATGCACCAGCAACCTTTCAAAGACTGATGCAACGCTGCCTGGGCTCACAGGTAAATGACTCCCTCCTGATTTACCTTGATATTATTTTATACTCAGTCATTTGATATGCATCTAATTCACCTGGAGTGTGTTTCAGAAACTACACGAGCATGGACTGAAACTTCAACCCAAGAAATGCACTTTATTCAAGAAGGAAGTGAGTTATCTTGGTCATGTGGTCAGCCAGCAAGGGGTAGCCCCCAACCCAGAGAAGGTCAAGGCTGTAGTGGACTGGCCCCCACCCACTACTGTAAGGCAGGTACGCTCATTCCTGGGTTTTGTGGGATACTACAGACGTTTCATCCCCTCATTTGCAAAAGTTGCTGCACTGTTACATGCACTCACCCATGGTATTAAGCAACCCAGCTCCAAAAATCAGCCAGTTGAATGGAATTCAGGCTGTCAAGAAGTCTTTGAAAAGCTAAAAGGGATGCTAGTGACCGCCCCAATTCTGGCATATGCAGATTTTAAACTACCGTTTAAAATTGTATACTGATGCTAGTTTTGAGGGATTGGGGGCTGTTCTCTCTCAGGTACAGGACGGTAAAGAGAGTTGTAGCATATGCAAGCCGCACTCTTAGCCCAGATGAGCGGAACGACAAAAACCTATAGCTCTAAGTTGGAGCTCCTCGCCCTTAAGTGGGCGATTACACAAAAGTTCAAAGACTATCTCTATGGTGCACAAGTGGATGTGTTTACAGACAATAACCCTTTGGTACATTTAAACACAGCCACTTTGGGGGCAGTAGAGCAGAGGTGGGTGGCACAGCTGGCCAACTTTGATTTTACTCTCAAATATCGCCCAGGAAAGGACAACAGCAACGCCGATGCCCTGTCCAGGAGACCTCAAGGGGAGACGCAGTCCAACGTCATGGCCACGACCACAGACACCAGTGATTTGGTTTGATTTGACATGATTACACTGCAAACGTGAGGTGTGCGTTACCACTACAAAAAGGCAAAGTGCGGTGCGCGAAGAGGACGACGGCGACCTGCCCTTGAACAGCTTTCCTATGAATCTGGGGGAGGGAGAGGGGACAACGGGGGGAGAGTTGATTAAACAAATGAAAGAAAAAAAGACACAACCAAAGGCAATAGCGATGTACCATAGGCTACTTTAACAGGCAAAACAGCAGTGGCATCTCACTAAGGACAGAAAAGTTAAAATCAGTATTGCCCAAACAAAAAATACATAAAGTCAATCCTGCATCATGTTGGACAATAAAATTAAAAAGCTACTTTTACCTCAGTGCCCACTGAACACCATAAGGATGGCAACTGGAGGAACCCTGGCGCTTACCACCACAAACCCCCACACACTGACAACCGCAGTGTGCGCCCAGACCTACGGTCCAAACATCAATCGACATACAATGTCAGAACACAAAGCATGATGTCGCACTGACAATGATCAAAAATTAGCAGTATTGCAGACCACCCGGAAGCATCCGGCGAACAGTCGGGACACCTGTTGCCCAATAAATTAATTCAGTTCACAGAAATAAAATAGTATATCACGGGAGGCAGTGACACATACCTTTCACAGAGGATCACACCGACATTAAACACACAGAGGCTGCAACGGACACAGAAAACCAGGAGATCTCAAAAGCCTACCGGCAGTGTTGCCAGATTGGATTCAGACTTTCCAGCCCAAATAGAGTTTAAATCCCGCACAAACCCCCCAAAACCAGCCCAACAAGGATTTACGAGACAATAACATATGTGCGCATGCGCAATGTCAAATACAGCATGTTCATATGCTAAACATCTCAACCAGTCAGTCTGTGTATATTTTAATTATTTTTGTCAATCATACTATCGTTACTATAGCGTAGCTTGCTTGTTTAATTGTTTTAATGCAATACCACTTTATGCCAGGAGGTGTCCCTATATTTTCTCCATTGTTCACAATACAGTATAACATTATATTGTTTAGATAGTTAACAATTAACTTATTTTAAAAAAGGATTCAGGATGCACCTCAGTACTTGCAATCCCCATTATTTTCCCCAGATGTAAAAAAGAGTGAAATACTCCCTATTCTATTGTAAATTGTACAAAACACGACACTTACCAATGTATTCTTGATAAAAGATGTATTATGACAACCTGTATTGTGATAAATGTATTAATTAGGATAAGCCCCTTGAGGTGAATCACCTCGTTTTCAAGGAGGCCCTACAGTACAAGCAAACATTAAAAAAGAAAAATAATAATACAAAAAACAAAAAAACAATCACCAAAGTTTTACATCAATAACACAAGTAGAAAACATCAATAACGATCATGTGTTTTGTTAGCTCCCTCCCTGAACGTTTCTTACTGATCTTAAAACATGTCAGTCATTTTATTATCCAATAAAATGACAGATGAGCGGGTGCTGACCTGAAGTCAGGTTTTATCGAACGGTAATGGTAATGTTGGTATTTGTGTAGGCTAGTGTTAGCAGGTCCTAGATCAGCAACTTTGATTTAAACTACAGACAACAGTTCCGACCTTTTCGTGGTCTATTATTTTTGTCAGTTTTTTTGTTTTGTGGTCATTTTTTAAATAAACCGCACAATGCTGTAAAAGAAGCCCAAAATATCAATACCCGCCCAAGGCAATTTTTTCACGCACACTGAGATCAAAAGAAGCCAAATTGTGCGGGAAACCGCCCAATATGGCAACACTGCCTACCGGTGCGACCTCTTTTATAGCGCTAAAGCTAATGACATGGGGGCGTGACAGGGGAGGAGGGGGCTACGGTGACAGCAGAGGGACAAAACTCAAAGCAGTAATTCTGCCGGTTACATATACGATGACGAAAGGCCTTTTGACTGTGTTTTCATATCACGCATCTTTATGCCGTCATAACCCAGTTTCTTTCAGTGGAGTTTTCGCTGCAGCGTTCAGTGAAGAGCAACGAGGAGAGAGAGACAGCGAGAGAGAGACAGCGCTGATACATTTAAACATGAAGATAAAAGTGTGTTTTGAGGAAGAAACTCAAGCAAGGGACAGCGAATCAAAATACAAGGTGGGTGTAAATGATTTTTCAGTTGCATCTCAAACTTTTCATACCAAGGCTTCTCAAAGGTTTCGACCCAGATTTGAGAAGATTTAATACCAGTTACCCAAATGTGGCAAGCTTTTAGTTGATGATTTAGCAGTGAATTGTAAACTGTCTTCACTGTACCTGGGGAGATAATAGTAATGAGAGTGAGACATAGGATTAGGATAATCACTGTTATACGTGATCTAAGTGCGAGAATTTCTTGTTAATTGAATTGGCTATGGGATGAATCATTGCTTGCTACTTAATTTAAGATCCTGTTCTACTCTGTTTATGCTATTTAAAACCACACGGAGTCGAGTGACCACCAGTAGTCGCCAACATAATGAGGAATATAGTTTAATTTAAAAATATTTTCACTCCCTCAAAGTTAGGACAATAAGAGTATGTGTAAGGAAAATAGTTTTGACCGTATATTTACCACTCCATTTATAATATAGACAGTTTCCCACTTGTGTACCAAGCCATATCAAACAACAAACACTACGTGATCAAATGAGGGTCTTTTTGAATTTCCTTGAGATGAAAAAGTTTGGAACCCCTGCTCTAAAGGCTATCATGAAGTTGTTTTAAGATGCAGCCCAGAAATCTTTTTCAATCGTGCTATTCTGAGTGTGATAATACAAAAAAATAGCTGTATAAAAGACAGATAAAAGGCATTCTACTGAGGTTGATTGTTGAACATTAAAGACGACCTGGCAGAGGTTTTTTTCTATCTCAAGAATATCAAGTCTAGTGTTCAATTCCAACAAATTTGGGATTTGAAATGAACTTGCATAATAACAGCCTGAAACCTCGAAGTCAGACATTCCCAGACCTTTTCATGTCGAGTACCCCCAAATAGATACAAATCAGAGAAGAGTCATATAACTGTCTGTTATCAGTGGGGTGATAATAACTGTGGTCAAAACATCCTCATTCTTTTACATTTTCTCATTGAGCAAACGTCTAGGGAGGGAAATAATGGTGAAATTAAACTACACCTATCAAGGACCTTTGGTAAGACCTGGACCCCACTTTGGGAACCAGTGTTCTAAAGGGCTAACAAGTGTCTGATTCAATTCAAGTCTTACTTTCTCTTTTTTTGATGCCTAGAATAATGCCACCAAGAAAGCCCCCTTGATCTTGCCGCCTCTGGCAGCGAGCGGTCCCAAGCACCCTGAACAGCTGGACAGTGTCCTGCCATCCCTGCACCCTTGGCGGTTCACGCTCCAAGCTGAAGGCAATCTACAGGGACCCAGCATGACCGGGCAGTTGGTAGGGTTATCCCCTTTTATGAGGGGTTCTTTCTGGTCCTCATGTTTTCTGTTTAAACCTTTTTTATGGCTATGGATGTCCATGGCTGTGTTTTAAAAAAAATAACATAAAAAAAAGTTTATGTTTATGGCTAGCATAGTAGCATCGCCACAAAACCCTACTGACTGGTGTGAATGTGCTTTGTGAAGACCCTGGCTGCATGGGGATAGCTGGGATAAAGATGTTCTCACTATCCACAAAATCTGTTGTGGAATTGCATCATTGTCCATCATCTCGAGTCTTACTTTCTCCTTTTTTGATGCCTAGAATAATGCCACCAAGGAAGCCCCCTTGACCTTGCCGCCTCTGGCAGCGAGCGGTCCAAAGCGCCCTGAAGAGCTGGACAGTGTCCTGCCATCCCTGCACCCTCGGCGGTCCACCGTCCAAGCTGGAGGCAATCTCCAGGGACCCAACAAGACCGGGCAGTCGGTAGGGTTATCCCCTTTCATGAGGGGTTCTTTCTGGTCCTCATGTTTTCTGTTTAAACCTTTTTTATGGCTTTGGATGTTCATGGCTGTGTTTTAAAAAAAATAAAATAAAAAAAAGTTTATGTTTATGGCTAGCATAGTAGCATCGCCACAAAACCCTACTGACTGGTGTGAATGTGCTTTGTGAAGAGCCTGGCTGCATGGGGATAGCTGGGATAAAGATGTTCTCACTATCCACAAAATCTGTTGTGGAATTGCATCATTCTCCATCATCTCGAGTCTTACTTTCTCCTTTTTTGATGCCTAGAATAATGCCACCAAGAAAGCCCCCTTGACCTTGCCGCCTCTGGCAGCGAGCGGTCCCAAGCGCCCTGAAAAGCTGGACAGTGTCCTGCCATCCCTGCACCCTCGGCGGTCCACCGTCCAAGCTAGAGGCAATCTACAGGGACCCAGCAAGACCGGGCAGTCGGTAGGGTTATCCCCTTTCATGAGGGGTTCTTTCTGGTCCTCATGTTTTCTGTTTAAACCTTTTTTATGGCTTTGGATGTTCATGGCTGTGTTTTAAAAAAAATAACATAAAAAAAAGTTTATGTTTATGGCTAGCATAGTAGCATCGCCACAAAACCCTACTGACTGGTGTGAATGTGCTTTGTGAAGAGCCTGGCTGCATGGGGATAGCTGGGATAAAGATGTTCTCACTATCCACGAAATCTGTTGTGGAATTGCATCATTGTCCATCATCTCGAGTCTTACTTTCTCCTTTTTTGATGCCTAGAATAATGCCACCAAGGAAGCCCCCTTGACCTTGCCGCCTCTGGCAGCGAGCGGTCCAAAGCGCCCTGAAAAGCTGGACAGTGTCCTGCCATCCCTGCACCCTCGGCGGTCCACCGTCCAAGCTGGAGGCAATCTCCAGGGACCCAACAAGACCGGGCAGTCGGTAGGGTTATCCCCTTTCATGAGGGGTTCTTTCTGGTCCTCATGTTTTCTGTTTAAACCTTTTTTATGGCTTTGGATGTTCATGGCTGTGTTTTAAAAAAAATAACATAAAAAAAAGTTTATGTTTATGGCTAGCATAGTAGCATCGCCACAAAACCCTACTGACTGGTGTGAATGTGCTTTGTGAAGAGCCTGGCTGCATGGGGATAGCTGGGATAAAGATGTTCTCACTATCCACAAAATCTGTTGTGGAATTGCATCATTCTCCAGCATCTCGAGTCTTACTTTCTCCTTTTTTGATGCCTAGAATAATGCCACCAAGGAAGCCCCCTTGACCTTGCCGCCTCTGGCAGCGAGCGGTCCCAAGCGCCCTGAAAAGCTGGACAGTGTCCTGCCATCCCTGCACCCTCGGCGGTCCACCGTCCAAGCTGGAGGCAATCTCCAGGGACCCAGCAAGACCGGGCAGTCGGTAGGGTTATCCCCTTTCATGAGGGGTTCTTTCTGGTCCTCATGTTTTCTGTTTAAACCTTTTTTATGGCTTTGGATGTTCATGGCTGTGTTTTAAAAAAAATAACATAAAAAAAAGTTTATGTTTATGGCTAGCATAGTAGCATCGCCACAAAACCCTACTGACTGGTGTGAATGTGCTTTGTGAAGAGCCTGGCTGCATGGGGATAGCTGGGATAAAGATGTTCTCACTATCCACGAAATCTGTTGTGGAATTGCATCATTGTCCATCATCTCGAGTCTTACTTTCTCCTTTTTTGATGCCTAGAATAATGCCACCAAGGAAGCCCCCTTGACCTTGCCGCCTCTGGCAGCGAGCGGTCCCAAGCGCCCTGAAAAGCTGGACAGTGTCCTGCCATCCCTGCACCCTCGGCGGTCCACCGTCCAAGCTGGAGGCAATCTCCAGGGACCCAGCAAGACCGGGCAGTCGGTAGGGTTATCCCCTTTCATGAGGGGTTCTTTCTGGTCCTCATGTTTTCTGTTTAAACCTTTTTTATGGCTTTGGATGTTCATGGCTGTGTTTTAAAAAAAATAAAATAAAAAAAAGTTTATGTTTATGGCTAGCATAGTAGCATCGCCACAAAACCCTACTGACTGGTGTGAATGTGCTTTGTGAAGAGCCTGGCTGCATGGGGATAGCTGGGATAAAGATGTTCTCACTATCCACAAAATCTGTTGTGGAATTGCATCATTCTCCATCATCTCGAGTCTTACTTTCTCCTTTTTTGATGCCTAGAATAATGCCACCAAGGAAGCCCCCTTGACCTTGCCGCCTCTGGCAGCGAGCGGTCCCAAGCGCCCTGAAAAGCTGGACAGTGTCCTGCCATCCCTGCACCCTCGGCGGTCCACCGTCCAAGCTGGAGGCAATCTCCAGGGACCCAACAAGACCGGGCAGTCGGTAGGGTTATCCCCTTTCATGAGGGGTTCTTTCTGGTCCTCATGTTTTCTGTTTAAACCTTTTTTATGGCTTTGGATGTTCATGGCTGTGTTTTAAAAAAAATAAAATAAAAAAAAGTTTATGTTTATGGCTAGCATAGTAGCATCGCCACAAAACCCTACTGACTGGTGTGAATGTGCTTTGTGAAGAGCCTGGCTGCATGGGGATAGCTGGGATAAAGATGTTCTCACTATCCACAAAATCTGTTGTGGAATTGCATCATTCTCCATCATCTCGAGTCTTACTTTCTCCTTTTTTGATGCCTAGAATAATGCCACCAAGGAAGCCACCTTGACCTTGCCGCCTCTGGCAGCGAGCGGTCCCAAGCGCCCTGAAAGGCTGGACAGTGTCCTGCCATCCCTGCACCCTCGGCGGTCCACCGTCCAAGCTGGAGGCAATCTCCAGGGACCCAGCAAGACCGGGCAGTCGGTAGGGTTATCCCCTTTCATGAGGGGTTCTTTCTGGTCCTCATGTTTTCTGTTTAAACCTTTTTTATGGCTTTGGATGTTCATGGCTGTGTTTTAAAAAAAATAAAATAAAAAAAAGTTTATGTTTATGGCTAGCATAGTAGCATCGCCACAAAACCCTACTGACTGGTGTGAATGTGCTTTGTGAAGAGCCTGGCTGCATGGGGATAGCTGGGATAAAGATGTTCTCACTATCCACAAAATCTGTTGTGGAATTGCATCATTCTCCATCATCTCGAGTCTTACTTTCTCCTTTTTTGATGCCTAGAATAATGCCACCAAGGAAGCCACCTTGACCTTGCCGCCTCTGGCAGCGAGCGGTCCAAAGCGCCCTGAAAAGCTGGACAGTGTCCTGCCATCCCTGCACCCTCGGCGGTTCACCGTCCAAGCTGGAGGCAATCTCCAGGGACCCAACAAGACCGGGCAGTCGGTAGGGTTATCCCCTTTCATGAGGGGTTCTTTCTGGTCTCATGTTTTCTGTTTAAACCTTTTTTATGGCTTTGGATGTTCATGGCTGTGTTTTAAAAAAAATAAATAAAAAAAAGTTTATGTTTATGCTAGCGAAGACATCAGTGACCTACAAGACACTGTGTACTGTGTGAATGGCGTTTGTATGAGCTGGCCCTGGAAGCTGGGATAAAGATGTAATTTCACTGTCCAACTATATTTGTAATTTCAATTGGCATTCATCTTTGAGTTTATACTTTCCTTTTATTAGTGCTAGATAAATGCACAAGGAAGTCCCGATTTAGCCAATTGTGCAGCTCCAACTCTGATACAACTGCGACAGGTGTTCCATCCTGACTAAGATGGGTCCCCTTCCACGCCAGGTCGCACTTGGCATTCCATGACATTCAAGAGGAGTCGATATTACACATGAGTCTTTCAAGTCAGCGTATTAAACTAATTGTTATCTTTGTTTCAGTGCTATGTTGTAATGAATATAAAATAATTTATGTTATCTTATCTGCATAAACCTCTGTGGTTTTTTCAAGCCTGCGTTGCAATAGCGTGCTAAAGTGTTTACTTCCAAATTGTATTGAATTGCATTATCTCACCATTCTTTTTCTGACCTTTTTGATGTCTAGTAATGCCGAACCAGTCGGAAAGCATTGATTGGCTCTGACAAGCTGCAAAGCAGCCCTGAAAGCTACTGTGTCCTTGCATTGTATCATCCATCTAGTGACATCATTATACAGTCAAGAGTTGGAGTCTGAATGGTTACTTTCATGAGTTCGCTAATCTGAGTCCTCATGTTTCTGTTATAAACCTTTCAATGGCTATTGGCTAAGTTATAGGCTGTTTTAAAATTAAGTTATGCTGTTTGGTAGCTAGTAATGTCACATGAAACCCTCTACTGGTGTGATGAGCTTTTGGAGCTTGACTGTCTGCTTTTACATCCCAGTAACAGAGTGCGGAATAGATTTTATTTTGTAGTACCAATCTGCAATATAGCACCCCTGTTGAAACACTGTCGCTCAACTATTGGCATTGTTTATTCATTTATCATTGTATTGAAAACGTTTTTACAATGTGCAATGAATTGACTGAGGCTTACATACAAAGACAGCTAAATGCTACACCTTCATGTTTACATTGGTACCAGATTGTACCAAACTAATTGGCTAAGCTTACTAGGATGCTATTTAATTTACATGCTAGCTGGCTGAATTTGGATGCTTGTTAAAAGTTCCCTTGCACACCATCTCAACAAATTGTAGATGGGAGACATTTGGAGGCTTTGCACTGTGAGACGGATATTTGTCCTATGGTGTATTTTATCAGCTGATCAAGTAATCAACCTTTTATTCACAGGTCATCAAAGACCACTTGGCCTACCGGTACGAGGTGATGAAGGTGACAACCTGGCGCCTTCGGCCAGGTCGTCAAATGCCTGGACCACAAGACCTTGGAGCTTGTAGCCGTCAAGACCTAGAACAAAGGAAGCCACCTTGACCTTGCTGCCTTTGGCCGCGAGCGGTCCCAAGCACCCTCAAAAGCTGGACAGTGTCCTGCCGCAAAGCCAACAGAGATTGCACCACCACGGTGGTCCTCTGGAGAGAACGCAGAGTGGCCAAGGCATAGCCAAGGAAAGCTTGAATTCCAAAAAGAAGCGACAAATGGCTATGTCCACTGAATGTAAGTAACTGGTAAATGGCTGCATTTATATAGCGCTTTTATCCTAAGTGCTTTACAAGATAAGTGGGCTGAGACCAGGAGAAGGGCTCCTTGAATTGTTAAAAAGCGCCCCAAGTTTAGGACTCGACTTTAAATCCTTTTAATAATCTCATAGTGAGGAAATGAGAGACATCTGACAGACATTGTTTTCCCTCCACACAGACGTCTTGAAGGCCTTCAAGACAGATCTGTCTGAGTTTGAGCAGCAGGAAATCAGTGACTACAGACACATGTGGTACCTGGGCACGAATGCCAAGAAGATCCAGGGAGTCATGGGCATGCCTCACAACTCTGGATATGATGATGAGGAAGGGCACTACAGGACGGTAACTATTCAACTGTCCAACTTGCCTATTCACTTAACTATTCAACGATGGACAACATTTAACCCATCTTTCAAGCAGTTTAAATCGCATTTGACCTTTTGATTTCATCCGTGTTCTGATTGTTACTTAAAATAACTTAAATCAGTGTAATCAACTGATTTAAATTTCCAGTTTTCTTCCAACTTGCTTCAATCTGCTACAAGGTGATTTATCTTCCTGTCTTAAGAATGGCTCCTCCTCCCGCATTCATGTTTGTCGCCACGTCTTGTGTCAATTGTGCCAATGCATTGGAAAGATTGGTGGCTGCATAACAAATGCCTTTGAAAACAAAGTCAGCAGCTACATTTTAAACTAGAGAATTGTTAATCAATTTTCTACAGTCATTATACAGTCAATGAAGTTTTAGAGATGAATTGACTTTTTTTTTTCTCACAAACTCTGAGCTCTGTGGTTTTTGAATTCAGAGCCACATAATGCAGTTGGATAGCAGTATGCTATTAATTAGGTCTACTTCGGTCTTCTATTAATTTCACATTGATTCACCACTTCCTTTCATCCTGAGCTTTTGGAGCATGACTGTCTGCTTTTACATCCCAGTAACAGAGTGCGGAATAGATTTTATTTTGTAGTACCAATCTGCAATATAGCACCCCTGTTGAAACACTGTCGCTCAACTATTGGCATTGTTTATTCATTTATCATTGTATTGAAAACGTTTTTACAATGTGCAATGAATTGACTGAGGCTTACATACAAAGACAGCTAAATGCTAAACCTTCATGTTTACATTGGTACCAGATTGTACTAAACTAATTGGCTAAGCTTACTAGGATGCTATTTAATTTACATGCTAGCTGGATGAATTTGGATGCTTGTTAAAAGTTCCCTTGCACACCATCTCAACAAATTGTAGATGGGAGACATTTGGAGGCTTTGCACTGTGAGACGGATATTTGTCCTATGGTGTATTTTATCAGCTGATCAAGTAATCAACCTTTTATTCACAGGTCATCAAAGACCACTTGGCCTACCGGTACGAGGTGATGAAGGTGACGACCTGGCGCCTTCGGCCAGGCTCTGGCAGCGAGCGGTCCCAAGCGCCCTGAAAAGCTGGACAGTGTCCTGCCGCAAAGCCAACAGAGATTGCACCACCACGGTGGTCCTCTGGAGAGAACGCAGAGTGGCCAAGGCATAGCCAAGGAAAGCTTGAATTCCAAAAAGAAGCGACAAATGGCTATGTCCACTGAATGTAAGTAACTGGTAAATGGCTGCATTTATATAGCGCTTTTATCCTAAGTGCTTTACAAGATAAGTGGGCTGAGACCAGGAGAAGGGCTCCTTGAATTGTTAAAAAGCGCCCCAAGTTTAGGACTCGACTTTAAATCCTTTTAATAATCTCATAGTGAGGAAATGAGAGACATCTGACAGACATTGTTTTCCCTCCACACAGACGTCTTGAAGGCCTTCAAGACAGATCTGTCTGAGTTTGAGCGACAGGAAATCAGTGACTACAGACACATGTGGTACCTGGGCACGAATGCCAAGAAGATCCAGGGAGTCATGGGCATGCCTCACAACTCTGGATATGATGATGAGGAAGGGCACTACAGGACGGTAACTATTCAACTGTCCAACTTGCCTATTCACTTAACTATTCAACGATGGACAACATTTAACCCATCTTTCAAGCAGTTTAAATCGCATTTGACCTTTTGATTTCATCCGTGTTCTGATTGTTACTTAAAATAACTTAAATCAGTGTAATCAACTGATTTAAATTTCCAGTTTTCTTCCAACTTGCTTCAATCTGCTACAAGGTGATTTATCTTCCTGTCTTAAGAATGGCTCCTCCTCCCGCATTCATGTTTGTTGCCACGTCTTGTGTCAATTGTGCCAATGCATTGGAAAGATTGGTGGCTGCATAACAAATGCCTTTGAAAACAAAGTCAGCAGCTACATTTTAAACTAGAGAATTGTTAATCAATTTTCTACAGTCATTATACAGTCAATGAAGTTTTAGAGATGAATTGACTTTTTTTTTTCTCACAAACTCTGAGCTCTGTGGTTTTTGAATTCAGAGCCACATAATGCAGTTGGATAGCAGTATGCTATTAATTAGGTCTACTTCGGTCTTCTATTAATTTCACATTGATTCACCACTTCCTTTCATCCTGAGCTTTTGGAGCATGACTGTC
This sequence comes from Hoplostethus mediterraneus, assembly GCA_034670385.1. NCBI lineage: Eukaryota > Metazoa > Chordata > Actinopteri > Trachichthyiformes > Trachichthyidae > Hoplostethus > Hoplostethus mediterraneus. The sequence continues at coordinate 180,971 of JAXDDW010000174.1, forward strand.
TGCTTTTACATCCCAGTAACAGAGTGCGGAATAGATTTTATTTTGTAGTACCAATCTGCAATATAGCACCCCTGTTGAAACACTGTCGCTCAACTATTGGCATTGTTTATTCATTTATCATTGTATTGAAAACGTTTTTACAATGTGCAATGAATTGACTGAGGCTTACATACAAAGACAGCTAAATGCTAAACCTTCATGTTTACATTGGTACCAGATTGTACCAAACTAATTGGCTAAGCTTACTAGGATGCTATTTAATTTACATGCTAGCTGGATGAATTTGGATGCTTGTTAAAAGTTCCCTTGCACACCATCTCAACAAATTGTAGATGGGAGACATTTGGAGGCTTTGCACTGTGAGACGGATATTTGTCCTATGGTGTATTTTATCAGCTGATCAAGTAATCAACCTTTTATTCACAGGTCATCAAAGACCACTTGGCCTACCGGTACGAGGTGATAAAGGTGACGACCTGGCGCCTTCGGCCAGGACAGTGTCCTGGACAGTGTCCTGCCGCAAAGCCAACAGAGATTGCACCACCACGGTGGTCCTCTGGAGAGAACGCAGAGTGGCCAAGGCATAGCCAAGGAAAGCTTGAATTCCAAAAAGAAGCGACAAATGGCTATGTCCACTGAATGTAAGTAACTGGTAAATGGCTGCATTTATATAGCGCTTTTATCCTAAGTGCTTTACAAGATAAGTGGGCTGAGACCAGAAGGGCTCCTTGAATTGTTAAAAAGCGCCCCAAGTTTAGGACTCGACTTTAAATCCTTTTAATAATCTCATAGTGAGGAAAAGAAGGACATCTGACAGACATTGTTTTCCCTCCACACAGACGTCTTGAAGGCCTTCAAGACAGATCTGTCTGAGTTTGAGCGGCAGGAAATCAGTGACTACAGACACATGTGGTACCTGGGCACGAATGCCAAGAAGATCCAGGGAGTCATGGGCATGCCTCACAACTCTGGATATGATGATGAGGAAGGGCACTACAGGATGGTAACTATTCAACTGTCCAACTTGCCTATTCACTTAACTATTCAACGATGGACAACATTTAACCCATCTTTCAAGCAGTTTAAATCACATTTGACCTTTGATTTCATCCGCGTTCTGATTGTTACTTAAAATAACTTATTGTAATCAACTGATTTAAATTTCCAGTTTTCTTCCAACTTGCTTCAATCTGGGTGATTTCTCTTCCTGTCTTAAGAATGGCTCCTCCTCCCGCATTCATGTTTGCAGCAAGGGCAAGATCATTTCGTGGCAGTGGCCACTCGACCGCACGCTTGTGGCAGCTGATAGGGACCTGCCACGGTACCTGCCGCTATTTTTGACAGTTGCCATTGACCTGCCACGGTAGGTACCGATGTTTTTATTTTCAACATTATTCTTTATTATGTGTTTATTACCGCTGGCAGCTCAACCTGCCACTAGCTCAAGGGCGACACCTAATGGCGGGAGCCATACACCACATTCACAAACATCAGAACTTCCTAAATATGAAATTATGAACGTTCAGGCTTGGATAGATGGATCTGTAAATTTTGGCAGATTAATAATTATGCATTGTGTGCATGTACAGGAATAACATACCCATTGCTTAATTATTTAAATAGAGATTTGACTTTAAGGTGTTGAATGACATTCGTAGTTACGAAATATAATCTATTTGTTGAAGGTGTACTGTAAATGTACTCTTAAGAGTTTCAAGCATTAGTTGGGAACAACATCATATACACTACATACTTTGATCACATTTTTTTCTTTATTGCAGGAAAACATTCTTCTGAGGGATGCCAGGGCAGCAGCTGACTGGTGCCGCAATATTCAATTTGATGGGGGACTTAAACTTCCCGCTGTCCTTTCCATGGACAGTGAGGAGATAAAAGAATCCCTACAGGAGCTGCAAAACTGGGATGGTGGCGATGACGACTCTCCAGCGGACTGTCCAGCTGAACTTTTCACTTTTGTTCTCCAGAAACAAAAAGACTATGAGAAGTTCTGCTCGGAACTTGTCGACAACAGAAACTACTGTACACAAGATTCGAGACGCCGGACTCTTCTTCGTGACCCACACACACACACACACTACACATCATTTATTTGTATTATTTATTAATAATTTATAATATTACATACATATGATTGCACCTTTTTTTTCATATATTCTTATTTCCAAGTGCTCTTACTGTAAATATCGTGCTGGTTTTTTTAGAGCTCTTACTGTGACATTGTAAATATTGTGTTTTTTATTTTTATGGGAAATACTGTGAACCTGTTATTTTGCCATTTGTACATTGTCACGCCCTCCTGCTCTGCCTCCCAGCAGCGTGGCTCCAGTCTCCGGCTCCTCCCTGCATTCATCTCCTCATCCCGATCACTTGCTCTACCCCGCACACCTGCCATCCATCAACTCATCACCACCAGTTTAAGAACCCCGGCTTTCCATCCACTCATCGCCGCATCGTTGTTTGTACTGTCCCGTCATTTTTGTTTCTCGGCCCCTTTGCAGATTTATTCTCAAAGTTTCTCCCACGCCTTTGCTAACCCTGTTGTCCTGTACCCAGATCCAGCCTCCTTCCCTGACTCCCCGCCTGCCGACCTACCGCCGCCTGTCTACCCTGCCTGCCTGTCGTCCTGTCTCCCAGCTCCGTTCTCACCACGCCTGTACCAGTCCGTCTTCCCTGCTTGCTGTCCCTACATTGCCACCCTCTGAACCATTCACCAATAAAACCTGTTTTGTCTCTACCTTCGCCTCTGTTGTCTGTGGTTTGCACTTGGGTCCTGAACACGATCGTAACACACATTTGCCACTTTTTCGACACATAAACTTCTTGAAGCTTGAATCTATTTTAGAAAGAGTGAACAACGGCTGAATAGTGTCTTCATTATTGTGACCTTTTTCCCATGTAGTGCACCATGTGAAAGTCATGCCTGTATTAACTGAATAGCAGATTTTTAAATTATTATTATTTTAAAATATATTTACTGATAGAAAGCCATAAGTACATGATTTTAAATTAGAATCTTGTGATGCACTGAGAAATGTAGAGGTCACCTAGACTAGTACACACAGTAGTATACACACACGTTTGGGGTCGATATCTGTGATTGGTCATCTGTAGTTTACAACAGCTTGAATGATGAAGATCAAGCTTCACATGGTCAGGTTCTTCTTACTACTGCCTCTCCCAAACAAGTGTGCTGTTAAGACAGACAGGACAAACGGTGAAATAAAGTTTAGGCTATGCAGATGCCACAAACAGCGGCATCTAACGTGGCAGATAATAAAGAATAATGAAAATACAAAAATCTAAGAAAATAACAAAATAAAAAGAATATGTGCCATATCTAAACAGCGGCAGGTCAGTGGCAGATGCCACAGACAGCGGCACCTAACATGGCAGATTATAAACACATAATAAAGAATAATATTGAAAATAAAAACAATAATAAAGTAACGAATAACAAAATAAAGAGAATATGTAGCGGCAGGTACCGTGGCAGGTCCCTATCAGCTGCCACAAAGCGTGGCAGGTCGAGTGGCAGCTAGAGTGCCACTGGCTATAAGAGACCACCGGAAGTGCCACTGCGAGCTGCCACTGCCACGAAATGATCTTGCTGTCTCTCGATTCCAGAGAAGCCATCTGAACCTGCTCTCTAGGTAGATCTATTTGCCTTGAGGTTTTCTTGTGTTGGTTTATTAGTGTGCTAGAGTGCACCACTATAGGGGGTGGCACATCATCCCCACACCACTACCCCCATTACTACTACTATGATCAGTACCACTCTGACAACTCCTGCTACTACAACCACTACTACGTTTTTAGCATTTCTGCTGGCAGCAATATTTTATATTTATATTTGATCTCTGAGGTGTTTTCTTCCTCCTGTGGTCCACCAGTGTTTCTGAAGGGCAAGTTTGATTGGCAGCTCAACATACAGATCATTGGATCATCTCTCTCTTCAACATTCAAAAGACAACTTTCTAGTCTACCCACATTGCCCTCTTGCAGCTTACATCACACCAGCTCCTTTTCTTCATTTCCCCGTTCTGTGTGTCTGCCGTGCTTTAAGAGCCCACCATCCGCTCTACACAATGAGGTCAGCCATCAGAAGACAGGAAGTCAGGATGAGGCCCTAAGAAGTGTGCGGCACCTTCCTTCACTCCACCTCCCCCCCCTTCACCCCTCTCTTGCTCAGTTCACCCCGGAGGCACCGCTGCACTGAATGATGGGTAATACAGGGGTATTGATGACAGATCTGGGTTGACTCCCCCTGAACACCACTGCCTCCTGCAGCAAGAGGTGCAGGGACACCGTACATAGTATGAATTTTAAGACATAACTGTAGATACACACACATACAACCGATCACAAAAGGTGACACGCAGATTTGCAAACTGCTCTTTTGCATTATATCTTTCCTCCCACAGCATCACCCGTCCTACTGTATGAAGAGTCTGGATCCAAAGTGAGATGAAAATAAATGGAAAAAATGACACCTACTGTTACAAAATGAACTAGAAAAGGTTTAAATTTTCTGAAGAAAAAAACAGGTAGTAGTAGTCTTAGTGCTATTATTAAAATCTGTAGTAGTATTACAAGTATTAACAGTTGTAGTAGTAGTATTAAAAGCTGTAATAGTAGCAGCAGCAGTAGAAGCAGAAGTAATATTGTACCATGTGTGTGTATGGGGAGCATGGCTTTTTAAACAAACTAGAACATTTCAACTACGACAGCTTTTAATACTACTAGTACTACTACTGCAACTGTACACGCACACAAATGTTCTTCAGTATATTTAAACCTTTTCTAGTTTCTATTACATCATTTAAAACATGATCACTTCCACTACCATGAATCCATTTCAACACACTAAAAAATAAACACTACAACAAGCCAAACCACATCAGATGTATTTTGTATGGGATCATTTATTTAGTAAATTGAAGTTCATTGAAGGTGAAGGTAAATTGAAGGTGTTTTCTGGGATAATCAAGCTTAGATCTTGAAACATGAAAGATGTCGACTGTTTGACTCGATGGAGAAAGTTTCCATACAGATAAGGTTCAGGTGTGTTCCTGCTCCCTGTACACACATGGTAGAGTATTACTTCTACTACAGCTGTTAATAATTCTAGTAATAGGACAGATTTGAATGCTGCCACTATTACTACACTACAACTGTTAATAATACTACTACATCTTTACTACAACTACAAGTACTACTGCTACTACTACAGCTTTTATACAATAACTACATTTTCAAGCTGAAGCAAGCACACAAATGTTTTTCAGTGAATTTAAACCTTTTCTAGTGTGTATTCATTGTATTCAGTGTAATCATCATTTAAAACATGATCAATTTCAACACAAAAAAAACCCAAAACACACTACAACAACGCCATACCACATTACATGTATGTATGTAGTAAATTAATGTTCATATAGGTATTTGACACAGCTTTTCTGGGATAATCAAGTTTAGGTTACATTGAACACAGGAAGGTACACTATATGGCCAAACGTCAGTGGACAGCTGACCATCACACCTATATGAGCTTGCTGGACATCCCATTCTAAAACCATGGGCACTAATATGGAGTTGGACCCCACCCACCCCACTCTTCTGGGAAGGCTTTCCACAAGCTGTTGGAGTGTCTGTGGGAATTTGTCGAGTTCCTCCACGAGTTCCTCCACACCAAACTGGTCTAACCATGTCTTTATGGACCTGGCTTTGTGCACTGGGGCTCAGTACATGCTGGAACAGCAAAGAGCCTTCCCCAAACTGTTGCCACAAAGTTGGAAGCGCCCAATTGGCTAAAATGTCTTGGTATCCTGTAGCAGTAAGATTACCTTCACTGGAACTAAGGGGCCAAGCCCAAACCCTGAAGAACACCTGAACTCAATAACTAGTAGGACTCACTGACTTTTGGCCATATAGTGTACGTGTATAAAACTGTAACACGTTGTAAACTCAGTGTGTCGCTTTCTGGTGGGACTTCAGGCTGGAGCTCTGGGTGAAGCATTTCCCACACAGCAAACACTCGTAAGGTTTTTCCCCACTGTGGACCACCGCGTGTCTGGTGAGGTTACACTGCTTGGTGAATCTCCTGCCGCACTGGAGACAGCTGAACGGTTTCTCCCCCGTGTGACTTCTCAGGTGCTCTTTGAGTTGACAAAACCTCTTGACGCTTTTGCCGCAGTACGTACAGCTGAATCTCTTCTCTCCCACCCCGGACCTCCAGGGCGTCCTCATCCTCCTCGCCAGGCTACTGCGGCTGTATCCGGAATAAACCGAGGCTGCTGGGCTTGGCACCATCAAGTCCTCGTTTCCCTTTTTCACGTGCGCCGCCGAAGCCCTGGACTGATGCTGTGTTGGCTGTGGAATCAAGCTGCTTTGACCAATGGAGTTAATCTGGGATGAAGCACTGTGTTCTTCTTCTTCTTCTTCTTCTGGTATATGAACCGACTGCGGCCTCTTATAGCCAAACACTCTGGTACGCCGTTTCACCCGCGCTTTACTGAGCACAGCTGAATGTGACTTCCCCACCAAGTGAAGTGGGGGTCCCATATCTTCAGGTATAGAGTGACTCAAAGGCGGTCCGCTATGAGACGCGAGCATAGCAGTAATCTGTTCATACTGTTGTGTCGCGTGTGAGAAACCCGGATCACCCGGATTGGATGACCACAGCCGCCCGTCAGCTTCCTCCACGATAAACTGGTGACCCGAACCAAGCGGGGCTGTGTTATTTTCTGGCTCTTCCTGTTTCTCATGTTTCACTAAGAGTTCTGCTTCGTTCTGGTTTCCGCTTGGCTGCCGTTCTGGGAATGTGTCGCAGCTGTCTGTCGAGGGCAGCAGGCATCCAGGGTCGACTGGGTTCTCCGCCGGGTGACGACGTTCCAGAAAGCCTTCAGTCTGGGTGGCTTGTGTGTCCTCAAAACATGGTGGCTGCCCAGCTACAGAGGCTAAAGAAAACACAGGAATCACATGATTACTTCATAGTACTGCAAGATACCGGTGTGTGTGTGTGTGTGTGTGTGTGTGTGTATAGAGGCTTAGCACAGCTGGCGCCATCATGGAGGTCCATTAGTAGCTCAACATAAAATAACCAGGTTAGATAGAGATACTTGAGAAAGAAGTCCGTGGTGTGGGTGTAGGTCCCTTCAGAAATGTAGATTGTCTCATATGGTAGATTTGTTTCCAAAGTGCAGCTCCAATATGGCCACCAGAGGGCGTGTTTACATCACCTGAAAGCCCTGTGTATGATGCCCACTGTACATAGGGTGTGCAGGTACATGTGTAACTGTGAGTGAGTCAACATGTGACCGTGTCCTCCGGTTGTGTTTGACTCACTCAGCTTCTCCTGTGGGTCGTTCCTCCACACGTCCTCCGCAACCTCCACTTTGATCAGTATGGGTTCAGCTTGGCTAGCAGGCTCCATGTCTGCACACTGAAAAATATTAACGGTCCCGTATCATACTTCTATACATACATGATCAAAGATGATTAATTAAGACATGTAATGTGACATGTGTTTTCAAAAATCTACTCTTTCTTTTTTTCCCCCCAGGCAGTTTCAGACCAACTCCAGTAAAGGCATCACAACTGGACTTGATCCTGATTGGCTCCCTCACTAAAGAATTCCTGAAATTCCATCCAATCAGGCCAGTTTGCAGCATGTGAGCTAGAAAGCCTCTGCCCAGCAGGTGTAGCTCATTTTAATCAGAATTCAACTTGTAACTAAAATGTATTTATTTGCAAATGATGTAAACATCATGGTGAACATTATCCATGCCCTGATCCACAGTATATCTGAAAACAAAATCATGAAAATGTAATAGTATGGGAGCTTTAAAACTTCCAACAGAGGCCACAACAACACCAAAGTAAAACTAGCTCACAGAAAAACACACAGGTGATGTAGTGGACGGTAAACCAGCAATATACTGTACGTTTAGTAGTGTCAGACTGATGTAAGTTAGTAGAAAATTAGACCTTTTCAGTGAAATAAAACAAAATAACAATTACATTACATAACATACCACAAAGTAAGATAAACTCACCATTGAGTCCCTATGAGTATTATAGGAATATTACAGTGGTTTCTACATTAAGGAAATTAACACTATTCTTAAACAATTATTTTTGTTATGTTTTAGGTTGTTGGTTACAGTTTCTATGTGTTTCTACAGTTTCTTGTTTGTTCTTGGCAATTAAAATTAATAATAATAATAATAATAATAATAATAATAAAAGTAATAGGCTACCTGTGGAGGTTGAACAAGCTCCTCCACGTCCATCGCTCGGTCCCATGCTGTGGTGTCTCTGTCTTTGTTCAAAACTACCTTGACTAAAGGTGAATGTCTTTCTGCAGCTGGGGGGTGAAACCCTGAGGAAAAAAAAACACATCAAGATGTCTTTCACGGGTTTAAAGCAGATCAAAATAACTGCCTGGACAGAAAATGACCGACTGTCGACACTGCTTCACCTTTCCTCCTCGCCCTCATCCTCGCCCCCTTCAGCTCTGCCTCCATCAGCTCGCACTTCTTCTTCAGGACGTCGATGTCCCGCTGGCTTTGGGTTATTTCCAAGCGTAAAACGGCACAGTTGCCGTCCACAAGTCTGTTTATTTCTGCCAGCGCTGCCTTGGACAGGATCTCCATGACGGAAACCAACTGAGTCTGAAAGCTGCAGTTCTCCATCTTGTTGCTGTGGATATAAACACAAATATAAATTCGCTTCTAGGCTGCCGTAGATAACTCAAGTGTCCTGTAATTATCTACACTTTCCTGATCATTACACTGTTGATGGTCATTGTCGGAGCGAGGGGAGATGTGTATGACCCTAACATGACTTGTGACGCACCGACGCACATTTCCGTAAACTGTGGACTACATCCGCAACGTAAATTACACGTTGTACAATTACATCTTATAGCAGGGACGTTTCATATACGTTAGGCCTACATTAAACAAAACGGGCTGGCTCCAAACCCAACGTCCTACACATGTGTTTGTTCTTGGCAATAAAAATAAAAGACGCAGTGTAAATACTCTTCTTCTTCTTCTTCAGTTTTGTTTTACGGCAAACAACTTCAGGGCGCATTACCGCCACCTGCCCAAACACAACGAAAACTCAGTTGTTCTGTTTTTCAGGCCTGTTGATAATGTAATAAAAATCTAATGACCATGATGATAGTTTCAAAATATCCTTAGCATTCAGCTTTTCACCCACCTCTAGATTTACAAGTATGAATGACACTATTTAGCCTACTACTTTCTACATTTTAAAATGAAAATGGCCATTATGAAATCATGCCTTAAAAAATAATTATCATTAAAACAAAATATATATGCTGTGGTCATTTCTTAATGTTTAGATTATCCAAATAACAATGAGCAAAAGGTTTTATTTTTCTATTGGACTGCAGCGGAGTGAAGCGAGCCTGCACTTAAACTATCATCTGACTGCAGCCGACTCTTCTTCGTTCTCTTCTATGGGGCACACGAGACGCGGCAGAGTTCTGCTGCCCTCTATAGGTTACATTGACGTAGAAATTCTGTGTTTGCCATTGTAATGCTTTCAGGTGAAGTTCAAAGAACCATCAATCAAACTACACTGTCAATAGTCTGTGTAGAGGGACACATGGGTATGTCCATTACAGGAAAAATCACAAACAGGAAGTCATCAATTTTTGCAGTATTGTTTTTGGATTCATGGCCCTTTAAATTTTATTGTACTTGGTAAAAACTGAGAAACAATTTTGAGTTGGCCTGTAATGGTCCACCCCTTTGTGGCAGTTTGCTGTACTTCCTGGTATTTTATGGCAGTTTGTGTTACTTTATGTTTTGGTTCTTTGTGTTTGTTTGTAGTGTTTTATGGTAGTTTGTGGTTCTTTGTAGTACTGTTTGTGGTTCTTTGTGGCTCTGTGTGGTAGTTGGTGATGATTAGTAGTGCACATCTACAGCTGACAGTAACAAGAAATGAGCCGAACATATTTGTCTGCATCTGAACTTCCCATCTGCAGTTGAAAATCCCTGCAGATCAATATCAACCTCTCTTTGCCACATGGACACGGGCCTACACTGATACAGATACAGCCGATAAGGGAAATAGATCCACCGTACAGAAGACTGAACTGATTTCCCTGTTCAGTCGACAGAGGCGGAGATAATGTAGGCCACATACAGAGAGAGAAAGCGCAAGAGAAGGAGAGCCACTCAGGAAGTCAACAGGGGAAGTTTAGTGGTTTCTTGCGTCATCGTTTCTATGCTGCTACTTGTGTGCCGGTGCAGAGTGAAGGTAAGAACATTCGTGTTCATCATTATTTTGACTCTTTCTTTACATTATTTCCACCTTGAAAGTTACCGCTAAACTTAGAGATGGAGGGACGATGGACAAAGAGGTGTCGAGGCAGGTGTCAGAGAGATGCAGGGGGTGGGGAGTTAGTTAGTCTATACTATATGTTTCTCTCGCAGGCGTAGAGAGCGCTTGACTTCCGCTACAGTCAAACGGGGCCACAATGGCCGTGGCAGGCAGGCAGGCAGGGAGGATAGACCGGGGCTCGTTCTGACCACAGTTTCCAGGCCTGAGCTCAGGTTTGAGGCCTAGGTGTGTCCACTGGCCCGGAGAGATATCACGGTGTGGTTGGAGTAAAAGATCCATGGGTTATTCCGCTGAATAGGAGAACTAGGGAGTCAAGGGTGTGGCCTGATGTTCGAAAATACAATGAATACATCAGGGGGAAGTGGAGAGACGCATATGCACGCTGTGAGGAGTCAGTGTAGTCTGCTGCTCGATTTGGGACGATTACTGTGTGTGTTGTGACATCGGCTACGGCACGGAGATAAACGTCTGCCATTTCTGAACTCGCAGGGTGTAAACACACGTCAGCATGCCCTAACGCTGGCCTAACGCTCCAGCAGCAGCACACCAGCTCCCATGCAACACAACACACAGGGAAACAACCCACGCCCAACAACATGCACTGAACCAACAACGACAAAAAAACAAAAAAAACACTTCACAGTCAAATGTACACTGCATCCACAAAGTCAGGTTCACGTTACCCCGCTCTGGCAGCTCAGTAAAAAGACGCCCGGCAGCCACACAGTCAGGCGCCCACAAACTGAACAGCACAGTCTGGATGCGAGGTGAGGCAGGAGGGAAGAAGAGATGCGGAGAGTCCGGAGAAAAGGAGCGAACAAAGAGAAGGTGTTCGGATGTGATCTGCTGGAGCACCTGGCTGCTTCCGGTCAAGAGAGTAAGTGGAGAGCCTTCACCCAATTTCTGTTCTATTCTATTCTATTCTATTCTATTCTATTCTATAGTTGTCGATGCATAAAAGCAGATATAGATATACAGTACTGTGCAAAAGTCTATTTTTAAAGATTTTTTTATATATAAATTTGGTCTTAGATGTTTATTTTTTTGTTTTCTGCATCAGTGTTTTACATTACTGCTATTTTTGAAAAATATTTTTTGATATTTAGAAACGTTTTATTTCATTATTTTTGAAAGCGTCTTCACTTTACGGATTTCTACACGTGCCTACAAGACTTTTGCACAGCACTGTATCTGTTTTGGTGTTAGCTAATGTGCTAATGTGTAATTTCTCAATACTTACAAAACACAATTATATCCTCTAAAATATCACATTTGTAGGTAAAGGGTCAAAATAGTTAACTTTGACTTTTTTTTGACAGCAATTTTTCTTATATCAGAAAAGGCATCACATTTTTCAAATAGTTTCATTTTGAAATGACTTGAGGGTTTTATTCTACTGTTACACATCGCTCCATATATGTTGTATGCCCCTTAAGAGTTAATTTTGTTGTTTCAAAACCTTTAAGAGTCAATTCTGCTGTTATTTATCCCTCCATAGGGACTACCTGCCATCACATATCCCTTAACAGTTCATTCAGTCATTAGCCATTTCCCACAGTCCCACAGGTCTTGCGAAACTGCAGTGAGTTTATTGAGCTGAATGGGATTGTGGATGGAATCTACAGGTTGTCGGGGGTGTCATCCAACATACAAAAACTAAGGTAAGTGTGTGTGTGTGTGTGTTCATCAAAGGTTTCCAAGGTGTGTGTGTGTTGCATTCACACACATTCACGTGAATTTCTGTTTGCCCCCAACCAGGAGTGAGTTTGACAGTGAGGGGAGTCCAGATCTCAACAAGGATTTGTACCTGCAGGACATCCACTGTGTCAGCTCCCTCTGTAAAGCCTATTTCAGAGAGCTGCCCAACCCTCTGCTCACGTACCAGCTCTATGACAAGTTTGCTGTGAGGAACTCTTCTCATATTGGAAGAAACAGAAACAGAAACATAAAAAACATTTACCCCCCCCCGTACCCATCACAGTGAAAAAATGAAAATGTGAAATACAGAAATCACTGTAAATCCAATTCCCTAACAAAACCAACATATATTACTACTTGTATCATGATGGAAGAGACAAATAATACATTTTAGTCCTGAAAAGTGCATCACTACTAAAACTGTGACCAGAACAATAATAAAAAAGGAGTCAAAATCAAAACTACATTCTAGAGGAAACACTGATAAATATTACTAACATTTTTATTATATATATATATTATTCATGCTTATATTGTCATGTTTATTCCAACCCACCTCTCTGTCCTGTAGGAGGCTGTGGCCATCCAACTGGAGGAGGAGAGACTGGTAAAGATTAGAGATGTGCTGAAAGAACTACCATCGCTACATCACAGGTACCCGCCGCCGTACGCCTGGAGAGTCTGATGTGGTTTTGTAGGCTGTGAAGTTTTTCCATCCACTTGGTGTGTAGTCCAAAATCTCTATGGGAAATATGAATGGAATTTGCAAACAACAAAAAGAAACAACAAAAATAACAGCCCTACTTTTTTGATTTGGGGATTTTGGACTGCAGACCAAATGGTGGAGATGCTATGGCGTAAAAAAAATGACTGTTTCCTGTTACGGCCTGTATTTAGCGACACACGGTGCACTGATGTAGCGATCCCTTGTGCTGTCAAACTGACACCCCTGTGAGTGCCTACATGGCTTGGATGGTAGAGGACAGGCGAGTGGGGGTACGCACCACCCAGCAGAGATGATTTGTTGAATTAGGTCCACCTCCAAGACCTGCAGAAGGCTCCATACTTACACCACAGTGCACCTACATGACATAATCAACACGATAACAAAGATATCTCATGGTGTAAAAAACTCTTCTTAAACTTTCTCCAACTATCTGGTTTCTTTCAGGACTCTGGAGTTTCTGATGCGCCATCTTGTCAGAGTGGCCTCACATTCCTCAGAGACCAACATGCACTCCAGGAACCTCGCCATCGTCTGGGCCCCCAATCTACTCAGGTCTGCTTATTTCAGTTACATGGACGGATGTGTGATATGTGCGTATGTGTTTTTATCCATCCGTGTTGATGTGCCCTTGAGCAACACACCGGAGCGCTGGATATTATTAGATGCTGAGCTAAACAGTCTTGTATGAATATAACACCCAATAGGACTATGGATTTATTCATTCTTCTGTTCCCTTCCTTCCTTCCTCTGTCCCTTCCTTTCTTTCAACATTCATTCATTCATCCCTTCCCTTCAATCAATCAATCAATCAATCAATCAACCAATCAACCAACCAACCAACTAATTGTGTGTGTGAAGGTCCAAGGACATTGAGGCCTCTGGGTTCAACGGTACGGCAGCCTTCATGGAGGTTAGGGTCCAGTCCATCGTGGTGGAGTTTATCCTCACACACGTCTCTCAGCTGTTTCCTGAGGAAGGTATGTCACCAGTGTCCATGAACCACACAAACACACACACACGCACGCACGCACGCACGCACGCACAAAATACCTATTACTTACCTCTACCTTACTCAGGTACATCTCTTGAGAGACGGAAGTCCCTCCCATCCCCAACAGCGATGTCCAATCAGGAGGAACCAATTTTCCGGTCTGTTCAGCCTCTGAGTAACTATGGCAACATCAGCCCAGGAGATGGTCCCCTTCCCATAAGGCCCTACCACGCAATCATTGAAGGCACTGACAAGTAAGTAGATCTATCCATCTATCTATCTGTCTGTCTGTCTGTCTGTCTGTCTGTCTGATCTTGTAAATGTGTCTGTCTGTGTCTTGGTCACTTCAGGAGGAAAGGCTCTCTCAAGGGCAGGAAGTGGATGTCCATCTTCAACATCGGCGGTCGGTTCCATGACCCACGACGGAGGAACAAGAACTCGACCAAAGGTAGAAAGCCTCCTTGCCAAAATCAGTCCCTCTTCTTACTCCTACCCAACTGATCCCAAAGCTTTACTGTGGTAATCTGTTATGGCCTGTTTCCTGATCACTCCTGTAGATGTTTAGTATTATTTTAGCTCAGTTAACACTTACGTGCATTCACTAGAGGAGATGGTTTCACTTTCTGGCCAGGCAACGCAGTAAGAAATAGCTATAATGTTGAAACTCAATTATCACAAAAACCTTTCACCTTTTCACCTTTCATATATTATATTTGTGTTTCAGAGAAAGACAGGCCTGGTTTGAGACCAGCGAGGAGCATGGACTCCCTCAGCTCCCCATCCTATCCAAAAGAAGGTACTGTTTGTATTAATGGTTTCCTCTATTCACAATAACTTTCCAGATAAAGGACACATTACGACTTTAGCAGAATGATAAATCAATAAATAAATACTGCTGTGGTTAGGGAACTCACTATTTGTTCAAAGGGGTCAGAATCGGACATAAAATATGAATGTGACTCTACATCCTGAACAGAAATCAGACCTGGTTTAGATTTTGTGTACAAAAAGTAATTCTGTTATAAGTCGCTTGGAGTAGCAGATGGGTGGGACTTCCACATCAGGTCAGTTCAGATAGTGTCAGGTAGGTTGTCACTGGAAAGTATATTAAAAATGTCATGTACTTTCCTGTGTCTAAACGTTCTGGCACAGTGTTGTCCTATGAGGGGAAACCCCACCCACCTGGTACACCGAGAAGGTTAAAACAAAGTGATATAATGTCCAGTAACGATGCAGATTCACACCCAGGTCTCGTCTGTCTGCTCTATTTCAGCTTCCAGACACCCCGCCCAGCGTCCTCCGTCAACCGTCATATCTCCCCTGGCCGGTCCCTCTCCCCAAGGTGGCACAGAGGTCACGGCCTCTGCCGGTGCTGTACACGGCAGCGGATATGCCGTGACCTACCGCCGGGGTACAGGGGTAGTAAGCGGGGGCGGGGGGACCCAGGGCACGTACAGTCTCCTCGATCCTGAAGGGTTAGGAGCCGCGGTGGAGGAGGGTAGGCCGCACCAGTCCAGGTCCCCGGGACTCGCCAGTAAACGGCGGGCGGTCATGCACATCACCGGACCTCACCTGGTCACGGTGCCCCTGCACATCACCTCCAACCTGGCGCTAGGGGTGCTGCAAGGGGGCGGGGGAGACAGGGTCATCCACTGTAGGGATAAGGATGGAGGGGCCAGGGTGGAAGGTAAAGGGGGAGGAGAAAAGCAGGAGCGGAAGAACGGAAAAGGAATGGAAAGGAAGGAGGGAGGCGGAGGCGGCGTTGCAGTGAAGGACGTGAAAGTGGACAAGAATAACGGAGAGGATGTGAAAGACGAAGGGCCGGGCAAAGAGAAGGGGACTCCAGAAGTGGAGGGTGGAGGTGCCGAGGAAAAAGCCGAAGGAGAGAAAGAGGACGAGAGAGACGAGGAGGCGGCCAGAGAAGATGAGCGACTGAAGACGGAGCAGGAAGGTCGAGGCGAGAGTGGAGAGCAAGACGGCAAGCACCTGAATTACACGGAGGAAGATAATGATGAAGATTATGATGATGAATATATGGGTAATTTGATTCACACCTGTTTCATAATAGGTGCAAACCCACTTCCTCTCTATTATATATAACTGTACATATATATAACACAGCTTATTATTGGTTTCTTCTTATTTGCCAATCTAAGAATTGAAGTTTATCCTGCTGTTGCACTTATTGTGAGCCTCTCTGGAACAGAGCATCAACTAACAGCCTGAGACATCATGTAAAATAAGATCATCTCTAAGATCAGTCTTTCATCTGCAGATATGAAAGCCGCTGAGCCGGTTGCGCCAGCTGCTCCAGGTTCCCCCGCGTCCGTGACGAGTGCGCCCGGCGTTGACAGTGTGTCCGACGTGTCCGATTTCCTCAACTCTGAGGAGGTGGACGGGGACGACCAGGAGCTGTCCGGATACGTCCAGGATAACTTTGACTTCCTGGACCATATGGACTGCAGCATGTCTAGCCAGGTGTGTGTGTGTGTGTGTGTGTGTGTGTGTGTGTGTGTGTGTGTATATCACATTCAGATCAAGTCAAGTAGTATTTGCAAATCGTAAATAATTCTTAGCATTTGATTTATCCTCCCTGGAGCACGAGATGGGTGGGGTCTGCAGCATAGGATAATACAATGACTACTTTAAAGTTATTTAATGCACTTTTCTGTCATGAAATTATTGACAACTTATCTGAATTGTCCTTGTGTGGTAGACCCCACCCACCTGGGAGTCTACAGAGCTTAAAACAGTGTTTTTTCTCTCCTGATTCCCATCGTAATGCTAGTTTCTATCCTCCCAGATCGTTAATTGGACGTATTCTGCATCCCTAGCTGTAAATCCACCAGGGACTGAGAACCACTGCTTTAAAACAATTGCTAAGAAGTTTGTTTTCATTCTCTCTCTCTCTTTCTCTGTCCCTTTCTCCCGCTCAGATGAATGAGTTCTCCGTGGAACCTCCCGGCTACGAGGACGATGAGTACGAAGTCATGGAGCAACATCTGCCTTGCCATGTTCTCCAGGCTCCTGCAGAGGTCCAGCCACCGCCGGGCTCAGCGCCAACGCAGCTCAACTCACACAGGCCGCTCAGCACCGATGTAAATGGACGACATGTGAAATCCCTCAGTTTGCCTTATATGACCCTGCCCTTCCTCCCGGCCCAGTATTCCTCTGAAGAAGAGGCTGCGGATGATGACAACGATGACGAGTACAGTAATGACGAAGACGACATGTTCTATAAAAGTCTTCCATCAGGTTACATTCTAGATTGGCCCGACGATGTCCCCTCCCCACAGTCACTTCTTAGCAGTCGCACTGTTCACCAATCACAGAGCTCTGAGGACAGACGGCAAGAGCCATTGGATGTTGAATCTCCAGTGTGCAATGAGGTGAAAGATGAAGAGGCACTGGAGAAGAAAGAGCAAGGGGAGGAGGAAGAGGAGGAAGATAAAGTTGACCAGGAAGAAAATATACAAATACAAAGGTAAGACTGACTGACTGACTGACATGGCACATCAATACATGACATTGAGACACGTGTGTGTATAACATTTTAACAAACTGAGGCATCACAGAAAGTTCAATGCTGTTATTTATTATTATTGCAAAGTGGGCCACATAGAATCCATCTTTTCTGGTGATCATGAAAGATGAAGCACATCTTTCATGATCACCTAACCACAAGAAATGTGCAAAAATGCCACACAGTCCAGTTCTCAGCTCGCCATATAAATAGAAATAAAACATGAATTTAATTCTCCATTTCCCCCAAATTACATAACAGAAACAAACACCATGTGAAAGCTTTGTTTATCGAATCAGAGCACTGAAATGCAGTTTTACAAACAACAAAAGGAAGTCAACCAATCCTCTGAAAAGCAGGATAACTTTCTTCTCGCAGACATCTAAGCTGACTGTATGTCTCTCTCTACAGCACAGTGACACCAGAAGATCTCCTCCGTGAAGACGATGCCAGCATCGTGGAGGGCGATCCAGGTGACGCAGAAAAATCAACAACCTGCTGTGTGGAGTTTCCACAGCCAAGGACCGAGGACGATGACGGAACGGACACCGAGGCTGACACGAAGGTCGAAGATGAGAAGGAAGTGGTTGAGAATCCGCACAGTAACGGCGAAAGCTCTGGGGGTCACTTCGATGACGCCTCGGATGAAAGCGGTGCTCGTGTCTCGGTCACGTTTCCAACTCATCGTAAAGTTTCTTGCGCTGCACAGGGGGAGATTGTCGGTGTTTCGACAGAGGTTTCCAGAAAACTATCTGTAGGGCCAATAGAGCAGCCTGAAACCTGCGGTAGGAAGGGTGGGGAAGGAGAGAGAGATGAGGGAGAGGAGGGTAAGGTAGATGAAGAGCTAGAGGACAGAATTGGAGGAGCTGTGGCAAAAGAGGAAATACAAGAAAACAAGCAAGGAGAACAGATTGAGGGAGGTGGTGAAGGAGAAGGAGAAGAGCATGGGGAAAAAAGACAGGAAGTTGGCGAAGATGATGTCCAAATTTGGGAAGAGTTTGAAAACTTTATTTGTGAAATGATAGAATACGAAGAAAGTAAGAACCCCGAGAAGAAAGATGCAAGCGATGGTATGGCCGGAGAGGGAAAGATGACGGGAGATGTGGTCAAAGTTGGAGAGGAAGAAGAGCAGATTGGAAGAGGAAATATAGAGATGGAAAAGGTGGGTATTCTTAGTGAAGACACAAAAGTTTCAGAAGAGGGGACGAGAGAGGAGGAAGAAGGAGTGATCATCAAGAGAGAAGTTGAAAAAGAGGCCGTGGAAGAACCAAAGGAAGAAAACCACAAGGACCCAGAGATGCAGCAAGATGTAGAGACAAAAGAGATACACTTGCCGAAGAAAATTGAACTGAATGATGAAAATGAGGCAGGAGAAATCCGAGAAAAGGGTGCCATTAAAGAGGAAGAAAGGATGTCAGTGCACCAGCCGATATGAGGAGGAAGCGGATTCAAAAGTGCAAAAAAAAGAGAATGAAGACAAGGAGCAACCTCAAACACTCTCAAGCGTAGATGAAAAGGAGAAACGGCTGCAAGATGTCAAGTCTGACATCAAAGAATCGAAAGAGAGCAAGTTCGAGGAGAGCAGCAGGCAGCAGCCAAGGATCTGAGACGGGAGTGGGGAGAAAGCTAGTCATCTCGAAACAAGCCCCCGCTAAATTATACCAAGTAAAATCAGTGCCAGTTGTGCCACCAAAGCCTCAGCACTGCAGACTAACTGCACTGAGCCTTCGACAGCAGCAGCAAAGAGAGAGGGGAGACGGCGACAGAGAGAGGGGAAGCGTGGCGAGAGCCGCCGCAGAGCAGAATAAGGACCAGGAGAGAGAAACGGAGGCAAAGACAGAACGAGAGAGAGCCTGCGAGGGAGAACAGGGAAAAGACGGAGAGAGGGAAGATGAGAGTAGAGGGAAAAAGGAGAGGCACGTGCTCAAGGGAGGGGAGAGAGAGAGGAGGAGGGACGGGGACGAAGGTGGGACGAGGGACACGAATAGGAACAGTCCGCTCAGCATGTGTTTTGATGAGGCCGTTGCCATAGCAACTATGAGGCGAGGGAGGGAGAAAGAGAGCGAGAGGGAGAGAGAGAGACAGAGGGATTGGGGATATGAAGTACAGTAAAGGGTGTTTTGTTCGTATATGGAATTAAACAGAAACTGTACATTTATTTTTTTCTACACGTAGCATTTGACTGAAGTTTTGCCTTACTGATTGAGGTTGCATTTTTTCTATAATTCACATTTACAACAACAGTATTTTCTATCTAATGCTACCGAGAAGTTTAGGTGTGTTTGAGGACCTGTCAAGCAAGCAACTTGAGAAAAACCTCAGGAACTGAAAGGCAACAAATGCTATGTTTATCTAATTATATGTATAAATTTGAAATGTTGAGCATTGTCTGAATGAATGGTGGATTTGAAAGAGCAGGGGTGTTAAATTGAATGTATGTCATGTATGTTGACTATTCATGCCAAATGAACTATTTCTTTTTTGGTTACTGTGAATATATTAAATATGCAAAGAGTTGCTTGTTATTCTTCTTTTTTTTAATTTATTGCTCAAGAATTCAAAACATAGAACACGTTTGTACACTATATGATAAGTATACAAGACTTATACAATGAACCACAATCCAAAGCATAATAAAAAATAGAGTCAAAAGAAAGAAAATTAACAAAAAAGGGGGTATAGAGAAACAAGAATGTACATAAAGCCTTTGTTATTGTGTTTCATTATTAGGTTATTAATAGTATTGAGTCTAGTTATTAATAGTAACAACGTAGTGCTCACATTCCTTGTTCTTCTTGCCTTTCCCGTTTATTAGGAGAATTACGACGGCCCTCGCGCACATCACTTCCGCCGTCCATTTTCCCGGACGTAAAACAAAATAAAGCGGCTGAGGGGGACGTAGCCCTTCAGCTGCGGACAAAAACGGAGACATTGCCTCTTCAAAGTTTCTCCTCGGCAACATGTCTTTCCCATCCACTTTTGGTTCACAAATCGCAGCCATCATGGACGTCCTAGCGAAGGCAGCGGTCGCCGAGATAACCAAGCTTGTAGACGACGGGACTGTCGTTTTCCGACTTGAGATGTGTCGGAGAGACGGCGAGATACAGGAGCTCAAAAGAAGTTTGAAGCTGATGGAGGTTGAACTGTGCAAAGCGCAAGAAGCAGCTGCCGAAGCAGCCGCCGAGCAGCCGCAGCCGCAGCGCGAGCCGCAGCTGATGAACAAGAGCGCTCAGAAGCCGGGGTCCAGGTCTCCCGTGAAAGTGAGAAGCGCCGACGCCTTCCGCCACGCCACACTTCATACAAAGATCTGGAAATTAAATGTTGCCTTGCTCGTCGTCAAAGTAAACTGTATATAACAGCGCGAGACCGTTTACGAATCGTTACGGTCTTCTGGTAACTTCGGCGTTAATATGATTCACTAAACCGCATTAAATTCAATCAAAATAAAAACAAATATCGCCCTCCACTGTATTTTGGTGCAGGCAGAATATATAAATTACCGTCAAGCAGTTATAAAAGTCGTAATTTAATTGCAATAAGTGCTTCTGGGGGAAAGGATGGTATTCCGAAAAGGTGACGTTTATTTATATAGCCTTTTATCACAAAGAAGTCTCAAA
The DNA here is from genome assembly GCA_034670385.1 of Hoplostethus mediterraneus. Classification (NCBI taxonomy): domain Eukaryota; kingdom Metazoa; phylum Chordata; class Actinopteri; order Trachichthyiformes; family Trachichthyidae; genus Hoplostethus; species Hoplostethus mediterraneus. The sequence goes on from JAXDDW010000174.1 coordinate 201,925, forward strand.
ATGACTTTACAGGCCTGTAAAGACAAACTGATGTATGACACAATCAGCTATCAAGTCACACAAATCAATCAGGATGTTTACAGAATATGATCAGAACTGGGTATGTATCTGCTAACTGGGATAATGTAATACTTCACTAGCTAGCTAAAGCTAACATTAACTAGTTCATCTTAGCTGATAGAAAACTTGACCTAGACCTACATAATCACGTTGTCACTTATTTTTCAGATTGATACTGGTGGTGAAGGTCTAGGTCAAGTTTTGTTGTTGTTAGCATGCTAGTGATGTATTACATTATCCCCGTCCTGCGACTACCAATGTTAGCTAAGTTAGCAGTTGCATAGGTATGAGGAAATGTATAGCTTAAAGCCCTTATCCATTTTGGTGGCAGGAGTTTTAGATGTCAAGCTGCATATGCGATGGACATCTGTTGGTAGCTCCTGAAGGCATCTTGAGTACAACAGCGCCATAAGCTGGTACAGAGGACCTGAACCGGAAGCGATGCGACCTGTTTTACAGAATATGGAAGTTTGTTGCTCATAACTTCAAGCTCTGTCAGCTGAAAATTATACAGCAAGTTTAGCCTGTACATTTGGTCTTAGCCTTGAAGAAAATTGAAAAAATCTTTTAATGGATATGTGTGAAAATCTCTGAAGTGGTCCATTAATAAAGGAGATAGTTCTTCTTGTGCTGACCTTGTTCTTCTACCACTGAATGGGAATAGAACCTGTGCATCTCAATAGACCCCCATTTTTTTTTTTCAAGGTGTAACCATCACTGAAGAATAGGGTCTGTTACTGGCACTAGTTGTGTGCTGTAAAGGATTTACTAAGCGTGAAGAGGAGGCAACTTTAGAATAGGGAACCTGTGTGGGTTAATAAGTGTCAAACTACTAGTGAATTGGTTATGAGCAAGACCTCACTGTAGAATGGGGAACATACTCTGAGTTAGAAAGACTTCATTTATTTGGATACTATTAACACTTGTAGTTTTGTGTTTTGTTACATAAGACTAGACCATATTTATTAAATGTTATTAAGGAAGACTATTCTTGTGGTACTACCACCTTATAAGGTCCCATACTGAGCAAAGCATATTGAGATCTTAATTCATGTACAACAACTTCTTTACCTACTATCAATAAGCAGTAATTGGGAGGTTATTGAGGGAAAACGCTTAGTTAATGGCCTAGTAGTTGTAGAATATAGTCATGCAGAATAAGGCATTAATAAGTTCATTGAATAGCGCTGCCTCTGAACCTGCTCATCAGCTTCATATTTTGTATTAACATTAGGTATTTTTTTATTTGTTTTGCAGAGGACCAGGAGGATCAGGAAACGAGCGCCATGTATTTAGAATCAAAGAGCGTCAATTCACTCTGTGAGGCTGGACACCCATCTGAGGAGAGCAGGGACATACAGTCACTGGTGAAATCTGAGCCAGTAGACAATCTTGCCACTCAAGAAACAACAGACCACACAGGGACAACCAATAACAATATGTACTTTGAACTGGAGGAACGAGATAACCCACTCTGGTTACAGATTTTCTCCTCTCACACAGAGCAATATCCTGCTCACAATAATACAGAAAGTTCCTGTAAATTTTCATCAACCGCAGCAGAAAAGATCGCTGACGATTCGCGCAGTGCGCCAATAAAAGTGGAGCCGGAGATGCAACCGGTGTGTATGGGAAGCACCACGCCAGAGTCCATTCACGCCGAACACTTCAGACATGTCTCACACCCTGCAGTCATTGAGGACCACCCCCCACACTCTGCACTGCAACAGGTGGGACCTTCACCGGCGCACCCCCACGTGCAGAGATCAACAGAGGACACGTTGGGGTCAAACGCGGTGCGCGCTGAGGCTCATATCCTCGATAGAAGCGTCTTGAGAGCAAAGAGGCCGGTCAATGTGTGGAGAGCGAATCAAAAACTGTTCACCTGCTCAGTGTGCAACAAGGGTTTCCCCCGCTTATGTCAACTGGAAGAGCACAGGTCCACGCACGGGGCCTTCAAACCGTTCAGATGTCTCGAATGCGGCAAGTCTTTCACGCAGAAGACCCGGCTGAAGACGCATCAAAGCGTGCACACGGGAGAGAGACCCTTCAGTTGTAAAATCTGCGGCAAGATGTTCTCGAGGCAGGACAACTGCCTGCGGCACGAACGCTTCCATAGTGGGCTGAAGCCGTACAGCTGTGGGCAGTGTGGGAAAAGCTTCACAGTTCTAGGGAACCTCAAAATACATCAGGAGATTCACCTGAGAGGAAGGTAGTGCTCAGTCGCTGCGGGCGGACTACATGTGGTTGTCGACAACGCGCTCTAACGGACTGGGGATTTTGTACAAGCCATTACTTCTTGTTGTATCGCTTCATGGGTTCTGTTTTTTGCTGAAATGTAAGATTTTTCTATGACTGGACATCTCTGTAATAAAAAGGTCTTGAAATCGACCATATTCATGTCTGCCTTACATTTTTGGATTCTTCTATATCTATCCTGCCTTTAAACCATAGTAATGGCCAGTGTATTGCATGAAAGATATTTTAGAAGTAGAGATTTTAAGGATTGGTCCAACATGCCATTAGAAATGTGTCGCAATGGGTCAAAAATCAACTGAATATGCTGTGTACATTACAATTCAGTCCAAAGACATGCTATATCCCATTTGTTCATTGGTATTTGGGAGATTGGGTATTAAACATTGATCTAAGCTTCACATAGTTATATTTTTCCTTGCACCTTACTAGTTATAAATATAACAACAAAAAGTGTAGACTTCAGACACTCGTGGTTCCAGAGAGCCATTTGCGTTCATGGGTTGTTGTGATGTCTCCAAATGTGACAATACCAATTTTCCATTCGTATCTCAACGTGTAAAACCGCCTCTAGGATTATCGTGTGTCAGGTTTTGTTGGTACATGAGCAAGGTAAGGATTTTTTTTTCTTCAAACCATTTACACAACAGTGCTTGGGATCTGACTTCTGAAACGACCATTTCTTTGGAGGGAAATAACGGGTAAAAAAAAAAGATGTGTGTGTGTATATCTCTCCTGAGCGCTCAGCTATTGCAAATAAATATACTCAAGTAGTTTGTGACTCGAGGACTCTTTGTCAACCTCTGAATTTATTCAACATCTAGGAACATAACTAGACTTGATGTTTTGATCAGAGGAGCTGCTAGAAATCTAATGAAACTGAAACTCTGGATTCCTAAAAGGTCTATCTTGTATTACATAATGCTAGTTGCCTTGGGGCACTTAACATGCTGTATGCTAACATGTTAGCATGTGCACAGGACAGAGAGATGAGAAGAGAAGATCTTTGTGGTTCTCTTATTGTAACATGGAAAAGGAAAGTTGACGAACGAACCAATTTACCCCCAGCAAACATGGCCATGTTGGCCCCATATGGGCAAAATCACAATCAGAATTTGCACATCGGCGCGGCGTGGGCCCACTCCTCTCAACACCAAACAGGATATTAAATAACTAGCAAATTTATTTCATTACACTTTATTTTCAAATCATTTTTGTTGCCTTCACATCATATTCCTGTTGTTCCCTGCTGGCTTGATGTACACTATATGGCCAAAAGTCAGTGGACACCTGACCATCACACCTATATGAGGTTGCTGGACATCCCATTCTAAAACCATGCGCATATGGAGGTGGACCCCCCTCTGCAGCTACAACAGCTGCCATTCTTCTGGGAAGGCTTTCCACAAGCTTTTGGCGTGTCTGTGGGAATTTGTGCCCATTCAGCCAAAAGAGCATTTGTGAGGTGAGGCAGTGATGTTGGACGAGAAGGTCTGGCTCGCAATCGGCGTTCTGATTCCTCCCAAAGGTTCAGTGGGGTTGAGGTCAGGGCTCTGTGCAGGCCAGTCCAGTTCCTCCACACCAAACTGGTCTAACCATGTCTTTATGGACCTCGCTTTGTGCACAGGGGCTCAGTCATGCTGGAACAGCAAAGAGCCTTCCCCAAACTGTTGCCACAAAGTTGGAAGCGCCCAATTGGCTAAAATGTCTTGGTATCCTGTAGCATTAAGATTACCTTCACAGGAACTAAGGGGCCAAACCCAAACCCTGAAGAACACCTGAACTCAATAACTAGTAGGGGTGTCCGCTGACTTTTGGCCATATAGTGTAGCTATAGAACCACACTGTGGACTGGAACGGATTGGCAAACATTCGCAAATCTCTGCATCCATTGAAATCGACTTGTCTTGTATGGTAACTGACTAACTACAACTAAGGAAGGTTGTATGTTTTGACCCAAGCATATTTTTCCCAGGCTGTTTTTGGAGACTTATTCACTTTGTTCTTATGCAATATCGTTGCTTATTCTCATGCTATGTAAACTTTGTTTTTGAAAAGCTGCTATACAAATAAAGTTTATTATCAGAATTGTTGTTGTTGTTGTTGTTTGTTTGACGTCACAACAACTCAACATAATCCCTGCCCTGTTAGTATTTTCTAACCCTGAATCAAGTCACTGTTTATGGTTAAGTAGTTCTCTGCGAACAGAAACACGAGAATATGTGAACGACAACACTGCTAAGATGTTACACGCTTCATTGAAACTCAGACTAAGTGATGGCAGACTGAGTCGGAGGTGGTGGAAAGTTGGTTTCTTAACATTACCGGCAATGGTGAGCAACCCTCCCTGTACCCTCGCTTCTAGGATGGGACGGAACCGGAACCGGAACTGAGCTTTCAGCGGAAGTGGCCGAAACAACGTTCGCTGCTGGTTTTGCCAGTATTTACGGTATTTGTGTCATCACGTCCGTAAAACGAGAACGGCTGTTTTATTCTTTGTACCAATTAGCTGTTAGCGTCAAGCGGAACACATTAAGACAGACGCTCACTAAATTGTTGCACTTTTCATCGCTCGAGACGCGGCGGTTTCACCAATGGCCTATTTTGGTCAGTGCCACAAAGTTACAAGCGCGTGCAGGACAGTCGGTACTCGTTTTTAAGTTGAAGCTTTCTCACATCACCGGGCTTATGATGTTGAGTAGCGTTGCTCTGCGGGCTCAAATTGCCTCCATTATCGATGCCCTCTCCAAAGCTGCCGTGACAGAGATTGGTAAAGTTGTCGAAGATGGCATGGTGGTGTTACGACTGGAAATGTGCCAGCGGGAAAACGAGATCAAGAACCTGAAAAACAACATTGAGGTTCTCCACACTGAGTTGAGAGCAGCGCAGGGGGCTCAGGACCGAGTGTCCGCTCGCCCCGAAAACCACGGGAGAGACGGTAAGATGGACAAGACCAGACTGGTTTGACCCAGAGGGTCAGGGGTCAGGGATGTGGTGGCGGGCAAACACCCATAGACCCACCTTATCCACCTTATTAGGCTGACATAAATCTCAATGAGGTAAATTCACAGCACACAGCATACTAAAGCATATCAAACTGTTATTAAGTTATTCGAGGGTCAGGTGTTTTATGGGGAAAATGGCATAATTGAATGTATAATTGCCCTGGGGGGCGGGGGGTGGGGGGTGCTGACCTTTTGAGGATCACAGTTTATCCATCATTGCACCACTACATCTCTGCATGGCAGCAGTCACTCTGCCTTTACTAGTGGCACTGCTAAATTCACAACCAGTGACCCATTTTCATACCACACCACAGAAACACCACAGTCTCACTCATATCTCTATTTTAAAACTAGCTATTAAAAACGTACCAGGGGCTAATTTGCCGTGTTAAAACTTTGCTATCGTCTGTTCCACAGATGCTAAGAGTGGCGTCGGCGACGAGAGGACCTCGCTTGACAAAGTGCACGCCGTCCAGGACCAAAACGACCTCTCCATACCTGAGGTGCAGGTGAAATGTGAACCGGGGGAGGAGGGGAGTCAAGAGGCCAGAGGGAGGCCTGACCAGCTGGGAGAGGAACTGGCTCTGTTTGAGAGAGGCAGTGAGCAATGGAGACCCAGAGCGCAACACGAGACGGGACTGAACAACTCGGATTATTTAAGTTTAGGCCAGGGTCACGGGTCGTGTCTGTCTGAACCTCCACCCGCTCCCTGCTCTAGCTCCGGCGGGTTTCAGCAAAGCCCCTTCGCCCGCGGGCCGCTCGGTTTCGGTCAGCACCGCAACTCCTACAACACCGCCTGGCGGAGGACCGTGAAGAGACTGATGTTTAAGAAAGGCTTCGTCTGCCCGTACTGCTGGAAAAGTTTTGAGCGCGCCGGGCACCTCGAGAGGCACAAGCTGATTCACACGGGCGAGAAACCGTACCGCTGCGAGATGTGCGGGAGGCGGTTCAATCAGAAGTGCAGCCTCAAGGAGCACATGAAGACTCATAGAATCGGTAAGTGTGACGACAGGAAGGCATTTGGTTTGTTTATCATGATCTTCAACCAGGTGACTGGTTTTGGATGTCTAGATCAGTGGTTTTCAATGCAGTCCTCAATGACCCCCTGTCCTGGAGGTCTTAGCTCTGGATTGAGAACCACTGGTCTAGATTGGGTGGGGAAATCTTAACGATGCCCTTGAGCAAGGCACATCATCCTCAGCTGCGCCAGCTCATCACTGGCCAACAGTACGATATTGCAGTTGTGTTTGGCACCGTGGTTAAACGTACACGAGAAGCAGGGCGTTGCTGGAACAGAGCTTGCGTGTGTGTGTGTGTGTGTGGTTAGTCAACCTTCCCTGGATAAATAAATGTTTTAAAAAATGCTATCTGTTAATCTTGAGGAAAATGTCCCTGGGGTAGCCCTCGTGTGTGTGTGATGTCGAGGAGAGATTGCAAGAAGAGAAATCCTCTTTTCTGCCTCCCTGCACAAGGTCGTCATAAAGGGTCTGCTGCAGATCACTGACCCTGGATCTGGTGTGGATTTAGGCTCTTGCTCATGGACTCTTCAGCAGGGCAGGATTACGGGGGATCACTGGGTCACGGGGGGGGGGGTCAAACCTTGGATCTTAAGGTTGCAGGATGGCCTGTCTCTCTTTATATGACACACTTCACTATACATGGCAGAATGTTAAAAATCTGCTACGGTAGCAGGAGACAAGATGGACTCAGATGAAACTGAAATTGAGGACGATCTGCGTGTGGCAGCATTCTGGGTTTTCAGTTAAGGAAGGAAACCACAAAAACTGACAAGATAAAGACTGTGTGCAGGGATAGTAAGAGAGCTGCATGCTGCACAACATCACAATGGAAAACTACCATCCGTTATGGTTGTTATGGTCATGTTGTGCTTGAGTCTTACAGATGGTTTCAGAGGTCTTAAAAACGTAGCTGTTTCTCTTTGCACTACTTTTCCTGCTTGCACAAATGTATACTTTTCTGGAGTTTTATGTTTGATTTTTTTTTAATGCTTATTTGTGGATGAAATTGGTCTTGCATTTTATTTGATATGGCACTGAGAATGTTTTAAATTGAACTTTGAAGACTCAATATGAGTTTCTCTGACAGTTAAAAGACCTTCCTGAGACCTTGACCAATGTTCATTCAGTCAAGAGCTGTCAAGAGTTTCAGGCATAGAAAAGCCAAAATGGAGAAAGCAGTAAAATGACCCTCAAGGCCCTTGAAGGACCTCCAACACTCCCTAACACGTGGGACCTGGTTGTGTTGCTGTTTGGCTGCTACCTTGGTTCATTTCACAGTTGGACGACTCTGACTGTGACATTCCTTGAGGTCACGGCGAGCAGAGAAAAACGATGTGGTTCAGGAAAGGAGAGGGAATGGGGGAGGGAGCGTATCTATGTTCCCAGGGTCCTAAGTTCCCAGGGTCCTAAGTTCCCAGGGTCCTAAGTTTGATTTTTTTTTTTTTTTTTTTTACTCTTCAGGCTTATTTGGGGATGAAATTTGACTTCAATTTTGATTTTAAATGGCACTGAAAAGGTTTTAAATTTAACTTCACCCTGTTTATGTTTTGCACTTTTATTTTTGTTTTCCCTCCAGAAATAGTTTTTTTTTTTTTCTTTCCCCAGTCATAATTGTCTCCATTCACATTTTGCTCAAAATATATTATTGAACCATGAACCCAGTATTGTGTATCAAAGCAAACCGTGATCTAAATGTACCATTAGATCCCTATTTTACATGCTTGTCAGGCCCTGATCGGCTCTTCGACAGCTTAGGGGCTCATGGTGATGTGGGTGTTAATACATCACTAATACAATAATCCTTATGGTGACTTCTTCATATATTAACAGGTATTCAGCTAAGACCTGCTGAGATCCAAGTGTCCGAACAGAAGCAAGTTCCCGAGGAGAATCCTTGTCCTGACGCTCGTCGCCCCGAGGAGGAGAGCCACAATAAAGTTGAAGACGGGCCACCTGAGAGTGAGGCCGTTCTCCCAACACCCGTTCAAGTGAAATCGGAGCCCAGCGAGGAAAGCAAAGCACAGCCGCTCTATCACGGAGGAAACGAGCAGGCCAGGGACGGACTAGACAACCTCGGTGAGGACTTTGAGAGGGCATTTGAGAGGGACAGCCAGCAGTGGATGCCCAGACTGCACGGACAAAACAACACAGAAGGCGGCGGCGGCGGCGGCGGCGGCGCAGAATACCTCAGCAGCCCGGCGCAGAACGCGACACCCTTCCCTGGGATAGCTCAGCTACTTCCAGCGCCAGTAGAAGCTTCTTGCAGCAACTTCTCCTTTGCAGGGAAACCGTATGGGCAACTCCAAGATGACATGACCTCCCAACCCCCCTACGGGTCCTCGGACGCACTTCTAAGGTCGGGCGATGGCGCGGTTCAGTCGGGCCTGCGCGACATGCCGGGGGCCTCGCTGAATCACCACCGGCCGAGGAGAAGCCGGTCTTTTCAGGTGCTCAGGCCAAAGAAGTGCTTCATCTGCTCGTACTGCGGCAAGGTCTTCGAGCGCGTCGGACATCTTGAAAGGCACTTACGGATTCACACGGGCGAGAAACCGTACGGCTGCCATATTTGCGGGAGGTGCTTCAATCAGAAGAGCAGCCTCAAGGGACACATGAAGACGCATAGGAACGGTAAGAGACATTACAGTAGAGGAGTTTGAGTCCCAAATTAGATGAATTTGAGAAAGATTACAAAATGATGGGTAATAACATTTTTATGTATTTATTATAGTAAAGTCTAGTAAAAAATACACCAATTTTAGTTGCTTTCCTGCCCACATGAAGCGACGAATCGAAACTTAAGAGCAAACATAAACTTCTATAACAAATATAAAGTTTACTGATGACTTCTGGGTATTGAAGTTCAAGTTTTTAAACCGGTTACAGCTTTAAGTCTGATTTGACAAATTGATTCATTCTATCCTCAATGTTTTAGAGGCTTTGAATGATGAATCTGAGGTGATTCTTTTTTCTAGATGGATGTAGCGTTTTAGATGGAGCTCTTTGAATGTCATGAAATAATGATGAGGATGATGCACATGAGTAGGAAGTGGTTCTGAGCTGAAGATATACTGTATAACTAAACCAAATGTCCCACTAAAACATAGTTAACTGCAGTCGTGACATTTTAAAGTTCTGCTTTTACAATGATAAAATATCGAAAGAACGTTTTTAGCACTACACTAGAACCGTATCATGGATGTGGAACTAAAATTACTCCCAAGCACCAGTGCTGGATGAATTCACAGAGGAAATGTTGATCTAGTAAACACACTTTTACTTTTCATGCCTTCTTTTCTGAAAAGGGGAAAGTGTAGAAATGCTGGAGGCGCATCACCTGATGTATACGACGCCTGACGGCCAACCGTCGGAGAACCTGGCAGAGCCCAAGACCGGACCGCCACCTTTACAGGAGCAGCTGCCCGGGTACCGTGAGAGGGTGGGTGACCAAGCAGTTATAGTAAAGGTAGAGCAAGAAGGGGAGGATTTTCAAACTCTCGGCCAGTCGGGGAATGACTGTAGCGCCGAAGCGCCAGACCAAAGCCAGCTGTGGACATCTGGGGTAGAGAAGAGCAGCGACACTCGTTCTCTGCTTCCTGGTTGCTCTAACGCCAGCGCTGCCACGGCGTCCCACGACGTCAAGTATCGCCTCAGTCCTCAGAGTGAACAGAGGGGATACGCGTCGCCGAGAGAGGATATGGCTTTTCTGGATGACAAAGACCAGGTGGAGATGATGAATGAGCAGTATGCAGCCATGGGCGTGCTGTCCAGAAGCTTGGATGTGACGATGGCACCGGAGCTGCAGGATCAGCCGCTTACAGAGGAGGCTGCAGTGAATGAGTACAGCGCCTCCGCTAACAGGTCTCAAGAGGGCAGTCTATTTGAGTTCTCTATGACCGGCTCAGGAAACCTCAACGAGGGTTGCAGCGTGGGCGCCGCCAAGCAGAACTGCTTCATATGCTCAACTTGTGGGAAAACCTTTGACAGTTTCAGTCACTTTCAGAGACACCAATGCAAAAATATTAGCGAGACATCGTTCAGCTGTGACATGTGTGGTAAGATTTTTAGTCAGATGAGCATCCTGAAATTGCACCTTAAGCTCCATGTGGATTGAGCTCATTTGTGGTCCACACAAAGATGAAAGTACGCGCTTTGCCACCAGATTCTCTCTAGCAGGAATGTGGACAAGTCCATTTTCTCGTGGTTGACTACTCAGTGCCTGGTCTGAATGAAGGAATATTCAGTCTGTGCCAAAAATTTCAAAAGGCTAAAGCAAATAATAGTGATGATGATGATAGTATTAATGATAAAGTACTTTCCCAAACAGTTACAAAGTGCTTCACAGAACATCAGACAAGGAGAACAATAAAAACCACCAAGATGACGACGAGCAACCGAGACACAAAAACCAAGTAAAAGCCTGTTACTAAAAGCTTGTTGCGTAATACTGGTGCCCTACCTCAGAAGACCAGATCTCTCTTTTCGCTTCCAGAGTACTAGCAGCACACTTTGGTAGAAGAGGATTAAAAGCTCAGAGATGTAGCGAGGTGCAAGTCCAGCACGAGCCTTGAAGGTGATCAATTCTAAGATGTACAGGCAATCAGTGTAAAGAAGCTAAAACCGGTAATATGGTCTCGTCTCTTCAGTTAAGTTGACTGAAACAATCACTCCAGTTTGTCCATTTTCCTTCCTTCGTTGTAGAAACGGCCTGATGATTCACCATTGTTGTGGAGTCATGTTACGACGACTCTTGTTCTTGTTGTTTGCCCATGCTGGGTTTTGTTGTGGCTTTGATGACATGACTGCTGTGGAAGCATGGTGCTTTAAATGACACCAGAAGACAAGCCACACCAGCGGCCACCGGCATTGCTCTTACTCAACCTGAGCACTACGTAGTTCGTTACACTCAAATGACAAAAAATGTATGTTGATTCCCAATAGAATAAAATAAATGCTATATCTTGTTGTCGCTGTTTGGACAAAGTAAAGCTAAATGTTAAAGGCTTTCGCTGGGTGGTAAAACTCTTTCATCCTTGTGTGGACTGTTAACCAGTACTGCTGTGCACGGGGCATCTACTGAAAAGCCCTTGTGTCCAGCAGTTCCCTCTGTGTTTTTTTATTAAGTCTGTTAGTGCTGGACAGATGTTCGTATGAAGCTCCTGCTGCTGCAATGCTGCTACGGAAACCCTGTGGGAAACGGTGTTCTTCTACTGAAAGGTGAAATAACTTGTAGTTGCCAAAGTGCGAAGCTGTCAGCGACGACAGGAACTTGCAACAGTGCCTCCCAGTGTTCTTGGTAGAATCTGCTAATCCAATGTGCATGGCTCTAGCACACCAACCAATCAGTTTTCTCTTCTATCAGTTTGTGTACTTTATGCCGTACTTAAGAATATAAGTAAAACTGTGAAATAGATCTGCAGGAAAAGAACATAGGATTTGAAAATATTCTATCACTATTGCTGATCGCATTGTCATAACACGTGCCGATGTGTGGATCCATATCTATCGTCTATTGCCCAGCTCTCCTTTCAGTCATTGTTTAGGATTAAACTTTGTTGTTTGTTAGTCAGTTTCTAAAAATCAGATGTTTGTTTATTTCCCCTGATAACATTTTTAAAAGTCAAACTGGACAAACCAGATACAGAAAGCATACTGTATACCTCATCGCACCGTTGCTTTTTCTAGGCTGCATGTGAACTTGTTGATACTGTGAGTGTTGTTCTGTTGGGTGGGTCCTTCAAATGACCAATTCACACCAGATGCTGTGATTTTGGTTCAGGCCAAAGGTTCAAAAATAACAGTGCCGTTTCTGGTCAGTGGGAAGAAGAGCGAAGGACAACATTATAGTGACGCCTTCTTCTTTCCTTGGCCGGTGGGTGGGTAGCATTGATAAGGCAGGATGCAATACCAACACCTCACTGGCAACCTATGCATTATGCAGCTCTCTAAGGAATGCATCGAATACCTCATGGACCGACACAGGGTTCCCACCGCTAGGGGAAACTTTCAAAAGTCAGAGAATTTTAAAAACGTTTTTTTCCGGACCTGGAAAAGTATCGAAAAATGTACACATCATGAAACCAGGATGGAGGATACAGAGAATTTCTATAATAGGCCGACATGTTTCCAGCAGGCTGCTGCTTAAAGGGGTAATGACAATATTCCATCTATAGAGCGCTTTCAGGTGATGCAACGCCCTCTGGTGGCCATGTTGGACGTCCTCAGCTCTTAGGAACAGCTGATTGTGTTTCTAAACATACAAGTTGGCTGTCTCCACAGAATACAGCAGACATGGATAATCTGCTTTTGACTGGGAACTGATCATTTCCTTATTAATAAGTCTGATTGATTTTGTTTTTGCTAGCCAGGGTCAGAAGTCAGGGGCTTGGGACAAAATCAATGACAATGAAACATTGAACAAAAAATAGTACCTTAATAGTACCGTACTATTAAACATTGGTCGTGGAAATTGTGACGTGTCATCAATTAGGTCATGGAAAAGTCATGCATCTTGAAAATGTGTGAATGAACTGCAGATCCCATGTGGTGGGAGCAGGTGGCAGGGTCATTAGACAGGCTTCATGGGTAGCACCTGTCAAGGGCCAAGAGGATGTTTTTATTTACCATACGCCCTTAGGTGGACGTTTCTATCCCAAAGCGCCTTATATGACCGTGAGTGCATACATGTTCAGCATGGGTGGCCCCGATGGGAATTTAAACGCTGCCACGCTCTACCCATCAGGCTACACAGCACCACAGAGGCACCAGTTGTAGTGTGATTCAGGGGGTCAGGTCAATGTGCAGGAAGAGTTTGTTGATTAGAGAGAATATTGTTCAATTACGTTTTGAATAATAAAAGCTAACACATTTTCTTTGGTTTTCTGTGATGTTCAGCCTTTTGTATTTTCAAATAAAATGTTCTTGAAGCCATTGTTGAGTCTTGTGTTCTCTGGTCATGTCTTTTTTTTCTTTTTTTTTCATTTGAGAAGAAAAGTATCAGCGTGAGGTTAATGACTTATTTGTGTAAGTTGGCCTAACTAGTATCAGTAAGTTTGCAGGTCATCCAAATTCAACTGTAGCACAGTTGGGTTGTTGATCAATACCAATGATTAAACGATTATTTTGCTAATTGCTGAGATTTATAGATTTCAAAACTCTGACCCGTACTTGCAATGAGATTCAGTTGTTTCTGTTAGATCGCCACTCTATTTAGCTAGCTTACTCATTTCTACTGTGAAAAAGTGACTGAATTATTTGTGTCAACTGCAGGCCACCATAGGTTGTGCCACAGATCTGTCAATGTTGTTGCAATTCCCACTGGTTGCCAATAGAGGGCGATAAAAGTCATAGATTACCTAATGGCAAGGAACAGCAACTGTTTGTCAGATTGTTACCGGTCACTAATGTTAGGTTTTTTTTTTTTTAATTCTTTGGATTTTTTTTTAAGAATTGAAAATACAAGAAAATACCAATAATTGGGAAGTACATATAAGGACAAAACATAAATAAAATATGATAAAATACATAAATGAATAAAATGCAATCAGGAAGACAATAAATTTAAATACAATAAACTACTTATTTGTTGTTAGCTAATCTAAATCATGTGAAGCAGGTAGGTATGTCGTCAAAGGTCTTGACGAATACTCTTAGTTATTTATCCCAAGATGTTTCAGTTCATTCAAGAATACATTCATTTTTATCATTCTTTTATTTTGATATTTGTTTCTGTTTGATATCACAACAATGTGATCCTGAAACAAGTCACTTTCTTATGACACCTAAATAGAAAATAGAAATTAGGCCTCTTAACATTACTGATACATTACCCTTAACATAACTGAAACATTACCCTCCTTCCGGGTTGGCGCTGCACTCCGTTTCTATTCTAGTATTTACGGTAGATCACTCCGCCACACGGAAGAAAGGTTCCGGCTAGAAACAAACAGGGATGTAGATTTTTTTTTGTAGTGCGTTGGTCCTTTTTGCAATCCATTATAACGTTGCACCAAATGTAATAGTAGTTATTAGATTTGTTTTCTCATATAGTACCTCGTATGAACCAACATGGCAACGTGCATTCCTTTCCAAACCCAGTTAACCTCAATCATGGAGGTTTTGGTCAAGGCGACAGTGGCAGAAATTTCCAAACTAGTCGATGATAAATGCGCGTTTTTACATCTTGAAATATCTCGAAAGCAAAGCGAGAATGAGATGCTGAAAAGGAAATTATTAGTGATGGAGAACAAAAATGCACAGATGCAGCGCGGTTTTGGTAAGTGGTTAATGCTTCATGTATACTCCATAATTGACAGTTCCTGCTAATTAAACTCTATTAAGCCTTAATGTTTTTGATGAAATAGACCCTGACCTTATAATAACAACACAGAAATGATGAACAGCAGCAACGTAGGCCGGTGACATGATTCCAGTTAATGTTGGTGTATAGTTCACAGGATTAGAGGGATGTGGCTAGCTTGCATCTGCCTTCAAAACAATATCTACATTCAGAATAAACAGATAGAGTTAGATTTCACCTGATATGTTGTTCTGCACCCAGGAAACTACATGGACAGAGGGACAGATGTGGGCAACAGCTGTCCGCATCCCACTGGAGATATGAAGGTCTGTTTCAGTTTCAACAACTTCTTCTTTGACTTGTGGCAAAACAACATCAAGGTCAGGAGCGTGAAACTAATCAACAAAAATCCTTTGCCTTATCTAGTTTCCTGAGATTGAAGACGCCACTTTATCCTTCACAATCAAGGAGGAGAGTCCCGATGAGGTTCTGTGGTCAAGTGATTCTGCTGAACCAATTGGTGAGTCAAGCAATGGGAGTTGATTATTTTAAGAGCTAAAAAATAAAGCTTTTTCGTTGCAGGTGATATCATAATCCTCTAAACGTCTGTGACTTTCAGGCTCTGCTATACAGTACCCTAATACTTCTGCTGAGAGCCTGCATTTTGAAGAGGACCATCCATTAAACCACACAGAGGTCACCAATCAGAAGACTCCAAATCAGTTCAGTGATTCATATAACTCTGGTCAGCATGCAGAAGAGCTCAACGGCCTTCGGTTTGCTGTCAAAACGGAGAAGGAGGAGGATCAATCGGGGTTCGGCCAGGATGGATGCCGACACAGCGCCGGCAAGCAGAACCAACTCCCTGCTGAATTCGCCATGGATGAAAGAGAGAATCAGCTTTGGTCGTCCATCATCGAGGGAAATGACATTGACTCGGGTTTTCCGGATTTCTCGAGTGTAGTCGAGGAGTACTCCAACACGTTCCCCGACCATTCGGATACCCGGACGGTTTCCACCACCGGCAAGCCTGCCGGTGTCCCCCAGTCCTCCTCACAGAGGCCGTGTAATGGAGTCTACAACAGCGAGTATCAGAAGGATATTCCACAGTCGTCCACGTTTCAGCCCAGACCTCTCTCGGCCCAGTCGCAGCAGGACAGACAGAAGGACCAACTGTACTCGCAGAGGAACGCCTCGCACGTCTCGCACGTGAGGCAGCCGGGCGAACACCCGGAGAGGGACTTTGTAGCTGCGGAAAGACCCGTCGTGACTCACCCGCACAGCGCCGTCACGCCGCACAGCTTCCACCCCAACGCCCCCCACAAACCCAGCTCCGGTCCAACGAGGGGCTACATCTGCATGCAGTGCGGAAAGGCGTTCGGCCGCTTGCACCAGTTCAAGTTGCACCAGCAAAGCCACAAGAGGAAGCGGGCGTTCTGGTGCACGGTCTGCGGGAAGAGCTTCCAGTGTTCGTCCCACCTCAGTATACACCACCGGACGCACACGGGCGAGAAGCCCTATGGCTGCGGCCAGTGCGGGAAGAGGTTCACCCAGCAGAGCAGCCTGAGGGTCCACCAGCGCACACACAGCGGGGAGAGGCCCTACAGCTGCTCCCAGTGTGGGAAAACCTTCATTTTGATGCACCATTTGAAAAGGCACAGAATCATCCACACATACAGCTGAGCTGATGTCTGGACTGGTGTTGTTGAGGGGAAAGACTTCTTTGGAAGACAGACATTACCCCCGCCCCCACCCCCCCCCACCCCCATCCAAAAATCAAGACACTTCTTTTGGTTGGGTTATCTAAACTTTGATGCTTGCAAACTGTGTACAATAATGCATAATTGTCTATGCAAAATCCTTCTGGACTGATTTAAAAACATGTTCACTCTTTTGTTAGACACTGTTGTTGAAAAACCTAAAGATTAAAGGGAAATTGCACCTTCAAACCATTCCCACGTTATACCCGTGATCTACCTGTGATCTCAGCAAAACACTCCCAAAGCTAGAAATGGCTAGACCAAGGTCTAGTTTGTGTTTGTCAACCTGATCTTCACTCACACACTCTGTCTATTTGCGGGCTTCCCATTTCAAAGCCAATAAAGCACCTCTAGGATTCATGTCCTTGTAGGTCAGCGTCAATACAGTCCCGCCCCTCTTGTATCTACAGCTGTGGGAGAGACCTGTCCCAGACCCGGCTGTCCAGGATCATAGGAACAAGATAAATATTATTCCAGGTTGAACTTTCCCTTGCAAGTTCTCTCACAATTCCCTGCTCTTTGTTATAACACATTATATTAAAGCATCCATTAAAATAACAGTGCAAAAACGTGCAAAAACTTGCATCCATCCAACTTGCGTGTTGTGCGTGTCTAGTCTACATTTACATTACATGAACAGTGTAAACATGTTGAGTTAAATGTGGGCATTTTTAAACAGCTGACTTTCTTTTATTAACACATTTCAACTAAATAATTAAATTACAATCTAATGTGCAGGGTTAGGCCCACTGTAAATCTCATCCAAGCTTGTGGATGATATGAAATGGGTGTATGAAGTACCACCAGGGGGCAGTGTAGCTCATCTTTGAAGACGATATCCAGCAGCTCCTTCCTACCGTTTTGTTGCTGCCAGAAAAGGGAAGAGGAACTCGGAACTCTTTGAAGTTCCTATTCACTGCAGCCTGATGGATACCTCCTGCCTGCTAGCCTCAGGGTGTAGACGGCCTCCCTTTCCACAGACATAAAGGCTTAGGTAACACGTCAGCACAGTGTGGTTAGTTTAGCCCAACCACCACACTATCTAAAGCAGAACTGTTGTAAAATTCACCTCTAGAGATTGTCAGGAGCATGGGTGCCTTCAGTTCAGTAACTGATGGGATATTTCAAAGCAGGATTGAGATTTGTGATTTTTTTTAAATGTATTTATTAATTTACTTATTCATTTCTAATGGGAGGTTGTCATTTTTTGCACCGTACCATCTAATAAAGCAAAAGAAAATAAAAAGACAGCATTAAATTACTCTAGATTGTTAAGAACAAATAACGTATTTGCAAATTCCCAAAGTTGATTATTTGTCAGCATTGTTAAACATAACATGGATATTAGCAGGTTTCATTTTTTAAATCCTTTTTCTTGTTTTGTTTTTTGTGTGTGTTTTGTGTGGCGTTAGTGAGCTGCGTGCTGCCTACATGAAAAGTGAAAACTAGCCTAACCCTAACCTGCATGACAGGTAATTATAAACAGACTGGCCTAGAACATTGTGGCCTCATTGTCAACACCAGAGGCACTTCCTGCTTCATAGATATGAGCTGCCACGACTCACATCTCAGGAGCAGCTTCGATGTTTCATAACAGAACACTGCAATGCACTGCCAAAGAGGTTTCAACTGCAGGGATGTAAAGTAATGTTGGTCTTTTTTTAGGTGTTTTACTCAGTGAAGTGGTTCACCCACTCAGTCATAGTTCACCCACCCTATGTTATAACAAATTTACTCTATACATTAGTTGTTTGATCGGTAGGTGTGCAGCAGACTGAGATGGCCGGCCATCTCTCCATGCTCTTGTTTCCCTGCACTCTTTGACGCAGTACACTGAACACCTGGACCTGCTCACACAGCCACACAGGGGCCTCAGAGTTCCCATGACCTTGTATGGCCACAAACACACTCGTGCCCTCACATCATGGAGAGCGGTGTTTGGCGGAGGAGGACCGGTGGCAGCGGAATATTTTGGGTAGGATAGAGGGAAGAGGCCTCGAGAGTCCTTGAGAGAGCGAGGGAAAAGTGCACATTAGAGAGAAGAGGGTGATAACATTGCTGATGAGGTGAAAGACAAACAGTCAAAAATGTCCAAAGCATCCCAATTATCTTGTCTTTCCTGTTTTAGGCATGTCGCCAGTGTTCTTGTCCGGAGGAATCAGCAGGTAAAACCCTCCATAAAATGTACAGCTACTAGTGATGTACCATCAAACGTAGACAATGCAGTTTAATGAATTATTTTCAGCCATCTGGTGTCAGCCCTGAGAATCAACGAGCAAGGGCTTCTTTCTAGACCGACGTTCAACATTCATACAGAGAGAAATCCATTGGCGAAGAGGAAGAGATACCGGAGGCCAACGAGGCCTTGCAGGTTTGTTTTGAGGCAACAGATTGGGATGTGTTCTGTGAGTCTTGCCGACTGCTTTACGGACTACATTAACTTTTGTGTGGATAACAGCGTTCCCACCAGGAAGGTTTCCAAACAACAAACCCTGGATCACCAGCGAAGCCGAAGGCCCTACTGAACAAGAAGAAGAAGGCCTTCAGAGAGAGAGACGGGGACAAGGTCAGGACTGTCCAGAGGGAGCTGAATGTGAGGATCACGGAGGGGAAGAGATGGAGGACCAGCTGCAGCAGGACCGTGTGCCTGGACTCGCTGGACTGGCTGGACTGGCTGGATTGGCTGGACTGGCTGGACTAGCTGGACTGGCTGGACTGGCTGGACTGGCTTTCACCACCAACCAGGTGAAGAGAGGACAGGCCCCCGATGGCATCAGCCTGAGGGCGCTCAGGGTCTGTGCCCACCGACCGTGTGGATTACTCCAGTATCTATTCAAACAAGTCAGATTCCTCGTACGTGTCTGATTCTGAGGAAGTCTTTCCTAGTGTAAGTTGTCATGGCAATTTAAATCAATTGTACTTTGTCTAGTTGGTGAGAGCAGCTCAATAAAGCTATAACACAATATATGTCTCTCAGGCCTTTAATGCTTGCAAGCAGAGCTGAAACATACCTGGATGTATGTAGACTGAGCTGAGGAATTCAGTTCCTCATACATGTCTACACATGACTGTGTTCTACACACACATAGTGAAAGGCTAATAAATGAAGATATGTAAGGCCATTCACTATCACCCAGCCCTAAAGAGGTTATCTCCCCTACAGTAAAAGTTATATGTAAAATGTAATGTAAAAGTTCTGCTCCAACTCTTTGCCACTTGGCCTTCCTTAACCCCAAGACCTGCTCATTTCCCAGGTCCAACTTTCAACCAGGTAATGAACAAACACACTCAGTAGTTTTCCAGTGCTGTGACTATACTGTACTATGCATACATATTATTGCAATTTATACTTATTTACTTATATTTTATATAATTTATATAACTTATAACTTATATAATTTACTTATACTTATACATATCAAAAGCACACTTACATCATCATTTTCCATAACAAAGTGTAAGAGGGTGGAAGTTGAGTCATTTTATTGCAAAAGTTGCACCACACCAGAACGGAAGGACAGTTCAACAGTACAACGTCTTGTTACAGTAAGCAAAGACGGCCAAGACATGGAGAAACTCCATGTGTTGATACAGTAATGTGTTTTTTAACTATATGTACATACTTTTAAATAAACTGCTACCTGTACACACTTAGGCTAAAACCCATAAATACATTAACTACTACTACTTAAATACATTTAGTATAAATATTGTAGTACATATTTTACCTCTAACTGTTTAAGAGTTGGTCCTGTGTATTAAGAAAAATCAAAATATCACTTTCACTTTCATCAGGGAATGTAAAAGAAAAAATGGAAACAATAATCATAGTCAGTTTTAATTATTAAATGAACTATTGAATCAAAATGGAAGGACTTTCATATACACACTAAGAACTACTACACTAGTTAGAGTCATTCAGCTTCACATCTCGATAACAGCTCCTCTAAAACATTTTTTACATTTCTGAGAATGGAACATATAAAACAAGACTTAAAGTAACAGACACAGTAACAAAATCTCAATTTTAATTTAACTGAAGAAGACTAAGAGACCATCTTTTGGTTTGCTGTAGTAACCCTAGCCTAACTGACAAGCATGCTAAAGCCTCTTCTACAGTGACCAGCTGAACTGGGACCAGTTACTGTAGCGGGGCTGCAGTGTTTGATGTCGGGTGGGGGGGGGGGGGAGAACACACACATCAGGTCTCAGATCGGCTGGCGTAGTTGTTGTTAGGCTCCAGGCGAGCTACCATGGTGGAAACCAGCTGCTCCAGTTGCTTGGCCCTCAGCTTGCAGGTCTCCAGGACTTCTTCGTGGTTGGCCTTCTCCCGGCTGTCGTAGTCCATCACCGACAGGTTGGTGATCACCGACAGGGCGAAGCAACGCATCCCGCAGTGACGGGCCACGATCACCTCGTGGCTTGTGCTCATCCCTAAGACAGAGACAGTGAGAAGTCATGATGGATATAGATGATTACAGTATAACAATAATGGAGGAACACAGAGATTAACGTCATGAATTCTATTATAATCAGATATTGGACTTCAGCAGGAGGTAAACAGTCTGCTCATACGTGATGTGATAATGCTTTGTGTGTGTGTGTGTGTGTGTGTGTGTGTGTGTGAGAG
Organism: Hoplostethus mediterraneus; assembly: GCA_034670385.1. Taxonomy (NCBI): domain Eukaryota; kingdom Metazoa; phylum Chordata; class Actinopteri; order Trachichthyiformes; family Trachichthyidae; genus Hoplostethus; species Hoplostethus mediterraneus. The sequence goes on from JAXDDW010000174.1 coordinate 222,951, forward strand.
AGAGAGAGAGAGAGAGAGACTCCAAACTCACCAACAGCGTCGGCTCCTAGTCTGTGCAGCATGCGACACTCGGCGATGGTTTCATAGGAGGGGCCTCCCAAGACGCAGTACACACCCTCCCGCAGGAAGTCGCTGTAGCCCAGCTCGGCTCCCACGCTGGTCACCAGCTGAGCCAGCTCGCGGTCGTAGGCGTCCGACATGCAGGGGAACCGGATGCCAAACCTGAGGGGAGCAGGATGGCGCTGACTCTTCAACTACAACTAAAGGCATCCATCCATTCATCCATCCATCCATCCATCCAACCAAGCAACCAACCATCCAACCATCCATCCATCCATCCATCCATCCATCCATCCATCCATCCATCATCCATCCAACCAAGCAACCAACCATCCAACCATCCATCCATCCATTCAACCATCCACCCATCCATCCATCCATCCAACCAAGCAACCAACCATCCAACCATCCATCCATCCATTCAACCATCCATCCATCCAACCATCCATTCATCCATCCATCCATCCATCCATCCATCCATCCATCCAACCAAGCATCCATCCATCCATCCATCCAACCATCCATCCATCCATCCATCCATCCAACCAAGCAACCAACCATCCAACCATCCATCCATCCATCCATCCATCCATCCATCCATCCATCCATCCATCCATCCATCCAACCAAGCAACCATCCAACCATCCATCCATCCATTCAACCATCCATCCATCCAACCATCCATCCATCCAATCATCCATCCATCCATCCATCCCACTCATCTCTTCCACCTACCTTTCTTCATTGGGTCCAGCCAGTGGGTGTGTGCCAGCGAAGCCAGGCAAGTTGATGTGGTCCTTGATGATCATGAGGTCTCCTAATTTAAACTCCCGGTTGAGGCCTCCGGCTGCGTTGGTCAAGATCATCGTCTCCACACCCATCAGCTTGAAGACACGTATGGGCAGCGTGATCTGGAGAATGCAGGGAATAGGTAATAGTTCAGCTGAAATGGACAATAAGGTTTAACTGCTTGATTACTTACTTACTTGATTACTGTAGGATTTACACAGGACAAGATGTTACTATAACCTTGTGTCATAATCACTCGCAAACACTCGTGGAAGCACAATTCAGATATACAACCACCATCAGATGAACACCATAGCAGACATCAGGCCTCACCGTCATAAATCTAGAGTCATGGTCCCGGGTTTAGATACCTTTAGTCTTTTATACCTTTTGGCACCCTAAAAGCCGATGCTGAAACCAAACATCAGCGTGGTGTTTCATAATCCTCTGTTATCTCACCGGCACAAATTAGTAGTTAGCATCTCTTCTTTCTGCGTTTGTTATCCTTGTGTCTTGTATCACGGTACACTTCACTCTTATGTTCTATCCATACAGGTTAAACTAAACCACGGAACTGGTTATGGTTTTAATCCCTACTCACCTTCTGCATGGGGTATCCCTCATACAGGTGGAACCTGCCCTGCATGCAGACGCACGGCTTCCCTTGTAGTGTTCCAAACACCAGTCGGCCAGCATGACCATGCACTACAACACACACACACACACACACAGTTAGACACACATTGCCACCATTTAGAGCTCACACACACGCACACACATACACACACGTGTGTGTTTCAGAGACACCATACCCGTGCTCTGGGGGAAGTTAGGAATGTCCTTGTATTTGAAGACCACCGGGTCTTTGATCATCTCGGCCAGCCCTCCCAAGCCCGACCCACACACGATGCCCACCAGGGGGCGCACGTCCGTATGGGACAGGAGCCACTCGGCTGTGGTGCTGCACTCATCATAGCTGTACCTGGGAGAGACAGGGAGAGAGAGAGTTGAGTTTTAACAAGCCAATTACAGTTTTTCTCAGTCGCTTTGGTCGCTTTCTCAGATCAGAATTGAAATTCTCAAAACTACTTGTTCAACCGCCACATCATCTAGTCACTTGTGCACATCATAAAAGCAGCTTCTCATTCTGTTGAACAAATTGCAAATGCTTTAGCACATTCATGCAAATGATTATGTCCAACTGTCTGCTGTTTCCTACAGTATCATTAGATCAGTATCATTACATGCAAAATGGTTGAATCAGTTGTTCAACCACCAATTCTCGAATGACAGTTGAAGTCATCAAAAAAATCTGTGAAATTCTTCACAACATTTTGTTACCTGAGCACAACAGAAAGAGCATTTATCTTTGTTACCATTTGCAAATGTTTTAGAACATTTAGCAATGACTAACAATTATGATTGACAATTTGAACAATTATTGGTTGTAAATGTCTTTTGAAATATATATATATATATATGCCAGACAGAAAAAGTGCATTTTCAATCATATGCCATAGTTTCCATCAGAGTAACTGTTATATTGACAACATGGCTAAACATTTTGACTATCTTGTTTGTACTCAATGACACAAGGACTTGTCATTCTGATGGCACTGACATGTTCATTGACGTAAAGATTTACTTTTGAGAGATGAACTAAGGATCTTGAGCAGGTTACAGGACTTTTGCAGGTAATCCATTGTGTGGTGCTGTTTGTACCAATTGTTTCGAGAAATGCGCTTACTGTTTTGCAAATCTTAAGGATGATTCGAGAAATGTACTAAAGCGACTGAGAAAAACTGTAAACGTGGTAACAATTTTCAACTGATCCATACTGACATTCCGCTATGAGCCCAAAAACTCTCAAAACCTCTCTCTCTGGTTGGAAAGCTCTCAAAGTCCCTCATTGCCAAATAATGTTCATTGACCTGTGTGAGTCTTGTTCTTACAAGTCACCCTCTCTCTCTCTCAAACACACCCACCAATTAACATGTTTCAGTTCAACCTACACATACCGTTCAACCAGTTTTGTCAGTCCCTCATTACCAAATAATGTTAATTGACCTGTGTGTCTTGTTCTTACCAGTCAGCTGTTTGTACCTAACCCTCATTCTTCTTGATCAATTGCCATTTTAGCCCGTCCCGATATATTTACATTTTATTTTTTTCACACCGAAAATAAGTTCCCTGGTGAACCGACCACTGCAGCAATGTTAATAAATGTACCAGCATTTCAGTCCAGAAAACAATGATAAGGATAAAACAGGAAGAAGAGAGAGAGCGAGGGTGCAAACATTCCTTTCTATATCTGAGGATTCACTACGTGCAGGCGCACACACACACACACACACACACACACACACACACACACACACGCTGAATCACGTTGTGAATTGGTGTTAGGACGGCACAGTAAGCCTTGTTGTGCAAACAGTGTGTTATACCCTGGGACCTTTACACACCTTAAATATAAACAAAGCCTTTCTCACGCGCTTTATAATATTTATAAGTATTCCGTTACTGCCCAACCCCGTTTATTTATGTGGGAATAAAGACTGGAGGGACAGACTCCACCTCCACCTACTTGACTTAATGGGATAGCAACAGTAAACTTTACTTGGCTCCAGCAAGTATGTATCTCTGCAGACCGGAGACTCGTCCCGCACGTCCCTTCCTCGTGACGAAGTTCGGGGCTTCACAGAATTTACGTTATGACGGAAACGTTTTGAGCACACGTGTGAAGCGGTTTCCACCCGCGTCATCATCACAGAGCAACGCGGGACTATTCCCCCGCTCTGTTGCGCTGTTGTAGGCTAATATCTGCAGGTTTTACTGTACTGGAGTCAGAGAAGAACCCGACGAGGCAATTTCAAGACCCATCAGCCTGATGAGACTTTACTGGTGATGAGGAGGAAAATGTAAATGTAAGGTCCCGGAATGTCCTTATTAGTGCATTAGCGACTATGTAACTATACAAATATCACCGCAAAACTGCAAACCCCTATAGAAATATGACAAGAATCTTATATGGATGCCATAGTAGACAAAAACAATCCTATAATATACAACAAGTTCACTATAAAGTCACCAGAGCGCCACAGACACACTCTAACTCCCCAGAGGAATATTCTAGTCGTATTATAGTGTTTCTTCTTTAGCGGGGATGTTGGTAACTCACCCAGGCGCAGACTCGGGCAACATGATGACTATGAAACCTGACGCAATTCAAAGTTGGTCCAGCGGAGTAATGAAGCTGAGAGTATGAACTCAGAATGAACTTGCAACAGGTCGGACAGTCGGTCAGTATGAGTTCTGTTTGAGTTCCTAGATGGTGGGAAAGACTTGGCAGCTTGGGTTTATAAGATCTTCTCCCTCCGCCCCCACCCTACCTCCCCGCCCGCCCCTCTCCTCTCTCCCTCTCTGTCTGTCTGTCTGTCTCTCCTCACACACACACACACACACACACACACACACACACACACACACACACACACACACACACACACACACACACACACACACTGCCTTATTGGTCAAAACGCAAGCGCTGTTCAGTTGCGGATGGGATACCTTGGCGTGCCATTCTTGTGTTGCCTTCATGTGCTCATCATAAACTCGTACTTTTTGTCCGTGCGTTCATGCATTTTAGTTGTAAATAATAACAAAATGGACCATATAGCATGTTAACTATATATATATATGTTTTTTTATTGGTAGCTGTTTATTTCAGACACCATGCGGCTCAGGGCTACTTTGTGCTACAGAGGCAAGATGAAGAGGAGACAATGATGTTTTCATTAATTTATTATCCAGAATTTGTTGTATATTACATTGTTACATATTTTGTAGCAATAGAAATAAACTTTGGGATAAATATTAATTGCAGCCGCTGTCTCACCAACAGGACAATTTAAAAGTATGTACAGAAATGGAATACGGAATAGAAACTAGTTCAACTTAAAATTAAGAGCAGAGTGAAAGTAGGATCACGCCAAACAATAAAATCAAATGATCAAATGCGCCACTTGACGTGTTCTACCTAACTTTCCCAATATAATATCCCACCATTTCAATGTTTTCCAGTCGCATTTACTACTTTCTTGGGTTGTTCATATGCGCTCAACTCGTAGTTCTGATATTTCCGACAGTACTGAGGGCAGCAATATATACACAGCCACAACGTGATCCTGTAGCCTTTTGGGCTGATGCAATACGGTCTAGTGTCAAGCCCACGATAAAACACAATGAGTAATGGGAGAAAACCATTAGATTCCGGTTAATCCATTCCATTTGATAAACTCAGGCAGGAAGTCTGGCGGTTAGTCACAGAATTAGTCGTCTGTCTGTTGTGACAGAGACAGAGACAGAGACAGAGACAGAGACAGAGACAGAGACAGAGACAGAGAAAGAAGCCGAGCCAGAGAATCCAGACATTTACAGAAAAAAAGATAAAGAGAGAACGAGAGCAAGAGCAGAGGGTCTTATACATGAAAACTAGTTTTGAATGACTGTGTGTGCGCGTGCGTCTCATGTACCTGCTGGGATGGCAGTACAGAGCAGCCAGTGTTTCTCGCTGTTATGTAACCGCTGATTTGTATTCAAACTGTTGCTGGACCTGGTGCGTGTTCATAGTAGCGTGTCAGCCAAATTTCAAGGAGAATCACCAGCTGTTATAAAACACAGGACAGATACTTATTATTATTATTATTATTATTATTATTATGCTATCGTTGTTTTCTTGTCTCTTTCTTTCCTCTGATTTATTCTTATCGTTTTTATTAGAACTAATAATAAATTAGTTACTTCAATATAGAATTTAATATCACCGTTACCATTGAATATGAAGGAAGTTTAAACACACACACACACTCTCCTGCAAACGGAAAGATAAATGTATTATCTGCCGCCATCTATTGGCTGAACTTAAACTTGCATCATATAAGAGAAGAGGACTGTGTCTCATTTATAAAAAGCTTTATCCGTGATTCCATAGTACAAACATTTCAAATAGTGTGAATAAATTGTATTTATGTCGCTATACTATGGATAATATTAGAAATTAGTTCTGTATATACTGTATACATATATCAAAGAATAGCAGAGAAAATCCATGTACTCGTCTATATTTGGTAAAAAGAAGGTTTTATAAACAAGACAACCAACAAATCTCAACCAAACTTTCAAAATAAAGCAATAAACATGCATTTTTGTGTTTATTCAGACAGTAACAGCTGGTTGGACAGGAGGGGTCGCAAAGGACTTTGGTGTGACATGAACCAATACACAACACCAAGAATCACAACATTTTATCTGTCCAGTGAACAGATCATTGATCTGCCTCTGCATGTACAACTATTCCATTTATACATTTGTACTTTTTAAGCATTTAGCTGACACTGTTAGCCAGGGTGACTTACAGGCTTCAATTCCACTACAAGCATCAAAGGCTTATTCTTGTGTATATTTGTATTTATTATTATGATCTACTATCTAATATTCTATATTCGATATTAAAATGCAATATTCAGTTATATTTATCATGTATAATGCAATGTTCAATGTGACAAATTAAGTACAAGAAGCAATAACGCTTCATGTGTTGTCTTCATAAACGCCTCTGTTCCACATAATCTACATTTTCCACATGATATACATCAAATAAATGAAATAAGAATTGATGAATGAATGAATGGGCAACAAATTCATGAACAGATGCCAACTTCAAGAATGAACGACTGAATGCAGAATCCCCACATGCTTCTAAACTCCCCGTGGCCCCTGTGGCCCTGTGTCCATGTATTCACATTGGCCAGAATACCAAGACTCAGTGCAGGAAGGAAGGGATTCTACAAGGAGCTCAAAAAGCAGGCCATTATTCAAGCGGCAGGACAGAGCGCAAGGTGAAAGGCTGAAGAAAGAGAGCGACAAACAGAGAAAGAAAGAGGGGGAGAGTTTCTATGGGTGAATAAAGCGGAGGTAAAGCCACCACCACCGTTGCCATGAGCCAAGAGCACTGACTGACCCTTTCATGCACACGCGCACACACACACACACACACACACACACACACCCCTCATCTCCGGTAACCCCTTCCCTGACCGTGGAAGTGGCGCACAGCTGATCCTTCTGCAGGCCTTAGCTACTGCTGTGTTGGCTCACGTGCTTGGCATCACACTTCAGATGTATTTAGGATGGAAATACTGAAGTCTCTCATGGTAGGTTGGTGGAGTAGTGAATGGGGAGGCCCCCCTCTCAGCCACAGGCCCGGGGTTCAAGCCCATGCCCCGTTGGAAAGCATCCGTTCCACTGAAGTGCTCTTTAGCAAGACACTTACTCCCTTCCCCCTCTGGGCGCGCTGTTCTGTATTTGACCTCTGACCTCTCAGGGAAGCGGGGCAAGCGAAAAGAGACTTTCCATCCAGTCAAGCATCACACATTCATCTAATGTACCATCTACTCATGATGTTGTAGGTTTAACCCCCCCCATTTTAGCTGCCACTCTGCACTGCGTACTGTACTATGTAATAATATGAAAAAAAACAGTAAAACATCAAAAAAGCCCTTCTGAATGTGTCGCCAGGCGGACACACGGGGACTCTTTGGCACATTTGACCACTAGCCCTCATCGACCCCCTCCATCTCTCACTCTTTGAATGAAATAATGCTTTGTCACCCTCTCATGGACCAGAATAAGGGGCCGTATTCGCCTCACGGATGTCCCTCTTTATAGGTTTGAGCCTAACAGGACACCCAGTACAGACGCTCTTGGCCACAACAAAAACTGGGCAGAAAAACAGTGAATAGGGGGCTCTGAGGGGACCCCCTAAACAAGTGTGTGTGTGTGTGTGTGTGGGGGGGGGGGGGGGATGCAGGGGGTGGTTTGTTGGAGCCGTTTGCCTTCATGTGCGCATGTGCATGACTTAATTTGTGCAGTATGTGTGTGTGGGCATTCTGTACTTGTAATTGGGGGGGCATCTTGAAGTAGCCCACATATCTTGAAGTAGAAATACAATACATGCAACAAAAGGTTGATGTTGAAACCCAATATGTTAAGCCTGCAGTAGTGGTCACCGGTAACCAGTAGTGGTTATTCTAATACTGAACTCAGCGTGGGAGGAGCAGCAATCAATTATTACACCAATTACACGGACGTGCGCAGGACAAGACCTAAATTCAGGGGTGAGGGAGAGAGAGAGAGGAGAGGGGGAGAGAGAAAGAGAGCGAGAGAGCTGCCTCTTATATAGCCAACTCCTGTCACTTTGGGGAGAATTTGCGAGCACTCTCTGGGCTTTGGGTCAAAAAAAAAAAACGGAAGCCCGAGCAATGACTGTCTGCATAATTCTCCTCAGTGGTGCATCGCTGTCGAGGACCGCAGGCTGCTGAAGTTGCTCTATACCTGCAGAGTGGGAGTCCAAGCTGGGATGCAACAAGTGGGCAGTGTGAGCATGCGTAGGAAAACAATGCAGACATGTGGACGAGAAACTGAGGCTGCGGGCTCTTCACTGGTCTCTGCAAGAGTCAATTAGTTTGCAATCCCCACTGAAAGGTAAGCAATCGATTTCCTCAGCAGAGTGCAATGCAAATACTTTTTAGCCACAAAGGAAATAAACACGCACTGGGAATATCAGCAAAATTAATTTCCTTCTGAAATTAAGAAATGAGCAATCGGATTTTCCAGTAAATAATAGTCCAAAGTAATAACTTGGACTGGGAACAGCAAACTCTCTCACTATGACTTAACGGAGGAAGGAAATTCGTGATATAAAACATCAATTGCTCTGATTTGTTAAAAAGTTATTTTCTGTGACTTTTCATTTATTATTATTTTATATTAATATTTATTGGTTCAGTTTGCATGTTTGATGAAGAGTTATAAAATGTTTAGACGAATGAAGTTTTAGTTTAGTAACAGAACAATAGCTTTATAAAGATTCACACCTCAGCATGTCTGCAGAAAGAGACGTCATTGATTCTAACATTCTATTCTAAATTCTAAATGTGTAAATGTGATTTTTGCTCAAAATTGAAAACACAATTACAGCAACTCACGTTTGATCAAGTGGAGCATCAAACTAGGCTCACAGGACTAGATTAAAAATAAAATAAAAATGTTATTTACACTATTAACTATCTACTCACTGACCAGAGCAAAGGCACTACCACTACCAGGGTTAGGGGTTTGAATCCCACTGGGGCCCCACATGTTAAAAACTAAAGCACCCATAGGGATGTAGTGAAGCTGATTAACCACCTCTTTCTTTGCAGGATGTAGGGCTTCCACATCGTGTGAGGCCGATATAATAATAGTAAGCAGCATCAGACTGGTGTAAGTTAGATGCCAAATATATGATGTTATATGATGCAGAGGAAAAGTTTGCAGCTTGTTGAGTTCCAGAGTGTCAGTTACACACTGACATGGACCAGCAGGACCTCTTCCAAGTTACATTAAAGCAAGAGGTTGTGGAAGACGTCTCATCCGTTTATGGAGGATCCGATCTGACAATTGTTGGTATTTTTAAGTCTTTTAACATCCCGTTAACACACACACACACACGCGCGCGCACACACACACACACACACACACACACACACACACACACACACACACACATACACACGTTACGGATGAATGAAGAGATCTGAGATGAGAACAGTTCACAGTAGAGTCAGAGGGGGGCGATGGTTAGTCAGCTCAGATGTTTCGTTATTTCAGCTATGAGGTTAGTAAATGAAAAGGCTGGTAAACCTCCAGTTAGTGATCAACAGAAGGCAAACAACTACCAATATAAACAAAAATCGATTTGATTTTTTAATAGTTGGTTTATGCTTCCTTGTAATTTCTAATTTCATATAATAGTTATTTAATATTGAGTAGCTGTGCTCTATTCCACTACACCCCTCTCAATACCAGTGGAGCCAATTGATCCACAAGTTTAACATTTTAGACGTATTAACACTCATAATGTGATCTAGACGAGCAGTCGGTGACTCAAGGGGAGTTTGGTAGATGAACTGTGGAAGTGCAATGAGTGTGAAACAGAAAGACCGTTGACCACAGTGAGATAGAGAAAGATGGAAATAGAAACAACAGATGATGAGAAAGAGACACATGCAGCAGAGAGAGAGAGAGAGAGAGAGCGAGAGAGAGAGAGACATCCTTTAATTTAACATTGGTTTACTTCAACATGGAGGTTGGAGAGTTATTTGCTGTTACCTGCTGCTTATTTTTATGCTTTTCTAATGAATTCCCATCATATTTGGATGCTTTGGCAACGTTGCTCAATGCCACATTCATGCCAAGAAAGCAAATTGAATTGAACTGAAAGAGGGAGAGGGAAAGGGAAAGAGAGGAGGGTGAAGCGAGGGGAGAGAAAGAGAAAGAGAGGCAGAGAGAGAGAAAAAGAAAAAGAAAGAGTGAGAAAGAGAGAGAGAAAGAGAGAGAGAGAGAGAGAGAGAGAGAGAGAGAGAGAGAGAGAGAGGTGGAGGGGGATTGCTCCTCACTCCAGAATACTAACGAGGGCCTTTTGTCACAGATCTCTTTCTCTCCATCTCTTCCTCTTTTCCGTTCCCTCACTCCTCCTTTCACTCATCTCTCACACACACACACACACACACACACACACACACACACACACACACACACACACACACACACACACACAAAAGCATAAATAAACATGAAATTGCACACTCACTTTCGGTCGGACAGTTGCACACACACTCATATGTAATCACACACGGATGCCCACATGGACATGCACACTCAAATGCATGTATAATTGCATGCTCTCTGTCACATAATCACACACACACACACTCTCTCTCACACACACACACACACACACACACACACACACACGGATGGATGGGCACAGAGTCGTTTTTGTCAATGGTGTCTTTTGTTTCTTTCATCTCGGGTCCAAACAAAGCATTCCTGTGTACACAGAGGAGAGAGAGAGAGAGAGAGAGAGAGAGAGAGAGAGAGAGAGAGAGGAGAAGAAACAGAGAAGACAGGGAGAGAGAGAGATAGAAAGAGAGAGAGAGAGATCAGGAAAACATCCAGCACTCCTTTGTAGTTTAGCAGGAGAAAAAGTTTGGATTCAGTGTTTGGATTCAGCTTACTGAGGCAGTACAGTAAGTTGATGTGTTACCATGGAGATGGAATACATCCTGTTGGAGAGGTTGGTCGCAAAAAATATTTGACTTTTTTTTTTACTCTTACTGACTTACTGATTTACTGTATTGTTTATCTGATATGCCTGGGGGGGATTTTGCGTGCAGTCAAAGTACTGCAGACATGTGAGTGTGTGTGTGTGTGTGTGTGTGTGTGTGTGTGTGTGTGTGTGGAGTGAGAGATGATTAGGCCGAGCGGGAGATCGTGAGTTGAAAGAGTTTTCAATGCCGTCCTTGTAATTATGAAGTCCTTGGGGGGGCCGGACGTGTGATGTAATTAATATTAATTGATTACATAATCCCTGATCAGCATTGTCGGGCAGAGCGATTCACTGTTTATATTTTGAATGTCACCCGGAAAGCGTGTGACAGAGAAAGAGAGAGAGAGACAGGGAGAGAGAGAGACCTTCAACTTATTGTGAGGATGCGGACAACAAAACAATCAGGGGAAAGTAAAAAGTGAGAGAAAGCCGGTAAAGGCTGAAAAAAGTCAGGAGCAGAGCGGCCCAGAAAGCCCAACGTTGGCCCTCTTCCTAGCGAACCCTCACCGCCGTCTCCAGTTTCTAGTCAGAAGTTCACTCTTTGTCCGTTAAAGGCCTCTCTGGTTGGAATCAACAGTAATGCCTTTTTTAACTTCATCTAGATAAACGGCAGAGTTTCGGATAAAGATTTTTACCTCGCCTCGTTTGAGTTTCTCCTTTCTCCCGACGTACAAATGAGACCCTGTGTGGATGGTTTGTTGGGATAATGTACATCTTCATCCTAATTCTCTTCCCTCTCTCTTATCTTCCTCTTTTGTCACTTATCCTCCTCTTCATCTCTTTCACTCAACTGGTTTACGTGATTTGTTGGACGTAAGTGAGCGTGTCAAGTGTTTGGAGATACACTAACCGTCTGTCTGTCTGTCTGTCTGTCTGTCTTGGGAACAGCTTCATTTTCAAAGAGTCCATTCTACATTAATACATTTTAGAATGGGTTTGTCGTGTGTTGCTTGTATGTGTGAAGGATTAAGGAAGGGGGTGGGGGGTTGCCATCTATTACAAAATTAGAAGCAGCGTTACTAAATATCACGTTCGATTTCATCTCAACATGTCAAATTTTATATCTCAGAGATGAATCAGGTTTAGTTTCATTTTGACCTTGTTTTCTGTGCATCTGTTCGCATGTTCTCCAGTCCTCTAGTTCAGTGGTTCTCAAGCTGTGGGAAAATACATTCCTAATATGAAAATGTATTTTTATGTAGTTAATCTTCCTGATGAATGTCTGTCCAGCCTGCAGGCTTCTTCCAATGAAGTGAGTAACATAGGCTGGAAAGAGAAAATCTAAATTGTTATCAGAATTCACTATCCTACCTATTTCCATCTGCAACAGGGGCTAACAGTTGGCGTCGCTCCGTTTTGGTGTGACATGAGCTGAAAAGATTGAGAACCACTGCTCTAGTCCGAGATGAATTTTTGCTGTGACGCTTCCCTTTGATTTGCTGGTTAAAAACTGTGGTCTCATGCTTTGTGGTACAAAGTAACAGCTTCATGTTTATTTACCAATTCAGGTTGCTTTATTTTAGCTAGGTGAATATTCCTGGCGTGGTTTGAAGTAACATTAACAGCACTGGCTGATTAACAGCATGACTATAGGAATGACAGCCACTGCCTAACGCCTCTTTCCTTCTTATTGGCCAGATGACATCTGCCACACCCCCTTCCTCTCGTAGCTCCTCCCCTCAGAAGGTTTGCCACTCCCAAACGCAGACGGACGTTTTAAAACCCTTACTGGGCGGTGGCGTATCCGGTGGGGGCGGGACGCTGAGGAGGAGGAGGCGTGTCCTGTCTAAAGATGGCCGGAGCAACGTGCGCATCGAGCACGTCAGCGGCCGGAGCGCGCTGTACATGCGGGACCTCTGGACGACCTTTCTGGACATGCAGTGGCGCTACAAGTTCTTCCTGTTCACGGCGACCTTCGCGGGGACCTGGTTCCTTTTCGGGGTGCTGTGGTACCTGGTGGCGCTGGTCCACGGTGACCTGCTGGGTGAGAGAGGATAGGGGTCCGTTGAAGAGAGAGGTCATAGTTTTACAGTTTCACAGCAGCTGCCACGGTAGTTTTGAGGTGAAAACATCCCCCGCAAACAGTATTTCTAGAACACAGTTTGGAAATGGGGGAAAATTTGTTTTGGTCATGTGGGACGATAACTATCGGTCTAGAAGTGTGACAGCTGGAGGAAGTGGTGGGCGGAAACGTTTTCTGTTCAGTGATAACTGTATTTAAATAACCCCCCCCCCCCTCAGGTACTCCCTGCTAGACAGTACCTCATCAATTTGTGATGTTCAGGGCATTACAGAAATTATTTTATGTTGTAAGTCGCTGTACCCACTTCCCTCAACCTGCCTCATCTACTTCTGCTTCAGTTACTAATGATTTCCTACATTTCCCATGGTGATTTTTTAACTCCCATGGTAACTTTTTACTTTCAGATGTGGGTTGTAGGTGATAGATGTAGATGTAGGTGGAGAGCACAATAGCCTGGTGGATGACAGAGTAGGAGTTTTTCCAGTTGAGAAAAAAAAAAACCTTGTCCAAAACAACCCAAAACATGTCTTGTAGCTGCATTGCATTCTGGTCTATGGAGGCCCAGGAATACAAGGCACACATGTCATCAATAGCTTTTTTTTTAAAGTGTTAAAGTGTTTTAGGGTGAATTTTCCCCTTAAATCAATCATGTCAGGATACAATACATGATGTTGTGGGCTAAGTCAGATCAGTGTAACCCTTTCATCTACACCCAGGCCTACACCTTTACTGTAGGCGAGTGCAATTGTTTTCAGTAGGTGTGGAGGTGTAGACAGGGGTGATTTCCCCAGAATCTACTGTTGAACTTAAGCTAACTATTGTTCAATGACACATTAGTGATGGGGGAATTACCTTGATGACCTTTATAAAATACCTGCTCTCATCCACTCTTTCCATTTACATCCCAGTCCGTTTTCCGCGTAGGTGCTAACCCAAGTATAATAAACTACAAAGTCCTGTGTTGTTAAATATCACACATCTTGACTGGATATGTTTTGGTGCAGGCTTTCATAGATATTCCGCGCTAGAAGAAACATCTTGCTGTTGGTACACTACCAAAGTTGCATACTACTTGATAGTGATTCATGGTTAACCTTTTCATTTTACATTTACATTTTAGACATTTAGTAGATTCTCTTATTCAGAGCTACATAATACAAGATCAATACAAATACAATACAATACAATACAATACAACTCAATACAAATTCCCTTTAGGAGTACAGGACTCAAACCAACAGCACACAGACAGTTTCTATTATTTTAACTTTTTGAAATATTATTCTTGAAATGATTATTTTGTCGTTTCAACCCTGTCCTTCCAGAGTTCGATCCTCCGTCCAACCACACGCCGTGTGTGTTGCAGATGCAGACCCTGACAGGGGCCTTCCTCTTCTCCCTGGAGTCCCAGACGACCATCGGCTACGGTTTCCGATGTATCACTGAGGAGTGTCCAGTCGCCATCATCCTCCTCATTGTCCAGCTGGTCATCACCATGGTGATGGAGATCTTCATCACCGGTACCTTCCTGGCCAAGGTACGCAGAAGAAATCCAGCTGCAAAGTGAAAGTACACTTGTAAAACCCATTGAAGCTGCATTTTGAAATTATTTCAGCTAGTACTACTACCGATACTGAATTATGGATACTTAGATCCATTTTCATATCCACATTTATTGTAAGTTGGAAATATAATATATAAAATATTTTCTCAAGCCTTTTCAAGTAAAACAAGTCATCAAGTCATCTTCTGTAATTGTAAGTGAAATACACTGTTGCATATATCTCATATTTTAAGAGTTTATCAAATTTAGACCAGGACTGAGTGAGCTTCCTCTGCTTAGGTTGCTCGGCCAAAGAAGCGAGGTGAGACGGTGAAATTTAGCCAGCATGCTGTGGTGTCGACCCATGAAGGCCGACCCTGCCTCATGATCAGGGTGGCCAACATGCGCAAGAGCCTGCTACTAGGGTGCCAGGTAATTGTGTGTGTGTGTGTGTGTAAGAGACAAAGAGAGAGAGAGAGCTGTTATTCCACTGCTACACAGATAATACCCAACTTTATGTCCCCCTCAGAGATAGACCTTTTTTTAACCAGAAACAGAAGTCTCGCTCAAGGAGAAGTCTCGCTCTGAAATCTGAAAGATTAGGTAAATTGTTACATGAAGGTTAAACAAAGGTTTCTGGTTAAAAAGAGGTCTATCTCTGTAGCAATCCTTTCTGTAATGTTGTCAGACACTTGTCAGACACGAATAACAATCTGAGCCTGTCAGTGGCAAAAACAAGCACTTTTAGTGGACGTACTTTGATCGGCGCACTTGCCCAACAGATTACGTTGCAGCCATAGCAGCCCGTTTCGCGACTGCTGACTGAGGCGATCTACCGGAGCAATTCCAAAACTTTCTGTAGCTATTTTGTGGTATAAATGACAAATTTGTACACATACAGCCCAGGTTTAAAAATACCAGAATTCCCCTTTAAGTCCCAAGTAAAGACTAAAGGTGACCAAGCCCCTAGTCCCCTAGTCTTTGGATCACACTGCCTGAAAAACTGGGCTAATCAAATCAGTGTCTTCTTTTAGATCCCCCCTCAAAACTGTTTTTTATGATTTTTTTTATATTTTATATATTTTTTCCATTAATTTCGTTCATTTATCCTGTTTGATTGTTGTTTTATTGTAACTTTTACTTTTGTTTTATTTTTTATTTATGTTTTATTTTGTGTTGCCCTATTTTACACATTTTATTGTTTGCTTTATTTATCACTTTGTGATCTGTGTTTTGAAAAGTGCTATACAAATACAGTTTATTATTATGAATGAATGAATGAACTTTAATAGTTACATACACATACATGCAGTGAAATTCTTTTTCTGCACACCCCTGACTATATATACACATAACATATCACCCCACACACATATTATTATTACTACTGCTACTTGTACTAATACCATGACCACTACTACTAATAATAACTAGATTTGTCTAGTTATAACCAGTATAATGATTGCTGTATAATGAATAAGGTCAGAATGTCTGTGCATTTCATTTTTATCAATAAAACATCAAAAAGTAAAACAAACTTTCTAATAAAATGGGTAGATTGAATCCAGCCCTCTGATTGGTTGATAGCTGTGGTATATATCCTATATACCATGCTTACCATGGCAACGGCCTCTTTGCTGTTCCATATTACTCTGCTGTAAATATAAGCCTAACAGGAAGTTGGAGATTAACTTTGGTCGTTGCCTGGGACTACTTTGTCACAAAATGGCACTTTTGTAATTTAGAAATATAGTAAATTGCACTGGGAGATAATTGTGCATTGGGCAGATAAGTCACTTCAGCTGTGATGTAAATTCCATATAACACAGCCTGTTGTGGGTTATTGCTTGGCTACACAACTGACCCCTTGTGAATAATGTTTCCTTCAGGTGACCGGGAAGCTGCTCCAGACGTCCCTGACCAAGGAGGGGGAGACGGTTCGTCTGGACCAGAGGAACGTGCCCTTCCAGGTGGACACGTCCAGCGACAGCCCCTTCCTCATCCTGCCCCTCACCTTCTACCACATCATCGACGATAACAGTGCCCTGCGAGCCTGGGCTGCCAAGGGTAAATATAACAAAACTACAGGATCTCAGTTATGGGGTGTACATCCCTCAGTAATGCATCCTCCCATCCCGTTTCCCTCCACTAGGTGGCGGCTGGACAGACCCGGAGCTGGCTGACTTTGAGCTGCTAGTGATCATGAGCGCCACGGTGGAGCCGACCTCCGCCACCTGTCAGGTCCGCACGTCCTACCTTCCGGATGAGATCCTATGGGGCTACGAGTTTCCCCCCGTGGTCTCCCTCTCCCCCTCAGGCAAATATGTGGCCGACTTCGCCTTCTTTGACAAAGTGGCCAAGACCAAGACCACGCCCGTTTTCAAACCGTCCAGCCCCCAGCACGTATACCAGGGCAGCGGGGGCGGGTCTGTGCCGGAGGTGGCCGACCCGGAGAAGATCCGTCTGGAGCAGAGCTACAGGGAGAGAGGGGAGGACCGAGGCCGGGTCAGAGACAGTAGCCCCCTCAGTGTACGCATCAGCAATGTGTGAACGGCTGGACAGTTGAGATGAGACACATCCCAGCAAGCATTTCACGGACAGCGACGTGCAAGATGTAGCCAAGTTCATGAAGTTTTCACAGTATGATATTATGACAAGATAAAAAATCATATAAAAGCTTTGGAAACTGAACTGCTCAGAAATATGTTTATGTCCCAATTTCCCAAAATGATGCAAGTAGCAGCTATGGACGACTACAGACGTCATCTCAACTTTCACTGTATTTACGCGGGCTGTCGCGTCAACATCTACAACGTCAAAATGTTTGCTGGGATACGATACATTTTAGATTGGGTTTGGCTGTATTCATGTGTACAATGAGGGCATGACACTGCCTTACTGCAGCTATGTAATTGAGTGTGGGACGTGCACATTCAACACACACACATGCACACTTTCATACAGATACACACTTTCATACATAATAGTAACACTACATAAAAATCATGTTCTTGGCGGGGTATGTTTATATTACAGTACAAATACCAATGAGCAATCTGATTCAGCCACATGGTACCGTTACACAGAAGTAACAAATTTCCCATGAACAAATTTCCCCTCAAAACCCATGTGGTATTTTTGCATTTGCATTTGACTGATTTATACACATAAAAACAGAAAAGCACATAAAACACACACACATACAAATGTAACATATATTTTTTATGTGTATTGTAAATGTCAATGCACTGTAGTGTCCTAGCTAAAGCACTTTGGAGAAACTGTTACACTAACGGAGCATTACAAAATAGAATGTAGACACAGACTGAAGATACTGTATTTAAGGTGCTCTGTATATTTCTCGATGGGGTGGGTATGTTTTCTGTATGTATATGTCTGTTGCTGCTGTTTAAAACACAGAGAAGGGTAGCACTTTATAAGAACATTCGCACCTTGGGAAGGTTAGTAGCATTTCTAACTGGAATTAGCATGTGGATGTAAGCTTTTGATGTCACTAAAAGCACTTACACACTAAATATCAGCTTTTTGAAAGCAATTAAAGTTTTGAAATGACAAGCTAATAGGACTTCTAGTAGTTGTGTATCAATGGCTTTAAGCTTGATGCAAGTGAGATATTGTTTCTAGCTAATCACAGAGAGCTGTTTATAGGTGTAGATTTCCATGAGGTTTGGGGAACTAACTGAATCATTCTACATATAAGGGCATGTGAAATAGTGAAATAGTATGTGGTCGAGAAAGGAAGTACGTTTGACTCGTTAGTGATACATAAGTGGTACATAATTCATAACCCGTTCATGATAGTGGAAACTGTGATGTGACGATGACGGTGACAGATAAAGTAAGGATGATTATGATGGCTTTGACTTTGTTAACAATGTGTACTTGGATGTGGACATGTGTTAATGGTACTGTCAATTGAAGTGAGTGTCATGTGTTATATTTCCGTAAGCAGCTTCCACTGTGTTGAGGCTGTAGTCAGAAACATCCTGTTCTATGGGGACATGTTGCAGAATGGAAAACCTGCTGCTTCTCTGCATCATTTGTCTGGTGGATTTATGCCAAGGTAAAGCCTTCTTAACCCCTTCTCTACAAATATTTCTACCTCTAGATGCCAGAGGCTGATGGTTTTGAAAGTACGGTTGATGTTGCTCACAGCACTACTTAAATAACGCTGCTTTGTAAAAGACGTCTGTACACTTCCAGGAAGGGAGAAAACGAGGCTTATTTTCACATTGCCGCCCAATTTTGAAATCATACATATTTACTGGTTTTCAAAAGCCTGTGAGTCATGAAGCTCCCTCGACACATAAATAACTTTGACTTAAAGGGAAAAATCTCACATATTGAAGTTATTATTATTATTATTATTATTATTACCTCACAGGAGGGATAACTTGAATTTTTTAGACTAAGAGAATCTAGGCAATATGAATTAAAATCATTCAAAAGAAATCGCATGAAAATGTTCTCTTACGCGAGTTAAAAGTAAAACAGGGTTTCAAGGTGGTCAACATCGTAGATGGTGATAAGTGCTATGAGGAAGAGTGGAAACGTTTGACAGTATCGAAAAAATTGTCAGTAAGTCAGTGAACACACATGGACTTGACAAACAACCACATCATTTTTACCTTTATTGCTTTTAAAAGTATAAAGCTTTGCTCTAATGAAACCCACCGGGCTCTCAGTCCACGACTTGTCCCAAAATGGTCTCGTTCAGCTCTCTTATTTTATTTCTTTTTGCGCCACGTCTTTCATTCTATGTTCACAGGAATATTGTCAGGGCACTGTGGTCCTGAGCATAGCACTCCTTAACATTGGTTTCTTGACATTTTTGACGATCACTGTAAATCTCTGGAAAAGTGCTTCAGCTAAAAATGTAAAAATATATCCTTTAAAAGGTGAAATGAATGGTAAAGTCATGAATAACCCTATAAATCTTAAAAGTGCTTTATTTTCTCTTTAACCTTCACTGTTTTATCGTTAACGTCTCTGGGAATTTTAAGGCCACTGAAATCTGCCTATTCTTTTCTGTTCCTATACACACACACCTTTATTCAGTTTCTATACAATGATTTATCATGGTGACGAGCATTTGGATTATCTGTGCTATATGTGGATTCTTTGTCACTCTGAAACAAAACATTACTGTTGAGGTTGTTTAGGTTTTGGTCTTAAATCAGTTTAAGGGCACATCAGATTCAGAGTCACGCTGCATATTGTGCAATTTTGGTTTCCAGAAAAAGGATGAGGCAGAAATACATACACTAACAACAAAACAATAACAGGGATGGAATAAACCCGTGAATTAGGAAACATGGTCAACAACGATCAGTTTAGGGGAAGAACATGGCTTCTCCAAAAATAACAGAACAACCGGTAATACGCTCAAACGATTTCACACTGAGAACTTACCAGAATCAGGGAGGAATTATAATGACACTATAGTTACTACTACTACCATGACTCTACTACTGCTACCACCACCAATAATAATAATAATAATAACAATAATAATAATAATAATAAATGCTGTCAAATAAAATAAGCAAAACAAACAAAACATAATATTCAGCTAGAATGCTCCCAACAAACAAAATAGAAAATAGTACTGGAGCATAAAAACACTATCAGTTAAATGCAACTTTATAAAAATTAGTTTTCTCTGTCAAAAGAGGAGGAAAGGTTTTAGAGCACACATATTGTGGTGAATGTTTAGATCAAGATAATTGTCAGGTCACCAAATGACCACAACAGCAGATATGGTGATATGCTGCTAGTGTGAGAAAAGAGCTGAGAGGACGTGATGAAGAAAGACATGTGTTGTTCCACAGGAAATGATAAGCTTGCTGCACCACACAGCTGCAAGCTCACTTCCTTTTCTTGCTGTTTTATATAGACTGTTAAGACTCATTTTTAAGTCTTAACAATCATAAACTTAAAGGTTTATAGAACACAGAGGTGAAGGAACACAGAAAAAGGAAGAAAAATGGATTTGTGCCGATGGCATTAAAAAAAACGACAAGGGGGTTATAAGTAACACCTCACCTCAAAACAAACAAAATAAATAATAATAAATCAGATACTGTATCAAATACTACCTGGGGAATTGTCTGTACATAAGGGCAGTAACAGGACATTGCTCATAATTGGAGTTTTAATGGTGTTGAAACCCCTGTGCAGATTTTACATCAAAGTACATGGGATTTACCCAGCCACCTTCTGTATACAGAAAAATACAATTAATACTATATATTGGGTTATTATTATTACTATATATTCAGTATAGTCAGAAGGTTACACTTGTCAAACTGGGCCGCACGGCCATGACAAAAGAGGGAGACAACCACACAACAACACAAGTCAATTAACAAACTATTTATTGACAAAGAAATAACATGAGAGGAGAACTTAAACTAACAGTGACATGTGTAATCAGTAAGATCAGCAGTGTACGTGACTGCATGAATGGGGAAGTGTGTAGGTGCAATGTCGTATGGTGCAGCAACACAAACCAAACGCCAACCAAAAACCAAAAGGGTGTCTCAGGGAGGAGAGCACCCCAGCAACTGGGCTCCAAGAGGGTTTTTAAAGGAGCGCTGGCACACAAAGCCCTGGTGTTTCCAATGGAGCTGATGACACTCTGCCACGCCCACCTCCAGTACCTGCAAAGACAGCAGCCACACAAGCCACATAACAGGCAGACAGGGCGGAGAAGGTTGTTTGCTTTTGGTCTGTGAAAACATCTGAAAAATCTCACTGAGCAATAATCAACATATTGAGGATAATAACATGGATGAGTGTGCTGCAAAAATAGGTCAAATCCCATTGGCTCCCTTAACTCCAAGGGCGGGATTTCCAACTCGACATCTCTAGAAATGAATTGATTTTTGGTACTATTTTCTTTGCTGTCAAAACAGTGATGATCCAAATTGTCAGGAATAATGTTGATGTTGTAACTCTCAATATTGAGTAAATGTCATACATGTCATCCTGATAATGTTATCTGCCTGTTCATTCTACAGGGTCCAGTAATGTGTTTGTGCTGAAGGGAGAGGATGTACGTCTGGAAGTCCAGAAACCTGTTCTGGAAGAGAACTTTGACTTAACATGGACATTCAAACGCTGAAGACAATTCAGTAAAATCTAAACAGTAATGGTAAATTGACATATTTCAAAGAAAGGGTTGAGTTTTCTAAAGAAGATTTTTCCTTGCAACTGAAGAATCTACAAGAAGCCGACAGTGGAGTTTATACTGCAGTAGTGTCTGGGAAACAAGATGACGAAGTTGCTGAACACAGTGTCACAGTTCTAGGTAGGTTCCTTCACGTTTCCACATTATTTGAGAGTAGTAACTGCTGCTGTTTCTGAAACCCTTCAAACCTGTTTTCTCCAGAGCGAGTGTCTCCAGTTGTCCTGGAGGTTCATAACTCCTCCAGCTCTGACTCCTGTAACCTCACTGTGAACTGCAGCAGTCGGGACTCTTCCATCAGCAGCACTGTTAGATGTGACACCGGCACCTGCTCTCAGGAGGGAGGAGAGAGGTCAGAGGTCACGACCCTCTATGTCTACCTGTCCAATGACTCAATCATCTGTATCCATAGCAACCAGGTCAGCTGGATCAACGACACGGAGATAATTTCATCTCACTGCTGGCCCCTTGTCACTGGTAAGACAGAAAAACAGATCCACACACCGACACAGAGATTGGATTTCTGGGAGGCAGAAATAATCTGATTGGTTGAATGGGCAGAGCCAAAGAACCACAGTCTGTCAGAGTGCAAGTTTCTTAATGTTAACAGGAAAATGACAAAGAAAGTAGCCTAAGAGCAATAGCCTTCATAATAGTAGCTACCTCCTCTCGTACCTCTTTTCACTGGCCTTCAGTTTAAGGCAGTGTTGCCAATACAGCTATAGAAGAACATCATATCATCGTGCTTGCAGTGGACATTTTACATCAGGTCCTGTAACCAACACACAGATAGACAAGTAGGCAACATGCAACATATGGCATTAAATTAAGACCTAAACTCAAATTCAGGCATTAACACAGGATCAAAACCTAACTGCCATTTATATGGTATCTGCCTCAACTAAACACCATCAACCTGGAAGATACTGGTATGTTATGTATCATAGGTAAGGTGTCACTGGACGGTAGTACACAAAAATCACTGACCACATCTAGATACAGTACGTCTTGTACATGACCACAAATCACATAATTATATTTAATGTTGATTAAGAAATATGTTTTTTTGGCTCCGCCCATTGAGGTTTAACTCAACCAATCAGATTATTTCTGCCTCCAGAGCAGCTCTGCTGAGAAATGCTTGCATAACTAAAACTACAATTTGCCACCAACACAGACCTGCAAGATGTGAAGCTACAAGAGCATGCTCTCTATTCTGATGGGTGACTTGAAGTTGATCCACATTTCCAATCTAGTTTTTTTGTTTGTTTTGTTCTTACAGATATACCGCCCCCTTACCTGTGGTGGATCTCCCTAATTGTCGTGTGTCTCTGTGCCTGTGGTGTGGGTTACCTTCTCTATCGTCGTCGACAGAGTGGAAATTGTAAGTCCCAGTGTGCATCATTTCAACACTGAATGACAATGTGATTCAAATCTTAAAAACACCAGATATTGGGGCCATCCTGATGGCTCAGTTGGCTAAGGCACATTTGCACAAGAATTCAGGATGGTGGCAGAGTGCATGCCCTACCATACCTGGGGCCAGATGTATAAAACTCTGTGTAGATTTAGGTGTAGAAATCTGTACGCACAAAACAGGAAACATGCATACGCTCAGATGTATAAAACCCCACGTACGTCTGTTCCCACGTGTTTTTTCTTCATACATCTCAATCATCCTTAAATTGTGTGCACGTGCACGAGCCTTCTGACCACGCCCACAATTCACTATAAATGGTTTCCAACACCCCCAACTGCCTGGTTTGCATATAAAGGGCATTTAATTCAGTTTTGAGGAAAAACGGCGGAAGCATTTAAGAAGAAATAGAAGAAAAGAAGCGCAATTTTAAGACTGTGAACTTGAAATAATGGTTGATCAAAATGACAGAAGAAAACGCGGATTATTTAGAAGCCTAAGCTCTGGCATTACCAACCAAATGAAACAAGCTGAATGGCAGAAAGTAACCGAAACCATCTCCCTTTTAAAAGCCCAATGCAACACTCTACCACAGAGCCATGGGCGCTTCTTTTCTTCTATTTCTTCTTAAATGCTTCCACCGTTTCTCCTGAAATCTGAACTAAATGCTGGTCCTTTATATGTAAACCAGGTAGTTGGGGGTGTTGGAAGCCATTTATAGTAAATTGTGGGCATGGTCAGAAGGCACGTGCACGTGCATACAATTTAAGGATGATTGAGATGTATGAAGAAAAAACACGTGGGAACAGACGTACGTGGGGTTTTATACATCTGAGCGTATTCATGTTTCCTGTTTTGTGCGTACAGATTTCTACACCTAAATCTACACAGAGTTTTATACATCTGGCCCCTGGTGTGTTATTGCCTAGAGATGGTGTAGTTTGTAAGACACCCTACCTTTCTTTATCCTTACTGTCAAACATGACACATTGTAGAAGGAAACGGTAAATTAAAGCAAATGAACATGTCATTAGAAATTTATGGTACTATTCATGGTATTCCTTTTCTGACTGACCTACAGATGACAGAGAGACCAAGGAAAATACAGTGTATGCTACACCTGAGGTGAAGTTTTTTAAAGTCACTTTCTCAGCTTTGTCAGTCGCACAGATTTCAATTTGAGTAATTCACCAATTAAGACCTGATTTCAGGGAATAGATGAAGTTAACAAATCTTTTCAAAATCAGAATCAGGGATTTGTCTCGGTGACGTTGCAGAGACGTATTATATATCATATACATACAAACACACATAGTACAGGGACAAGGGGGCCTCATATTTAGTTCAAGGGGACAGTGAAGGATATGCAATAAATACATACATAAATCAGTCCTGAGATATGGAAGCACTTTTTTTTACAAATTATGTTACATTAGTGTAACTTCGTAGTAATGAAAGTGGTGGCACTTCTAGTACTTCAGGTGTTGGCTATTTTGTGAGTACCTACTGTATTTTAGTACAGTACATTTGTACAATTTGTACTTACATCATGTTGTAAGTACAGTAGATTATATATTATATTTATTTTTGCAGTTAGATTGATTTGCTGACTACTAATACTAACACACTACATATATTTTTAATATTTAATATTTATAATATTTTACCAATATATTTATAATATTTTACCAAATATGAGTACACGTTACTACTCTGAAATAAGGTCATTAAAAAGTAAAATGTAACGCTGTACGTGTTTTCCTTCAGATTCCCAGTAGAGGCCAACCTGTGGAGCAGAGTCCTTCAGCTGACACTTTACTTTCTTCTCCGTCCTCCACCTACAGCGTGGTAGGGCATCACTCTGCACCCAAGGGCCCCAATGAGGTTGAGGGGTCTGTGTATGCTCAGGTTCAAAAGCCAGCACCTCAAAAGAATTAGCAGAACTTTTATACTTGCATACTGTACTTGCACTGATTTCCTCTGATTAGTTCTATAATTTGAAATTTCACTTTGTGTTAAAAGTGGCGTTGAGAATGATGTCATCTCACATCTGTAGAACTATTTATTTCAGTGACATGTCAGGTGGTTCATTCATTCCATATTACACATTTCATTTAAAATGTCACAGGAATTTCAAGAATATTTTACAAAATGTTGGTTTCCATGATTTGCAAGCAACAGTAAGTTCTGCTTTTTTATTAAAACAATTTGCAGAGTGGTCGAAGTGTTTACACAATTTACACGTTTTTTAGAGAAAGGTTTGTGCATAGCAAACACAATTTGCACACATCTCAAAAGTACAAATCCTGTCTTGAACATGCCTTTGTTTATATGCACACACGTACAAGTTGTGTTTTGCTGTGCATAAAACTTTATTAACATTTGTGCCTCTCCAAAAATACGTGGTTCTGTATGCAGTATACCATTTCCATTTCACATGCTTCATTCATTCATTGTTACTATCACCTTCAGGGATATGATTGTATTAGACATGGTACAAGAGCCAAGTCTCTTTAACGGGATGATCACATGCATTTGGTTCACATTGGCCAATTTCAAGTTCTAGTCTGTGTTACTTTAGCTAAACATGTCAGAGTTTTAGGTTCTTTTCGTTTTAGTATTTTTTTTTTCTATTATTATTATTTTCTATTATATCTATTATTTGTGAAGCATTCTGTGAACTTGTTTAAACCTTGTTTAAAAAGGTGCGAAATAAATCAATCTTTACTGGTTTAGTTACTTACTCAGTGTTTACAAAAACCTCCACATGTAAACAGACAAACAAACAAAATTCATGTTAAGCTTTTCGCGTACAGTTTGTACTTTGATCAAAAGCTCTGTCAATCATTTTGAGAATGAGACATCCCTTGATTTTGGCAGTTGGCTTTTACTGGGGAGACAATTTTTTTGTTTATTTATACATTTTGGGCATTTGGGACTTAATACTCTCTCTAATACTTAAATACTCAATGTGGGCAGAAAAAAGCAATACACACTCCAACTCATGGTTCCCTACACGTGTCTACAGATGTCTACCATATACAGGTATGTACACTAGCAGATATTACTGTGCAAGATGGAAGAACTCCACTCCAGAGGGGGTGATGGGATATGATAAACCAAGACCTGCTTTCCCCAAAATATTTTTTTGCATTAAGCTTTACTTACATTATATTGTAATACTTGACTTACAATACGGTATAATATGGACTTAAGGGAGGTCTGGCCCTGCAGAGCAGCATTGGTCTCATGTTCACCCTTTACTAAATATGCTCTCTTTCCTGGTTAAACCACAGTAACAGTCAACACTTCCTGTATGCATTTCTCACCAATCAAAAACAGTATCCAGTATTTAGATACGAAGACTTTTATTTAAAAACATATATATAGTAACCAATACTGCATATTGTGGCACATTTGCGTCTGTGAAGACATGAATGAGTTTTCTGTAAAGAACAGAATTACAATATTATATGAGAATTATAAGGTAGACAACTAAAAAAGGACAAAAGTTATAATAAAGAGTAAAATAACAAAGAGACTTGCTGATTCCATTAACATTAGATCATTGAGGCCTACTCAGAAAGAAAACAACATATTTGACTTCCAAGAAACAAATGTATTTCTCCAAGAAGATTTCCCCAAAGTTTAGGGGTCCTGAATGCTCAACCACCGTGAAGCCCTTAAAGTAAGCATCTGCAACGTTTTCATACCCTCAGTGTTTATAGAGGACTTAAGAATGGTCAAAAGAGCTGACGGAGGGGAGATGTTAGAGGCTCTACATGAGGTGGACGGTGATGACGGCAGACACCATGAGGATCAGACCTACGGACAACAGGACTGTCTTCACCAGACAAGCTGAGACACCAGCAGAGAGACTGTCTGAAACACAACAAGGGTCAGAGTAACAAAGTACTCTAGTTACTGTAACTGAGTTTTGCGTTGCGTTATACTTTTGGTGTATTTTTAAAAATCAGTGATTTTGCTTTTACTCAAGTGTGTTTTGACTGAAGTATTGTACTTTGTTCCATTTTCAGTAAAAACTGTGTTGTCTCTCCATAAGCATCGCATCAGAAACTGGTATGATCACAATTGTTTTGAATGAATCAGGTTGATTGAGGCTTTACTGAAGAAGGTTCAAGTTCAAACTATCCTATACTTTTTTGCATTGCATCATATGTAACAGTAACTGTCTTTTAATTTTACACCTAAAGATTTATTAAGAGAGATTTGTGTTGCCCCATAGCCCAAAATGACCATAATGTATCTGATAGGGTTGTTGATCAATTACTTATTAACGTATTTCAAAACACTCCAAATCTGACACCATCAACTTACATTTTGTTCAGCGATGGAGGACGATGCTATGTTAAAGGTAATAGATTACAATTACAAAATAGATTACAAAATGGAGGAAACAACACCAACATGTGTATTTATCACAGTGAGTGTCTTACCAGTGTCTGATGGGGCCCAGCAGAGAGATGGAATCTTCTTTGTGTCATTGCTCCAGCTGACCTGGTTGCTATGGTTACAGATGATTAAGTCATTGGACAGGTAGACATAGAGGGTCGTGACCTCTGACCTCTCTCCTCCCTCCTGAGAGCAGGTGCCGGTGTCACATCTAACAGTGCTGCTGATGGAAGAGTCCTGACTGCTGCAGTTCACAGTGAGGTTACAGGAGTCAGAGCTGGAGGAGTTATGAACCTCCAGGACAACTGGAGACACTCGCTCTGGAGAAAACAGGTTTGAAGGGTTTCAGAAACAGCAGCAGTTACTACTCTCAAATAATGTGGAAACGTGAAGGAACCTACCTAGAACTGTGACACTGTGTTCAGCAACATCGTAATCACGTTGCCCAGACACTAGTGCAGTATAAACTCCACTGTCGGCTTCTTGTAGATTCTTCAGTCGCAAGGAAAAATCTTCTTTAGAAAACTCAACCTTTCCTCTGTAAATGTCATTGAGTGTTACTTCACCATCTTTATTTCGGAATCTTAATAAATTGTCTTTTTTGAATCTCCATATAAAGTCAGAGTCCTCTTCCAGAACAGGTTTCTGGACATCCAGACGTACATCCTCTCCCTTCAGCACAAACACATCACTGGACCCTGTAGAATGAACAGGCAGATAACATTATCAGAATGACATGTATGACATTTACTCAATATTGAGAGTTAAAACACTTTTTATTCCTGACAATTTGGATCATCACTGTTTTGACAGCAAAGAAAATAGTACTAAAAATCAATTCATTTCTAGAGATGTCGAGTTGGAAATCCCGCCCTTGGAGTTAAGGGAGCCAATGGGATTTGACCTACTACCTTATTGGGAATGTGGCCATAAAGAAACACTGAGTTGTTTCTGTTTCTGCCTCGCCAGACCCATTGAGTTTGTTTTCAAC
The DNA here is from genome assembly GCA_034670385.1 of Hoplostethus mediterraneus. Lineage (NCBI taxonomy): Eukaryota > Metazoa > Chordata > Actinopteri > Trachichthyiformes > Trachichthyidae > Hoplostethus > Hoplostethus mediterraneus. The sequence goes on from JAXDDW010000174.1 coordinate 251,613, forward strand.
AATCGTGTCTCAAATAATCCTATGACTATGAATTATTAACAATATTAATTATGAGTAAATTATCATAATGTGACTATTTTCTTATAAATTAAAACACCTCTGTCTCCTGTCTAGGTTTAATAGGTGTATAAAATAACCCCAAATTATTGGATTTATTGGATCACGGCCAACACTGGAGGAATCAACTCTTTTTGGGTGGATCACCTGTTATGCCGAGTTTTGCATCACTGCCGAAGATTGTATTCACATCGTGGGAACGTGCAGAACATTTGTTTTAATACAAGCCAGACAAGGCACACTAGTTTGTTACTTAAGAGTTCACACTGTGAATGTCATGCTCGTGAACCTCACCTGGCCTTAGAAAAGGGGGGATGCATTCCTCGGCAGGTAAAAAAACAGCCTGAAAAAAAAAAAAAAGCCCTGCCGAATAATGCGCACCCCTTTCTTTTTCTTTCCTGATGTCCCAACATCAAATCATGTTCACAGCACATGGTGTGGGTATTTAAGAGTTCACACTTAATTACACAATTCTCAGCAGGGATGCAAAACTCGGCAAAACACCGGTCATTATGACAAAACTAGCTTCCCACCGGGGTCTTGGTTCACCCTGTTGGGGCTTATTTTGTGACAATGAGCGGCTCACTGTGCATTTTCCCTTCCTCAGTAACATTTCAATGAACTGGATTCTCATCCTACCTGATGCTATGCAGACCAGCAGTCCCAACACAAACAAGATAGACATGGTCGGTCTCTGGCTGAACTGAGTAGAGGTCCCTGTGTGAAACAGGAAGACTGAAACGATGTACGTCTTTATAAACCGACCACAGCGTTGGGGCTTTGTCTCAACCACATGAACATTTCACACAATTGTGTCTATCATGCAGCCCGACTAACTTCTCTGTTCAAGAGAGTTCCTCTCTGAACTGACTCCAGTTCAGAGGAGGAAGACAAATACATGCACAGCATTCATCAAGACTTCTTGTTTATATGCTCTGAAATGAGGCTTATGACATTACTGCTTTTCATTGATGTTACAGTGAAACCATTATCTACACAGGGAAACACTTCTTCACCACTTGAATTCAAGGGTACAAACAGGATAGTATAATAGATATTAGTTCTAATTTAATAGGTTCTAGGTTTTTCCTCTTGTGGGTTGTTTTTCTTGAAACTCTCTGAAAGTGAAACCCTTCAAAGTTTCAGTCTGGGTGGAGTTGAACTTTGCACTGTCTCTGCCCTTCGGTGAAGTTGTGTGTTGGTCAAATATTTCAAGTGGTCTGTTCTTGTAAATAATGAGTTGGATATTATTCATTTTTTAATTCATACATAGAATCAGTACATAAAAGCTTGTCTGTAGAAAGTCTTAAGGGAGGGCTTTCCAAGGTGTAGGTGCTCTGACAGTGAAGGCCAGATCTCCGCTAGTCTGAAGTCTAGATTTAGGGATGATCAGCTGCTCTGGGATCTGAGGTTGCGCTCAGGCTCATAAGCGATCAAGAGGACGGAGATGTCACCTAACCTGAGGCAAAACCTTTTAACCTGCACTCTGCTGTAGAGGACCACTGACCTCCTCCAACACCTCCAGCACCCCCATTACTGGACAAAACCCCCAGAGCAGGATGTTGCCACTCATGTCTCTTTGAAAATGATGAAGCTGCAGGTTTTGGAGGAGTGGGCATTGTTAAAAAATCTCTTGATTTTGAAATACAAGAAAATAAAGATCTTGCAATTTGTTTTGTTAAATATGTGAATGACATAATAATGGAGAATTAGATAAGAAGGCAAAAAAAAGTCATTGTTGATTTAATTGTGATTTGAAAAGTGAAAGAAAAATATTACATTTTGAAAATAACATAGTAACACAAGTGAAGTGATGTGAGAACTGGGGTGATTTATTATTAGCACCAGTTAAACTCTTGGCTCTGTCATAATAAAAGCATGAATGACTTTCTTCAGATTGATAAATGATAAAAACCTCTCAGTGTGGAGTATCCTTCTTTTGAAAATCCATCAGTTCTTAACCCTGAGAGAGAAAGATGCCTTATTCAGTGTAATGCACTCAAGGAGAAGAACCTTTATTCCTATTTACACTCCTGAGAGTCCCTAACTGATCTCCACGTTATCTCTCACAGCCCGGGGTGCAGGTGACCCTATGTTGGCTGTGGATGGACTACACACTGGTTGTTCATGGTGAGTCTGTTTCAGGGGACCAGGAAAGGGGGCGTGTCTGTGATGAAGTTGCGGTAATGTTGGGAATGTTGCAGTAGGCGGGCTTGTGACCTGAAGGTCGCTGGTTCAAATCCCCAGACCTGCTGGGAAAATGGGTGGATACAGGGAATCATTCATGTTCTCACCTACTACTGTGGACGTGCCCTTGAGCAAGGCACTTGACCCCAGTGGAGCCGCTCACTAAAAGACTGAGGTCGTACTGGACAGCTCCTGTAGGGGTGAATGTGAAGCAGGGTGTTGCTGGAAAAGCTCAAGCACGCTCCGTTGACTTTCCCTGGATAAACACACACACACACACACACACACACACACACACACACACACACACACACACACACACACACACACACACACACCAAGCAAATGATCATTCTTCATTCGTGCCAACAGGGATGAATCCACCAAGCTTCTCCCTGAAGACGACTGTTGTCTCTACTTCCTCCACTAGGGGGCAGCCTAGTTGCGCCAATCCTCCTTACTGACTACCGATGACTGCCTATGAAATATGAATTGCATGGGCATCTAGGCCAATATACCTCATATTTAGTGTTGCAGGTGAATCTCTCTCTCACCTTTATGCTAAACACAGTTCTGATTCCCCTTTATCACCGAGTGACACTGAACACAAACGTGACATGGAAAATGACCAGGTCTTTTAGGTAAAGCAGCCTTAACAAAATAATCCCATAAATTGGAGGACGTCTTGTAGTAAAATCTAAGTGGTGTGGGGATCAGTTTTTATTACATGCCCGTGTTTGTTCACCACTGTCTTAACGTCCTTGGATAAAGGCCTGTAAGTGGAAGGAGGATAAATCTCTTCATCTGGGTTAAGTGAATGGCCGTGCTGTACTTGACGTACCCTTTTAAGAGTGTCCTCCAATAGGGCTTCCTCGTACACAGAGACCCTTGGCGTGTAATTCAAAGCCTTCATCAGAATCACAAATACATGTGAACTTTATAAGCTGCCTGCATGGCAGACGTCTCTTCAAGGGAGGAGAATAACTACTGAGCTGTAAGAAGGTTTTCCTGTCTGTTTCCTTTTTGTGCATTTCCGTGTGCAGTTCAATACCCTCTTTCTTGACAAGAATATCCCCAAAAAAGGGATTGATTTATATCTTAACTCAAAGGAAAATGTAATAAATTCCTTTTCGAAGTGCTCCTGCAAATAATTTGCGTCAATACCCCATATAATAATAAATCATCCATGTATCTTCACGGTGCTTTGATGGACCTAGAATAGTGATGGTTACAGAAAGTCTGATTAAAAAGTATGTTTCCCTGACATTGTAAGTCATAACAATCTTGGAGCATAAAATCATTTTTAGTCAAGACGTCATTAGTTGAAGACAACAACTCGGTGGGAGGATGGAGTTCACTTCGTCTTCAAATAATACTTCAACCTGCAAACCGTCTTTGTGGAGAATACCGGGATAGAAGCTAGAAACTTTCAAGTGACTTTCAAAACGTCTGTGGTGTGTTTAAGATGTGAAGGTGACGTATAGCCTGTACTAAGACTTCAATGTGAGAGTTTCCTGAAATATGGTGTTGGACCCAGTTTCCCAGTCTTTGCTACCTTTGCACCTGCAGTGGAAAAAGGTTATATTTAGAGAATGAACAGCATTAATTGTTTGAACCTGTGATGCAAGGTGAGCCAGACCCACTCAGCTGAATAGGCCACAGCTGCATCTGGGTTTTGATGGCATACTTGTCCCTCATAGTCTTTAAGCATTAGAAGCATTAGCAGCATTTAGCATCCAGGAGACTGATCTGCCACAGGAGACAACCTGGACACAACGTGGGAGGTCTCTAAACGAGATCACTATTAACCCAGGAGTTGAGAAGTTTTTATTTAATTTCATTTTGAACTTTGTTAAAGATGGTCAGATATGGAAAACGTTTTCCTCATGAAAGGTGGCCAGGAGTCATGCAGATGTCATAAGAGGTTTTCAGTGTCAGGCAGGTCCCAAACTGCATCATCCCTTTTTTTTTTTGCAGTTGCTTTGCATGATATGATGTAATGTAGAAATGGTCAAATTTAAAGATCGTGAACACTGGCATGAAATAGTAAATGGCCTTCAAAAATCTACCCTAATATAAAATCATATCATGTATATTTAATCTCCCTCTCTGTCTTCTTTTATTCTCAAGACATCCACCAAGAATCAACATTAACCACCGGTTCAGCGTGAACACTTTTTTCAACTGGAAAAACAATTCCCTAACTCCCCAGACGCTCCCGACCTCTCCTCGCCACCGGCCAGCCGATGCCGCCTCTCCGCCAGTAGATGGCGATGGTGTGCAGCGAAAACCCCCCATTTGCCAACTTCTGCCTCTCCAAGACACAAAGCCAGTGACATCATCTGCGGAGGGACAGAGGGTGCGCGAAGGACAAATGTCTTGAAATGCATTACATCACCCTCCGCTAATATGATAATACATTTCTCCGGCGCCGAGTGCAGTGCCAAGCACGAGAGGCACCGTAATCCATACAGCGGCTTCAAATGGGAACAAGGGGATAAAATGGAAGCAGTGGTGATGGGGATGATGGGGGGAGGAGGAGGGGGGGGGCGCACTGGAGTCAGGAGCGTGATGCTGAAGGTTATTCCAGACATTCCTCAGAGGGAGCAGTAGGAAAAGGGCGAGGATAATCTGGGAGTTTCTAACACCCCCTGCCTGGCTTCCTCTTTCTTTTTCCTCCTGAGTCTGTTGTTTCTTCCTCTCTCCCGTTTTCCCTCATTCACACTTCAGCTCGACCTCCACACTCTCCATCACTGCTCCTTACACGTCTATAGGGGGTGGGGGGGGGGGGGGGGGAGGAGAAAAAAGAAGAAAGGAGAGGAGTGCCAAGAAGTAGAGGAGAAGAGAGGACAAGAGGAAATGAGGAAATGAGATGGAGGAGGGAGGGAGGGATGAGAGGAGAGGAGAGGGGAGGAGTGGAAAGAAGAGAGGTGAAGAGAGGAGGAGGGAGAAGAGGCAGGAAAGGAGAAGAGAAGAAAGGAGATGAGAGGAGAGCAGAGGACATGAAAAGAAAGAAGAGAGGAGAGGAGAGGAGGAGGAAGAAAAGAGGAGAGGAGGAAGAGTAGTGGAGAGGAGGAGGAAGAAAAGAGGAGAGGAAGAAGAGCAGAGTAGAAGAGAGGAGGAGGAAGAGGAGGAGGAAGAGGAGAGGAAAGGAGAGGAGGAGGGAGAGGAGATGAAAGAAAAGGAGAGGAGGAGAGAAGAGGAGGAAGAGGAGAAAAGAGGGCAAGAGAAGAAAGAAGAGAGGAGAAGAGAGGAGAAGAGAGAAGAGGAGAGGAGAGGAGAAGAGAGGACAAGAGAAGAAAGAAGAGAGGACAAGAGAGGACAAGAGAAGAAAGGGGAGAGGAAAGGAGGAGGAAGAAAAGAGGAGAAGAGGAGGAAGAGGAGAGGAGAAGAAAGGACAGGAGGAGGAGAGAAGAGGAGGAGAGAAGAAAGAGGAGAGGAGGAAGAAAAGAGGAGAAGAAAGAGGAGAGGAGGGTGACGAGGAGAAGAGGACAAGAGAGGAGAGAAGGGGAGCAGGGAGGAGAGAGGAGGTGTAGCTGAGGCTGCTCTGCGTTGGCGTAGTGCTGGTGGCGAGGCCGCGGGGCTCAGAGCTCCAGTCAGTCAGGTAAACAGGCTGCAGCAGCTAAACATAGACACACACTCACCTCCTCTCAGACAGGGAGGACCGGGGGGGCAACCGGGGGGGCAACTGGGGGGGCAATAGTTCATAGTTTGACCTGGATGTAGCAAATATGATACTTTTAAAGCCAAACCCCGGGGCCTCAGCGCCACAGACACTCAACATCCTAAACCTGACAGGAGCTTTAGTCTGGAGAAATTCAACATGTAAAAGAATTAAATATAAACAGCCCATAAATTGACCTAAACAGGCTTTTAATATATAGTATATAGTAACAGTAATAGAAATCAAGATAAGTGAAGATATAGTTTGTATTTATAGTCACAAAATACAAAATAAATAAAGGAGCCTTTTCTATTATTCTTATGAAAGCCGTGTCATCTTTTATTTTCTGTAATACTTGTGGAAAAATAATTACATACAATTTGAAAAAATATCAGATAAAACAAACAGAAAAGGGTAACGGGAAAATAAAAGAAAGTTTCAATAATAATATCTCGTATGTTTTGTACAGTTTTGTCTCAAAGAGCAGACAGAACAAAACAAGTACTGGACACAAAGCCCGCCGTGAAGCAACGCAGGGTACAGTCCCGTATGAACAACCGATAAGAGGAAAGAACGTGACGAGAATCATATGGAGGGGTATATGTGCATTTATACGTACGTGCACGCACACACACACACACACACACACACCGAAAAACACACATGCTTCTCCCTCACGCACACCTCCAATGATATGGAGTCCTTCATACTGCAGCTCAACGCATCCCAGTCGCTCAACAGCTGGATGAGGGTGAGAGGACGGGTCTCCTGTCCTAAGGCCACATGATGTCTCCGCCGCTCCGTCTCTCCATCTGTCCTGCCGCCTCGCCGTCTACTAGGGCTCCACCGATATAGGTTTTAGCAAGCCGATATATGTTGTTATTTTTCAGTTTGGAAAAAAAAAATAAATCCAAATATTCAATGTTGGAAAAGCCTCTGAAATGTCATTTAGAGAATCGTATCACTGAAACCCAGTGGCTTTTTTATGGCAGGGTGACCCATCACACCTATTCAATTCACAGAAAACATTACTGAACTATTGAATGAATACATAAAAAGTAAATTAAAAAAAAAATCATTGCAGGTTTTACTACTATTTTTCTGTGTCTGTGTTCAGGGAGGAGCCCCAGTAGACGGCGTTACAGGCCGATATCCAACAGTTAAACTACTATCGGTCTAACCCTACCGTCTATAGCCCGGTGTTGCCTCCACACTTAGGATGGTAAGAAAACACACTGGGGTTATGGGTCGCTGAATGCACGTACACATCTACATCTATACACACACACACACACACACACACACACACACACACACACAAATGGCTGCTGCATTTGTTTGTCTGCTCAGTTCATTTTTTTTGCACAGTCTTTTTGGCACCCACAAGACTCCCAACATAAAAAAAATGGACGCCGAGCCACTCTTGGCCGGGGATGGCACAGCACAGCACAGCACAGGACAGCATGGTACAGAACAGTTTGAAAGCACCTCAGTGCTGCGGGCCTGGCCTGGTTCTAGCCTGGGTTTGGCCTAGTTGAGGCAGAGTTTGGGCTATTTGTGGCCTGGTTGTGCAGTCATTTTGGCCACAGATGCACACATGACCCCACTCCCTGTTCTCTGGATTGACCAATCAGAACCCCCCCGCCACCCCTCCAATGCATACAAAGCAAAGCATGTGTAAAAATTGAAATACATACTTAGACCACAACCATTTCTTCCACTGGTGACGTAATACCATAAAGTAATACCATAAAGTAATACCAAGAAAATAACATTTAAAATACTGATTTTCATAGAAAGAAAAGGCATTCATTGAAATAAAAATGGACATTGAGGATGGATTGATATGAGCTCATGAGGCTATATATTCTCTAAAGGACGCCCCGCCCCTCCCCACCCACCCCGACATACACACATTTATATACAAGCTAGTGCGCTAACCTACTTCATACGCTTTTTTCTGGAAGAAAAAGGTGAAATTTGGAAGAGAACTATCGGAGATGTTGTAATAAAAAAAAACCCCCCACCGGCTTTCCATCTCTAAATCTAGAGCTGGTAGATCACAACAGTTGGCTGTCTGTTGCCCGTCTAACCCTCAGTACCGCAGAGGAAGTAAGAGTAAAGAGGAGTAAAGAGTATTTGAACACACTCTGTTGATTGAGACACGCTGGGAAGTGGAAAAAAACACATGAAATAACAGCCTAGAGGGGTAAATTCCCTGTCCAAACCGCCATATTTTTTAAATTTCAACCAAATCTGAACATCTGTTTTGCCTTTTTGTTGGCCAGTCATGTCGTGGTTTACACGCTTGACTGTCTCCGCTGTCAACAGACTGTAAAATAGTTAGAATTAATAACTTTGCAACGATAACAGGCATCAGACGAGTTCACACTTAGTAAAGATAACGGACATTAAAAGGGAGTGGCAGCATCAGTACCCGGATGGCCTGTGTGTATTGTAAGTACTGTAAGTATTGGCCTCAATGCTTTCCTCTTTTTCAACCAGATTTCCTTGTCCTACTCAAGGTCATACGCAAGTGTCAGACTTGCATCGCAAGTCTGATGCAAAATACTGCAGTTACAACACTGTAAAAGGGTTGTAAAGAGGCAATCGTGTGCGGTACCAAGGCTGTGATAACCATATAAATTTAGAGAGGTGCTCCGCTCCATCTGCCGCTCCCGTCTGCATAACCACCGAAACGTTGTGACCTTGGAGTCGTAACGTTCCTGATATTTTGAGTTTGAGCTGTTCACATAATGTTGCTCCTCTAACGGGCTGCACACGCGGCGGTGGTTTCATTTCTCAAAGTGTCTATTTAAAGAGGCAATAAGTACGATTTTTACTACCCTTTAGATGTGCAGGGGGTTGAAAGGGGTGTTGATCAATACCATTGACTCATGATTACTGGGCCAGGTGGTGAGATTCAAAACTCACCGTTCGGCCCGTGACTCCGCCCACTGGAGTTTCAAGATACTCCCGAGCCTCTTGCTTCTTCACAGTCTATCAGAACAGAGCCACCCATCAACCAGGTTGATCGTAGTGTAAATGCAGGGTCAGCTTTGATACAGTACCGCAACATGAGTATACTGTAAATACTGCCTCGTGTCTCTGCAGGCTGAACAAAGAACCACACTTTGATTTGGGTGGAAAACGATGGAACTCGTACAATAGCTGCATCTGTAAGAACAGGTTAGAGCCGGAGGTGCACCGATGCCAATTCAGAACCGATACGAGTACCGAGGACTTTATGAAGTAGATGGGCCGATACGAGTACTACTCAATTAACATTTCACCATACTGCCTATTATTGGCCTACTGTAAAACAAGTACAGGAAAAAGTGCTTCATATGATCAAAATATGTGCTGAAAATTGCGTAACAATACTCAATCAAATAAAATAAAATAAAAATAATAATAATAATAATAACAATAATATAGAAAGCGACGACATTTCAGCATTTCCGTGCCGGTCTGCCTACCAGTGTCCAGCCAGCCAGAATAAAAAACGACGTCTTTCGGTCAAAACTTCAGAATAAAACCCACATTGATGAACATGTGTTGGAGGTTTTTGAGTAATACAATACCTAAAGGAATACATTTAAGTGGGACTCTATAGTAAATGAAAATATAATGGCTGTGTTTTCAGAAAAAAAACATCATATATTTATCCCAAAATTACTTCATTATATTTTCCAAAAGCGACATTGACAAACTTTATGATTTTATTTTGAAGGCAGAATCTCTCTGGTATTATTCTATTCTACGTTTCTGGCTGAACTGAAGGAGCTGCTTCACCTCTCCTCCACTCTCAACACTTGCTGATCTGATTACTTGGGAGCCAGTCCGATACTGCAGATACTATCGGTGCACCTCTGATCAGAGATCATTTAAATGCCAAATTATTACGTACCTGTCCCCAATAGCACATACCGCTGCTGACACAATATATGGGGTAAATCTAGGGTACAAAATACTATGACATTTTCTGTTGTGGTGAGAAAACCAACATACTTACACAAAGATATGGGCTAGAGAAAACCCTCTGCATTACATGTTGGGACTCTTATTTTGATATGTCATGCTACTCTTACGCAGCTTAGAAGGGGTTCGCAACAGTGTCCAAAGTGAGCGGCCATTTTTAACAGTTCGCTAATCCATCCATCATTTTGAATGTCGTCGACACGGCTTGAAAAAGGCAGTCCAGACTCAAATGAAGAGTTTCCTTTCAAAATAAGACATCCACCCTTTAAAGTGACACTACACTTATAAAATGATTGACAGCACAAAATCAAAACAAATGATATTGATTTTCAGTGGGTAGTTTGCAACTTAAGTCCACACTGTAACACTTTTACAAACTCAACCCGCTATAATTTGGAGATATTGAATGATGATCATTTTTGGATCAAAATGTTCTAATATAAGTCAAATTTTAAATCGACATCCCCTTTAAAAGCGCCAGCCATCGCCTTGAAGAAACTCAAAACGTTTCCAATAACGATCACCTCAACGCAGAAACCTTTGAACGGTAAAAAGTGAATGTCACCCAAAACCTCTGAACCTTTGGTCCACAACTCCTTATAAAAATATTATAAAACGCTTCTGAATGCCATTTTCTTTTTTTCTCATAAGTTTCGGTATAAATATGGAAAAAGTTCTACTCTACTGTGCAAGTGAGAGAAACAAATACTTTTTGACACTTGAGGGTAGGGGAGGTATTTTTGTACAAATTGCAGAAATTCATTGAATGCAAAAGCGCTTTCTTTTCCCGCCCCCAATTCACAAATGTACACGTTGACCTCGGGGTGGAGAAATGCATTATCGTGATGTAGAAAAGGAGGAGAGGGAAGGAGCATCTTGACACGCTACCGCTCCTTTCCTTTCCTCTTCGATGTGGCAGATACAAAACCTCGCCTCGGCTCCCCCGGACCTGTCTGCCCCGGTCGGTCGCCGTACCGCCCTTAAGAAGCTTCGTCACACTTGTATAAAGGTAGATGTTGTATGTCATGGCCGCCGCAGGGCAGTTTCGAGTGGCGTAGGGGTTCAAAAGTGGCTGAGTTATATAGTCCAAGCTGCCCCGTTGCTGTAATATCATAGAAACACGTGTCTTTAAAGATCGGTGTATATATATGTGTGTGTTGTTGTTGGTTTTTTTTTTGCATCATGTGAGAGTCAGAGATTGCAAAAAGCTGTGAACTTCTGGAGGTCACTGTACTGCATACTGTATAGGTTTGTACAAGGTGATGACGGCTAGCTTCAAAATGACCTAATTCTCCATTTTTATTTACAGAGATGGGGATGGTGGGAGGAAAGGGTGATGCTGCGGGGGGGAGACGGTCCAAAAGCGAGAGGAGGAGTGGATGGTAGAAAGGTTCAACCCCTCCTCTTCTCCTCCTCCTCTTGTCTACAAAGTGCTCTCATTCTCTCGTTCACTTTTTTGTTTCTCTTCTCTTGATTGTGGCGTTCGCTGCTGTCGTCGTAACACTGCACACAATAGAGGGTCCGCGCAAAAGTGTGTGAGTGTGTGTATGTATTGCTAACTATATTGTCCTGCTGCTAACTACTGCATGTCCTCACGTAGAGAGACCGAATTCCATGTACTGGTTGCTATGGTAACATATTGAGTATCTATAGTGTGGGGTGGGTTGTGTCGTTTTAGTCAGCGTGTGTTTGTGTGAGTGTATGTGTGTGTGAGTACCATGGCAAGAAAAGTCCAAGTGTGTGTATGTGTGTGTGTGTGTGTGTGTGTGTGTGTGTGTGTGTGTGTGTTTCTCACACGTGAGTCTGCATCCTCTGTGTGTGTCTGTGGGAATAGTCAGAGGGTGGAGATGAGTAGGAGAAGCGAGTGGAGCTTCCATACTTCCCCAGACCTGTTTCGGGACTTTGCCCAGACCCAGGACCCTGCCCCTGCCCGGGCCCCTGCCCCTGCCCGGGCCCCTGCCCCTGCCCCTGCCCGGGCCCAGGACCAGGCCCAGGACCAGGCCCAGGCCCAAGACCAGGACCAGGCCCAAGACCAGGACCAGGCCCAAGACCAGGCCCAAGACCAGGACCAGGCCCAAGACCAGGCCCAGGCCCAGGACCAGGCCCAAGACCAGGCCCAGGACCAGGCCCAGGCCCAGGACCAGGACCAGGACCAGGACCAGGCCCCTGCCCCACCCCTTGTCCTGTTGGATACATCTCATAAGCCGGCCCTTCCTCTATGGGCGGGGCAAAGCCCATGCGGTAGCTGGGATACTGGGAGGGGTATCCGTAGTTGTCATAGGCCAGTTGAGTCGTGCTGTCCAACAGGCCGCAGTCTCCGGGGTAATCTCCGGGAGACTGAAGCGCCGGATTGGGTGGAGCTTGCTGGCTCTGCGCTGCCCTGGTGAAGGTGTTGAACTGGGCGTAGCTGGCGTGGGACATCCTGGACGGGGGACGTGGGTCGTAGCAGCCTGCCCTGGAGCCCGGCACCCCACTGGGGGGCACTGCGCCGCTGGCGGCACCCGCGGGCCCGCCGGAGGTGGCGCCGGCTGGCCCGCCCCCGCCGCCCCCGCCTGGGTTCTGGGGGCGAAACTCTCCCTGGTAGTGGATGGCACGGGACTGGGGGCGCGCCTCGTCGTGGGTGGTGGCTCGGACGTTGTAGTAGCCGTTGGTCGGGTCCTGGGATGGCAGGGAAGACTGTTAGCTTTGTTACCGGAGCTCATCTTAATAGGGAGTATGTGAGTATGCGACTGTTTGGTTTCATACGTCATCACGGACACAGCGGACAGGAAGTTCAAGCCGCTACGGCGTCGATCCGCCACAAAATGAAAAGTTGGTCAATGTGTAGAAACAGATCGTCCGCTCTTTCTCACATGGTGGTCACATGAACACAAGAAGCACTGTGGAGCGTTGAGTGATGGGTATGATTACACCATGCTCGAGATACTGCGTCCTGGCATGTTGCTCATTCTCACGTGTTCGTTACACAAATAAAACAAAAGGTACTTCTACTCCTCTCACCTTGAGCTCGTACTCCTCCCGGGTGTCCAGGGTGTCGCTCCTCATCTCCTGCTTCAGGTCCATGTCGTCTTTGAACGGCTGAGTGGAGGGAGAGAGGGAGACAGAGGGCAGAAACTAAACCATCAAACAACGAAACACACACACGGAAAGGGGGAGGGTGAGAACGGAAAGGAGAAGGAAGGGAGGGGAGGGAAGAGGAAAACAGAGTTACAGGCTTTCTTTATCCGAGGAGAGCAGAAGATGAAAACCGTTTAGTTCTTGGACAAGGTTTGGACCGGTCCCGGGGCGGCGGGGGGACCGGGCGGCCTCTTCATACCGTCTGTAGCACCTCCACGGCTGAACTCCTTCAAAAAGTGAAACTCCTCAGAGTACCACGAGTAGGCCTGTCTCTGTGTGTGTGTCATATTTCTGTTTTTTTACAGTGTATTCTGTGTCCAGTTGTGTGTGTCATATTTCTGTTTTTTTACAGTGTATTCTGTGTCCAGTTGTGTGTCATATTTCTGTTTTTTTGCAGTGTATTCTGTGTCCAGTTGTTTGTGTGTGTGTGTCATATTTGTTTTTTTACAGTATATTCTGTGTCCTGTTGTGTGTGTGTGTGTGTGTGTGTCATATTTGTTTTTTTACAGTGTATTCTGTGTCCAGGTGTGTGTGTGTGTGTGTGTGTCATATTTCTGTTTTTTTACAGTGTATTCTGTGTCCAGGTGTGTGTGTGTGTGTGTGTGTGTTTGTGTCGTGTGTCTGCCTGCCATTCAGGCGTGAGAACATGTGTGTGCTTGTGTGTGTGTGCGCGCATTAGTGTGTGTTAGTGTGTACTTTGCTATGTGTGTGTGTGTGTGTGTGTGTGTGTGTGAACTTTAATGTGTATGAATGTGTGTATGTGTGTACGGGCATGTACGTTCTAGTGTGTCTGTTTCTGTGTGTGTGTGTGTGTACTTTCAGGTGTGACTGCGTGTGTGTATGTGTGTGTTTCAAGTGTAAGAATGTGTGTACTTTCCTCTATGTGTGTCTTTTGTGTGTATGTGCATGTACTTTAAAGTGTGATTGTGTCTGTTTTTCTGTGTACTTTCAAGTGTGAGAATATGTGTGCGTTTGTGCGTGTGTGTGTGTGCGTGTGTGCGTGTGTGCGTGCGTGTGCACGTGGGTGTGTTAATTGTGTATCTCTACATTTAAGGCCAGTGACCCACGCGCCTCGTCTCCACGGCCCCCGCTGACTCAGACGGGTGTCTACTCACGGAGTACATGGCCTTGACCATACGGGTTGCCGTGGAGACGCTGGCCGCCTCCTCCTCCAGGCTGTGGGTCTCCTTGTTGACCGTCTCCACCTTGATGTCTGGTTTACCGAGGGTGACCCCGCGGCGACCTGGAAGAAAAACACATCAAGATAAATGATTGATAAACTTAACAGCTTGGTGGAAAATCTGCTCCTTTCTTTTCTTTTTCTTTTCTCTTTTCACGTGGCAGCGAGAGGTATTCCATTGCGATTTTTAGGACTTCAATGCGCAGAAATCGTGATGTCAGTAAACTCAACACTCCTGAGAGCTAAGTTTTTCCTAGTAGTGGCTAGTGGGGGTGGAGGTGGTGAACTCAAGATGGTCTTTGCAGCAATTGTTCCTGAGCACCGGGAACATTTTCCCCCATTGGTCATTCCAGGTCACGTCGGCTCACGTGGACAAAAGCAGGATGTCTCATGGATGGGTGGATTTTATCTTGTTCAGACTAAAACACAGTACTAAGATAGAAAATAAGCCAATATTTCTTCATGAAAAGGTTCAAGTCCTTCTAGCTGCACAAGGCAATTTCACACGTCGGAGGCCGCAAATGGCAGGAACCCAGAAATCATGTGACCTGACAGCAGCAAACCAGCACACTCCTTGGTGTGGGTGGAGGTGGAGAAGAGGTTCAATCAGCTCAGCTTTCTCTCTGCCATTTAGGAACAACTTCTGCATTTCGCACTTTAGTTTTGAATCGTCATTTCCTGTGAGATTTCCTGCCAGTGACCACACCAGACACAAACATGATGATAATGATCATTTTGACAGAGTGAATATACAGCGTGAGGCGTCATGATTTAAGCTTTTTTCACATAAAAAAAATCTTTCCTGTGCAGTTTTAAAGGATAATACCGTTCAGTTGAACTGTAGCAGGACACCTGAACATGAACAGCTCTCTCTCCCAAAGCTAGGAAACAGAAAAGCAAGATTTGAACCTGTGAGGTCATCAAGTCCTGATCTTCCCCTAGACAACGAGAAACTGATCATGTGGAGCCACGCCATGTTCGTCGGTGTTTGTTTTTCCAAATGAAACTTTTTTCATAGCTGCGTTATCGGCTGTGAACCAGAGAATTGACTCTTATCCCAGAAAATGTCCCCGGGGCCTCTGCCAGTCACCTTCACTGTCTTTCCCAATTCCTGATTCTCTGTGGAGCAGCTCCAGATGAAACAACTTGATGACACCACATGTTCACATCCTGGCTCTCCGGTTTCTGGCTTTGGGGAAGAGTGGTTTGTGTCCATAAATACTAATTGGACTGTCCTCGGCCACAGGAACAACATACAGCAAGTCATACTACGCACCTTCAGATGCTCTTGTTATCAGTGCTGTTATTTATACACTTATTCTAGTATTGGTGCAATAGAAAATCACCTCCATGTCAGTAGAATGAAAAGAGAAACGTGCAGTGGCTGTTTTAAGGCAGGCATCTGTTTTATTCTAACATGCAATGGCAGAATGATAGATAGGAAGAGGGATGAAAGACACACACACACACACACACACACACACACAATAGGGAACCGCTGTGTGTACTCACTGCCTTTGCGTTGCCGGTAGAGGAAGAAGGCGAGCGCCAGTAGGAACATCAGCAGGAGAATGGAGGATCCCACCGTCCCACCGGCGATAATACCCACCGGGTAAATCTCTGGAACAAACACAAACCGAGAGGGTCAGCTGTCGCTCGTCGTTACAGTAATAAAGCCCGAATCTCCTCGTATCCTCACTGTGAACACGGCAATGTTGGACCTCTGAGGGTTGGGTACAAAGAAAAGGAATGAGAGCCACACGACGAATACGATGATTAAAGAACAAATCCAAGCTCTCTTTTGAGGAAGTTATGCTGAACTCTTTGGGCTGTAACACTGACAAGGACTGAGAAAGGACTAGAACCTTTTTGATTTCTTTTCTTTTCTTACTTATTACTCTGTATATCTGTCATTGTATATTTTGCGTGGCCCCCAGGCTAGCTGTTGCTAAATGTCCAGCTAATGGGGATCAAACGAAACGAAACGAAACGAAACGAAACAAAACGAAACGAAATGAAACTTAAGTCCAATAAGGAATACTGGACAGTTAATAAGAGCAAAGCTGGTCCAACAGTGTAAATCAAAAGTCTCTGCTGAAGAACTCGTTTTTCCCAACGTGACATCACCCATGAACTTCTCACAATAAAATCCTGAATGGGCTGACAACATGAGACACAGCAGTACTCCACTTCAGGCCCCCAAAACCATGAAAACCTGCTTTTACTGACAACATCTCAAAAGACATTATTAATGTTAAATTGTCAGAAGAACATCTCCAAACTGCACAGATGCACACAGACATCTTCTTCCTCGCTCTTCGCTCTTCATCACAATGATACAAACAACGAAATCAAATTCGGCGCGATGACTGCCGTTGCTTACTACCACACCATATCCATTTCACACCTACAGTCTCATCCACTTCCTCTGGGATTGAGATTAAATTACAAGTTCCCGTACCCTTCTCCTCCAGGGTGATGATCATGGTGCCGGGTCCAAACGAGTTCCAGGCGGTGCAGTTGTACGGCGAGTGGAAGTCGGACTCCATGACGTTGTTGATGGTGAGGGTGGAGAGGACGGCGCCGCCCTGGGAGGGGGGTTTACTCTGCTCCACGGTGTAGCGCTCCATCAGGGTGCCCTTCTCCTTCTCCCACACGTTCTCCTTCCACGCCCAAACCTGCACAACACATTTTAAATCAACTTTTTAAATTAACTTAAATGTTTGTGTCCCCTTGATCTAATTTTTTAAGGGCAAATTGTGCGCAGTTTTTAAAAAATATGACATAATAATAAATAATAATACATTTTCTTTGCATGTTGTTAAGACTCAATTTGTACCAAGATTTATTTTATTTTAAAGTAAGTAAGTGAATAAGTAAGTAACAGTCAGAAATCTTCAACCCATTCAGGCTGCGTAATTGATAAAAAAAAAAATCGCTCAATCTTTTCTCTCCCAGAATGCACTGGAAGGAATCCCCCGTAGGCTCCCACCAATCACCTACAGGGGACAGCAGTCCTATGGGGACTTCGCAACAACCAATGAAATTGATGGACACCACGGCCCAACGCTGAGCCCGCCCCCGACCGTCACAACTAAATGAAAACTTGAGCCGAGGAGAAAAGGCAGAGCACCGAGTAATTGTGCGTGGGAACTGATCATACGGGCTTTTCTGCTCGCAGGCTGCAGTATTTCCTCGCGTGGGCCGTGCTCCTGCTCGCACGCCCACTCTCTCTTATTCTTCTTCTTGAGTTTTGTCATGGAAGTGCTACCACGGCCGGTTACCTCAGCCTCAAGGGAGACAGCTCATCTAGATTGAGTGACAGGTGTTGAGGCATGAACTTGACCACCTGATGGGGAGGAGGGCGGGACTAGCAATACACTTCCTGCCTCAAAGCTAAAAGCTATATATATATATATTAGTGCTGGGCAACGATTAAAATTTTTAATCGCGATTAATCGCATGATTTTCTGCGATTAATCGCGATTAATCGCATTGTTATGCGCAAAATTCAATAATGAATTCAAAAGTAGTGTATTGTGCACTTTTATTTTAAAAGTACTGCTGTATGAACAAAAGTGCAATAACATTTGGTTTGCACTTTAAACAAATAAGGTGCTTTTTAACAGCAGTATTCCCTTTACACAGTAGCAGTTAAAATATTTCTTGTAAATCTCAACTTAAACATTAATGTAATCAAATTTGCCACTGCCAGGGCATTAACGTTTTATCTAGTTTGTTATAGAAAAACAAGTTACTCTCAGAGTCCAGAGTCACGATCATAACATTATAACAGGCACCTTCCGAGCAACAGCAAGTTAACATTTATAAATCTGTTTTCTTTTTTTTTCTGAACAGGTACCAGCAGAAACATTTTTCTTTTATCAGGGAGCAGCATAAACAGTCTATGTTCAGTAGCAAGTGTCCCTGTTAGAGTGAGGTGAAGTGGTCGAGCACAAAAAAAAGTACACAGCTGGGATTTACTGTGCAGGGGACTTTTTAGTCTGTGAAGTCCATGTTTGTACTGGATTTCCTTTGGAGAATCTCAGTCAAAAAAAACCAAACACTTTCCAGTGATGCAGGTTGAGTAGTTACACAAGTAGTATATACTATTACCATTTGAAAATAAATTAAAGCAGTTAAAACATATTGACACACACACACGTGTGTGTGTGTCACCAGATTCTGGTGTACATGTCTAAGAATGAGCATAGAAATGTGTTGATCTTTGGAGAGAATGAGTGGATGCTTAGCTTCCTCCGGCATTGCTCCTCTACTCAATCTTCCTCCAACTCTCAGGAGTCCATTCTCCAAAACTGGATCCAGCCTGGATCCGGGACCGGCTGCGGCCAATTAAGCCTAATTGCAGCCGGGCCCTTTTAACCTGTGTGTGACTGTGAGAGCGAGAGTGTGAGAGGCTGGCGCCGTGTGTGTTTGAAGCCGACGCGGACGGAGGATCCGGTCGGCTGGAGGAGAGCGAGCCAGCCAGCGACGGGTGAGACGGAGCGGGAGCGGGCCGTCTCCTGCTGCGGCGTCCCGCGGAGGTCCGGGGGCAGCCGGGAGCCGCCTGCAAGCCGCCTGACCAGCCGGGGTTGGGGTGGGATGCCCCTGGAAGCCTGGCAGGCTGGGGCAGCCTTGGGGCTTCGCGGCTGGCCCACCGGGACCGGGGCGGACGACCGGCGGAGGAGGCGGCGCCGACCACAGCTGCCGTCAAGACCCGGGCCGTGAGATTGCGGTGTTCGCAAATAAAGCGGCCACGCTGGCCATTAAACTCTCCCCCTGTCTGCGTCTCTGTCTGTTCCGGACCCCGGTTATGTGGCACCTTGCCACATTTGGCAAGGTCCCAGGGCAATTTTTTTTCTAGCTCGCAATATTCCTTTGATCATTTTAAATAATTTACTCAGTAACGGATGGATGTACAAACGTAGCGAACTACTTTACTTCATTCAAACCATACTTAAGTAAAAGTAAAATTACTGACTTTGAAAAATACTCAAAAAAGTACAAGTACACTAAAAAGCTACTCAATTACAGTAACGAGAGTACTTGTAATTCGTTTCTTCCACCTCTGCTCGAAGTACTCCGGTGATAAGAAAATTCAACTTTGCAGTGGTTACAAATAACTTTGGTTCTATCAACTCCGCCGTCTGGAAGAGATTTAAAATGAAAATGTCCATGTAAGAGTTCGGTACCTTTCTCCATTTTTCTGTCCCCGCCAGTTCTTTTCTGTTCCGGTTCAATTAAAAAAAACTGCGTTAATGCGCGATAAAATAATTGTCGGCGTTAATTAATTAATGCGTTAACGCGATAATAACGCGTTAACTTGCCCAGCCCTAATATATATATATATATATATATATATCTGATATCTGATATCTTTAATATGTTTTATTTGTTGACTGAAGTTGTTTTAAGCAAAGTGGAATATAAGCTCAAACCTCGCAGAAGAGGTTTTTTTTCCAAGAATATGTCTCATTAAATATTTGCCAAACCCTTTCTAGCACCGTTTTAATCTGGGTGGAAATCCCTCACAAACAAATTGGAAAACACACACACACACACACACACACACACACACACACACACACACACACACACACACACACACACAGTGTAGCAAGTGTGCATGAGGGATAAAAAGTCAAGCAGGTTTTTCTATTTCAAATCTGCTGAGGTAGAAATTTGAAGTTATAAAATATGAAGCTTGACAATATCAAATATACATAGAGCCATGTGTTGTGCTAATGTACCTTTTAACCTGGTTGAAAAAAAGAGAGAGAATCTGATGAAGAGGGAGCGAGAGGGAAACAAAAAAGTCCCAAATTCTTTACAGATTTGTTTCTCCCCTTCATCTCTCATAATCTCTCATAATCTCTCTTTCTCTTTCTCACAATCTCTGACTCATTTTCTCTTTCTGTCTCTCTCTCTCTCAGTTTCTCTCTCTCCCACTCTTATTACCTCCTTCACACACACACACACACACACACACACACACACACACACACACACACACACACACACTCCCAGCATCGTACTCCATATTTCATAAGTCCTTGTGTCTCTGCATTAAGCCGAGACTATAATGTCGTATCACATTATACGCTCGGAGCTCTCTGCGAGTGCGGCGGGGGGCTGAGGCTTTCTAAAAGCTCTGATTTCTGTCATGTCGGCGCTCCACAATTGGATAATTGACGCTGAAAGGTACAGAATTTTACTCTCCCCCCTCTCTCTCTCCCCCCTCTCTCTCTCAATCTCATATCAACCCCCAGCACTCTCTCTCTCATTTGAGCCTTCAAACCCAAATGTCATTGCCGATATTTCCATTTCCAGTCTCCGTCCTGTGATTTGTGAGCGTTCTGTTATTAAAGTCCATAGACCATTTACACAAATAGACAGACGCATCAAAACACTTACACTCATGTTCATGAAACTGCAACGTATGTGGACAGAAGAAGGGTGGAGGGGAGTTAGGTGCAGGAGGTTCTCAAACTCAAAGGGACTGTGAGATGATTTTGGTTGGTCCTGACATAATTGGATGTCTGGAGTGTGAAAAATGTATTTCTAACAGAGATTTCTTGTAAAATAGTAACAATGCTCTCGGCCAGCGGCCTCCGACCACACGCCATCGGGTGCCATGTTTCCAGTTTCCGGTGCTCCCACATATTGTACTGTTTTACATTCTGGACGCTTACGGAGACGTTGCGAAATAGTTTCATAAATATGTGGGAGAATTTTTATTTTTCGCGTTTCCTTGTTAGCACCTGCTGAAACGTTTCATTGCTCACAGGTTTTCATTGCAACCAAACAGTACAGCAGCTGGATTAGCACCGTTAACCCGAGAGGAGGAGCTGTGACATCAGCTGCTGCAGTGTTTGGTTTGGCTCCAAGGCTTGTAGTAATTAACCAAGTATAATAGAGATAATGGAAAATATAAAAATCATCATTTGGGTTCAACGCTCGTCTTTCTGTCTGCAGGGGTTGTTGAGAGGTGTCGATGAAAAGGTTGAGGAGGTAGTAGATTGTAGGAGATTATGAAGTGTGCAGTTCGGAGGGCGGACTCACAATCTTGTCGGGCGGGGGGGTGCTGGCGATGTAACACTTGATCTCTCCTCTCTCGCCTCTGACGGCGTACTGCACCGAATCACTGGAGATGATGGGGGGGCCTGATGGAGGGAGAGAGAGAGAGAGAGGGAGAGAGAGAGAGAGAGAGAGAGAGAGAGAGAGAGAGAGAGAGAGAGAGAGAGAGAGAGGGAGAGAGAGTCTGGTTATTTATGACGTGTAGCATTTCAACATCAATAAATCATCACCACATCAATGTTGAGACAGATCAGTGTAACTATCATAAACATGTGAATGTCTGCCACCCGATTGGATTTCATGGGAAATCTGCTGGATCGCTTTACGTCCGCTGTTCGTCCACAACAAGCAGAGCTTCTCACAGCGGCGGATGGAAAAATCACTTTCTAAAAGTTCATCCTCTTCAGCAAAGCCAAAGAGAAAACCTTTTGACCTCTGTGACAGGAAGCGACAGGGTTTATGGGTAATGCGGTCTCAGTTTTGAGAAACACCAGTACTAACACACGGCCACCAGAGAGAGGCTGCAGACGGACTCGTTCGGTTACGGTAAGTATACCGAGGTATCACGATGAATTTGATGATTTATTGACGCTCCGCGCAGCAACTTTAAAGAAAACGTCCATCCACACTCAGAACAGCTCCACACCATTTGACTTTGACTCCATGGAGCTGGTGGTGAGTGAGATGAGACCCCCCCCCCCGCCCGGTCCCCCCCTAGCAGTCTATTAACACCATTATGAACAACAACACAACACCGGTGGAGTAACTGGACAGCAGCTGACCGTTGACGGTGAGGGCGACCTCGGTCTCTCCGACTCCGATCCGGGGGACGATGGCCTTGCACACGTACTGGCCCGCATCCGCCTGGCTGACTGACTTCAAGTAGAGCTGGTTGTTGTTACTGAGCACCTGGACACAAAAACACACAACACACACACACACACACACACACACGAGACAGACAAAAAAAAACACCCCCCCACGACAGTAGGTTTGCGAGGGGGTGGAGAGGGGAGATAGACAGACGTTGGGGAGGGAGGAGAGATGTTAGAAGAGGGAGGATGATCTATATTTAATTCATAAAACATGTTGATTTTCTCAGCAGGCTCCATTAGTTTTTCCTGGAGCTTTTCTCAACTCGTTAAGCATGAATTAAAGATTTAGGATGTGAAGCCTCGCGCCGAAACCGCCGGCTTCACGACTGAGGAAACATTTATGGAGTCTGGGTCCAAGACACTCGTGACGGATGGGGCTTTTTCTGGTGCGTTTGCTTCCAGGTCTGGGGAAGGGGTTTTTTTACTTCTCAGTGAAGGAGGAGAGATCGTCACGGCAACATCTGGCAGTTTTATGTTTCCTTGTTTACACGAAAAACATCCGGTACGCGCGACACACGTTGAGACCTTTTCCCAGTCGTTCCTCTGGTAAATTCTGCACACATCCAAACCACCAACACTTTCAGGAAAATGTGTTATCCATTCATATTCCTCCAACAAAACACCCTCTGGGGGGGGGGGGGGGGGAGTACGGCAAGCTGTACAAATCATTTGGAGATCTGTGGTGCACAGATGGAGTTGACGGCAAAGACGCAAACAGGAAGTGAGGCATAATTCCTAAACACTTGATGCTACAGCAGCCAAACATCCGCTACATATTTGGGATGGACCCCAC
Source organism: Hoplostethus mediterraneus (assembly GCA_034670385.1). Classification (NCBI taxonomy): domain Eukaryota; kingdom Metazoa; phylum Chordata; class Actinopteri; order Trachichthyiformes; family Trachichthyidae; genus Hoplostethus; species Hoplostethus mediterraneus. The sequence continues at coordinate 274,544 of JAXDDW010000174.1, forward strand.
ATCTGTTCTTGCCCCATAGCGCCACCATCAGGCAACACCTTGTACTATTTTTATGTTTAGTTGAGTCTATCTCTCCCAGGTTGACGGAGCTGCCGTCATCTTGCCTCCTTCACAGTCTTTTATACTCGTAACTGTTTGGCCTTGATGCCTGAATGAAGCTGAGGATGAAGCTGCACAAACAGGAAGGGAGGCGTAATTCCTAGATGCTTCATAAACGTGTTAAATAGGTTCATAATCTCTCACTACTGAGGCGAAACATTTTTTTTTTTACCCGATCAGCCAGACGGTGGCGCTACAACACGCCACATTACATTTTGGCCACTAACTCCTGAACCGTGATGCTTTGAATCAAAACTGTTTTCCTCAGATTCTGTGGTTTTTATTTTAGTCTTCAATTTTGATATTTTCTTTCAATTTTTCTTTCGCAACAGATTTTTTACACATCAGTTTGATAATCAACTTCACTGTGAAACACAAATGGATTTGACTGTGAAGACATGTGTGACACCACCACGTTACTGTATGAAGCAAAGTGTGTGACGTCAGTATTCAGTGCAAAGGTTTATGGATGAAGGGTTAAAGGTCAAGGTCAGTTTTTGCTTACCATGCTGGAGCCCTTCTTGGTCCAGGTGAGGGTGAGGGGAGGGTTTCCAGACCACTTGCAGTTCAGAGTGACGTCAGAGTCCACATCCACCGTCACCGGCCTGGGCTCCACCACCAGGATGGGACCGACTGAGAGAGAGAGAGAGAGAGAGAGAGAGAGAGAGAGAGAGAGTGAGAGAGAGTCTGGTTATTTAAGGTGTGACGTGTAGCATTTCAACATCAATAAATCATCACCACATCAATGTTGAGACAGATCAGTGTAACTATCATAAACATGTGAAGGCCTCAACGCTGCATTTCACATCGTCTGCCACCCGGTCGGATTTCATGGGAAATCTGCTGGATCGCTTTACGTCCGCTGTTCGTCCACAACAAGCAGAGCTTCTCACAGCGGCGGATGGAAAAATCACTTTCAAAAGGTTCATCCTCTTCAGCAAAGCCAAAGAGAAAACCTTTTGACCTCTGTGACAGGAAGCGACAGGGTTTATGGGTAATGCGGTCTTAATTTCGAGAAACACCAGTACTAACACACGGCCACCAGAGAGAGGCTGCCGATGGACTCGTTAGCTTACGGTATACCAAGGTACCACGATGAATTTGATGATTTATTGCAGCACCTTTATAGAAAACGTCCATCCACACCATTTGACTTTGACTACATGGAGCTGGTGGTGAGTGAGATAGGACCCCCCCCCCCCACCCCCCTGTCCCCCCCTAGCAGTGAGAGAGAGACAGTAAGTGGAGAATGTGATTCATCTCATCTATTACTATGTTCTTCCTCTATAATACATTAATGCTGCATGGTAACAAAGCTTCATTCAGACCTTTACTATTAGAAGAGATCCCAGCACCCCCCCTGACCCCCCACCCCCACCCCCCGGCACTACTCACAGTGCACGTCCACCAGGATGCTGACGTTGGTGCTTCCCACTGCGTTGAACACCTGACAGGAGACGGGCTCGGTGAAGAAGGAGTGATCCGCCGTGGTGACGAACAAGCTCTCCCGGGCGCCCTCCAGCAGCACGCCACCTTTAGCCCACCTGGCAGAAACACGCACACCAACACCACTGAACACCATTTGCTCAACCGTTACAAGCCACTGTTATCTGCGTGTCGTCGGTTTAAGACCAACACACCTGCTGTTAGCGTACGTTTTTAGCATGGACAGGCCCCAGTGGGAAGTGAACCCTGGCCGTGTTAGTGCCCAAACCCCCGGGTCAAGAACCACTGTGTTGAAGTCAGTGTTGTAGCTCCATACCAGTATCATCTCTTAATTTGTCTTTGGCACTGGACTAACATTTCTGGAATTTGTATTTAGTGAAATTAAGCTGATAATAAAAAAAATACACCCATAAATGAATGTAAATAACAACAGGAAACCATTACAGACTTGCGATTCCTTATCCTGCCAACATTACTCAACATTGTGTGGGTAGTAACTGATGATTACTCCAAACATGATTTCCCTTAGTTACTGTGCATGTGCTTTACTAAGGCCTCATGAGTGGAGAAAAGAGTCATGGTGTTGTATTTAGTTACTGACAGCAACATCAAAAGTCTGAATAGCATCTAGCATCGTCACGGTAACCGACATTTCATTGGATTCAGTGAAGTGAATTTCATGAACACTCAATGCTTTCACCAAATGTCACCTCTAGGGGGCATAAACGTCCAGATGGCGCGCGGAGGACTGGAGGAGTTAAAAAGGAGAAGAAAGATTGGAAGAGACCGAGCCGCAGTCTGGCTCTCGACTGGACGGCAGCTGTCGGAGTCAAACAGTCCGCCACGTCTTGAACCGGATCCAAGCCCACCTGAACCGGGTTGATAAAACCGGTGCCAGGAGCGACATTTTTGCGAGACAGCCACCACAACCTTCAGATCAAACGGGTGCTATCCAGGTCAGACGCTGGTAAGACGTTGCTCGTTGCTGTGAGCATCGTTGTACTATTGAATTCGGGTGCGGTGACTACAGACCTGAAGCCCATGATGGGAGGGTTGGCGGTGGCCTGGCAGGTGAAGGTGACTCTCTCCCCCTCCATGACGGAGCGAGGCTCGATGGACAGGGTCACTGTAGGAGGGTCTGCACAGGGGGAGACACGTACACACGGTATAGTACAGTGAGACATACTGGATTTACACCAGTAAAACACTAAAGAATGAACCTCATCATCAGTCCAACCTCAACCTCAAGTCTTCTTCCTCAGTGTTGTAAATTCAAACTAAACTAGGTTTTTACTTTGAGCCATGGAGCAGCCGTTCTCCATCATCTCTTTGGGACAGGATTGAAAAAAAAACTTTTCATCGCAAAAGGTTTTCAATTTTCCGCTTCCTGCCTTATTTGATTTGAGTCAATGTCATCGAGTCAATGTGAACACTGAAATAATCCCCATTTCTCCTCTTCTCCGGCGTGGATTCGGTCCGATCCCGATGATGAAAATCAGTCATGATGTCAGTTTCTGGCAGCAATCGGCCGAAAAATCACGTACACAGTCAATTTAAAGTGTTCAAAAGTGATATTTTTTACAGCGACATTTATTTGGAGTTGACAAATGTTGATTGGAGTGTTGTTTGTCCACTCACAGAGTTGAGGCGGCAGTGGGTGTGAGCTTATATAAACACTGGCATAGTGTTGAGTTTTGACACTGATGATTTTGTCTCAACCACTCAACCTTCATGCGCAACCTACACACACTCACACTTTCGCACACGGAAAAAAAGGTGGACATACGGTGAACGTTGAGGGTGACGGTGGCTCGTTTTCCCAGAGGCACGGCCGGGTTGCTGGCCACGCACGTGAAGTTGCGGCTGGTGTCGGTGTCGACCGGCGTGATGGGCAGGTAGCTCCTGGTGGTCACCCTCTTCCTGTCCGGTAGCACTTCCTGTTGAGAGGCCAGGGAGGGGGGGGGCGGGGGGGGGTCAGAGGAAAAGGGATGGTGACCAACAAGAGGAAGATCAAGGAGGAGAGAGAGAGAGAGAGGAGAAGGGAGAGAGACATAGGTGGGTCAGTAAAGGAGCCAAGAGAGACAAAGTAATAGAAGAAAGAATAAAGTGTTAAAGTTGACAAGAGGGGAAAATAAGATTGAAGAAAATTATTGGTTTAAAAGAGAATTCCTCCAAAACTGACTTTTGATGGAAAGCCATGTTCCTGTACTTGTTTTAAATACCTCCAACTTCATTTTCAGATTTCAGATGTTTAATGTACAGGAAAAATGTTCTTTCAATTATCTCAAGCAATGCAATTTCATGCCATAGGACTTGGTCTTCACCTTGAGAGCTCAAAGCTGAAAACATAATGGGGAAAAAAAATCATTGCAGACTTTTGCAAAAACTTTTGCAGAATAACAAGATAAAAAACATTTTTGGTGGAATCCCCCTTTAAACCAGATAGAGCGAGGGCAGTAGAGTGATAAGAGTGCACCATCCACTGTAGTGTAAATGCGTGGTCAGTGACATAAGAGCACCATGCAATATGTATGAGCATGTGTGGAGGCATACTGCACACAAGCTGGCTGGATGAGGGTGTAAAAACATCTGTGTGTGAGTGTGTGTGAGCGTGTGTGAGTCATGTTGTGTTCATGCTCATGTGAGAGTGTGTGTGTGTACGGGTGTATGCTCGCAGGCATAGTGTCATGTGTGATGAGAGAATATGGGAGTGTGTGAACGTGAGAGATGTGAGTGCATAATATTTCCTGTGTGTAGCTCTAAGTGTCGGTACATTTTATGTGTATAATTCTGTGCAATTGTGTGTGTGTGTGTGTGTGTGTGTGTGTGTGTGTGTGTGTGTGTCTGCACATGTCTATGTGTGTTTATGCATGTATTTCTTTGGAAGTTTGCATGTCACCAAGGTGTACCACAGCATTAAACAGTAGAAGGTCACTGGTGTATAAGATGTGTGTGTGTGTGTGTGTGTGTGTGTGTGTGTTGGTGTGTCTGCTTGTGTTCATGTACAACATGTACACATTCCTGCATTTGTATATGCCATTCGGTGAACTGTAATCCAAAGTACCCTGCAGTACCGCAAGTGCTTACAGTTTCAGTACGGGTGGCCGAAGTGGGAAACAAACCCACAACCCTGGCGGCGAGCCAGAGATTGAACTACACAAGACCGTGTGTGTGTGTGTGTGTGTGTGTGTGTGTGTGTGTGTGTGTGTGTGTGTGTGTGAAGAGTTTTATGTTACTACCTCAAGTTCATCATTTAATATCTCTAAAATAGAGAGGATTTAGGAAGAACCTAAAGGAAAAATAAAAGCTACAACATCTGGGGCCATTTTGTTGTTTGGTGGTGATTTTATTTTGTAGTACTTTCCTCCAGATTATTGGCCAAACACAAATGCTGTGTTGTCACAGTCAAGATATCTCCAGCAGCTACAATCGACTTTAATAGCAGAAAAATGTTCAGCTATCTAAAACTCACTTTTTCTCATGTGTGTGTGTGTGTGTGTGTGTGTGTGTGTGTGTCTGTGTGTGTGTGTGTGAGTCACCGTGGACTGGTGGGCCCCCTCCAGAGCCACTCCATCCTTGGTCCATTGGATGTGTGCTGCAGGGCTTGGCCCCCCGGGTCACACAGGTCAGGTTGTACGGCGTCCCCGCCATCAGCAGCAGCTCTGGGGTACCGTCGACCTCCGGGTCTTCAGGGGGGACTGGAGGAGGGACGGGTCAGGAGGATGTTAGGAACACACACACACACACACATGAAAACACACATCTGTGAATTTGTGTACATACAGACAAACACACGCAGAGTATTAGTCCTGCAGCCCTGGAGATTACACCATGTTGTTGTGATGTTGCTGCCCTGCCGTCTTCCAGGATGTTGTGGTTTTACCTCTTGACCTCCTACTGGTTGCTTGTAAT
>JAXDDW010000174.1:285000-290000 GCA_034670385.1 Hoplostethus mediterraneus
CTGTCCTGCCGCCCGTGGCTTTGACACTTGCGCTCCTTATTCTTGGTCGCCTGTGATTTCCCCCCCCCCCCCCCCCCAACGCAGGAAGTGAAGCTTACTGGGAGAGCTTCCCTGGAAAGTCACTCTGGATGTGCGTGTCAGCTTAAAATGTAAATGTAAATGTGTGTCTACTTTTGTCAGCAGTGTGAGGGATTTACTCTAATTCAGCATGATACACAGGACCCGAATGTCATTCCCGCTCCCTTTGGGCTCCGAACCCCCTTCACTTTGTGCGCGTACAGTATTCAGTCCCTTAAAGTTAAAAACCCGACACGCTTCAGCCCTAACACCCTTTGTCAGGGCTCTCGCCGCCGCTGCAGCCCGGCTGAACTGAACCCGAACCGTGGCTGAACGTTTCATTTCCGTGGGCTCGCTTTTGATTCGTGCACCTTTTTTGGAGCCGCGAGGTTTGCGACAGTTTACCCCCCTCCTCCCTTCCCTTCCCTTCCCTCCCTTCCCTCCCCCCCTACTTGTTTTTCGTTCCCTCCTCACCTCGGAGGCCCTCTCCGATGCCCAGGGCCAGGCCATCCTTTGTCCACTGGACGATGCCGGTGTAGTTGAAGACCACGCAGGACAGCACCACCCGCTCCCCCAGCACCACCGACTGGTCCGCGGGCTCCTGGGAGAAGCGAACGCACCACACTGGAATAGAGGGAGAGAGAGAGAGAGAGAGTTTACTCTGCTATGGGCTGTTATCTTTTATTGCACTGTATCGAGGAGTCCCTCTCTTCTTATGGACTCGTGTTTGTCTGTATGATAGATGCCGTGGTGATTTGTTAATGTGTTTTTATTGCGTTAATGGTATTTTTATTGCGTTTTTTTATGAGGTGTTTTTATTGTAAACTCTGTCTGCAAACGAAATTTCTCTTACGGGACTGTAAAATTTTGAATCGAATTGCACACAGACGGTGTTTTTTCTTCGTTTCAGCCTCACTGTTTTTAGCTGCACTCAGCTCTGTCAGTGCAATTTGCCTGTTTATCATTCCTCTCTTCATTCTTCCTGTTTCCTCTCTTTCTCGCCCCCTTTTCAAGGTTTTCCCGGGATTTTATTGAGGCTTAGGTGTGTGTGAGTGTGCATATGTGTGTGTGTGTGTGTGTGTGTGTGTATGGAAAAAAACCTCATTGGCAAGCTGCTCTTTTTCATCGTGCAGTACAAAAGATATGCTTACATGCACATTTCCCTCCAGCAAAAAAAAAAAAAAAAAAAAAGCCTTTTGGCGAGCGTAGTAGCGCTAAAATACACGGATACAAAGAAATACAAGCGTAGAGCGAGCATGCATTAACGCCCTCGCACGCCGAGAGAGTGTCAGGTGAGGAGGCGGAGCGTCGCCCCGGCTGCCTGTTTTCAGCCGTTTGCATCATCAGGTAAAAATTGTTTCATATTCCAGTGAAACTCTTGCAGGAGGGAGTGTTAATTAAGCCAGAGAACGAGACTGTGGTGCCTTAGATGACACACACACACACACACACACACACACACAATCATACACATACACACCCACAAGCAGAAATGGTGGCCTATACACATGCTAAGCAAGCATGCACACACTTTTACACACACATTGAGTCACACAGCTGCACACACACACACACACACACACACACACAGTGGGTGTTTGTCTTCCCGCGGGCTATTCTTTTCTTGGATCATGGTTAAAACAATCCTATTAGCTAATTAAGGCAAAAGTGGTTAATCGCGGCGTCCGAGGCTTTGAGGGAGACGTCTCACGGGGATCCGACCACAAAGGAAGCGACCTCAGAGATGTCCCCGATCTGTCAGGAGGATTACAGGACCTGCCGTGTTATTTGGCTCCTTTAACGGAGTCGAAGTCCTCAGACGTCTTTGATGTTTTATCAACTTTGTTTTTCCACGGGGAATCATTTAGACGTAGCAGGTGATCTAGTATAGTGATCATTCAACGTTATATAGTATATTGTAGTAGTATATTAGTATATTGAACTTCCACTGGTGGCTCAATGTCAAGTCAACACATACAGACAGATTTCTGAAAAAAGTGATGTCTACTATTACAAAAAATATAGCACAAAATGAAGATAAACCACCTGATGGATGCTGGCTGACACATCCCTATAGTTCTAGATCAATTAAATGCTGAAGTTAAAGGTAATGATTGTTTTATTTTGAAATCTTCATATTCTGTTGAGCGCCACTGATGAAGCCCAGGAGTCTGCAGGAGTCTGAGAGTGAAACATGTTTCAAGGCCACGACTGACTACATGGAGACAAGATGGCGCTCCTTTGTTTCCATCATCCAAAGTGCCTGAGATTCATCTTTCCCTTGTTTTGCTTCGTTTGTTTCCTCGTCGTTTTTGTGCCGTTAATTTCCTAACTCGTCTGAACAAAGTAATTAACACAAGTTAATAAAATGAGCACTTTTTTAAAGCCTGTTTGACTTTCTTCCTTCAGCAAATTTTAAACTCATTCCACTCACTTGACATAATTAGTTCAATTTACTTGATTGCATTGATTTATTTAGTTTAATTACGCTGAAATTCTGTTGAATAAAGATTTATTTAGTTGAACGAGACTCAAGTCAAAAAACTATAAGACTATCTTACATTATTATATGTAAGAAACAACTGATATATTGAGAGATATATTGCTACCGTCGTCAATATACAGTCAATATAGTATCAACAAGCTCTCCAACACCAGGTGAGTCTCAGAGGTTTGTGTGTCGTGAGCATGTTTTATATCTATTTGCAGACTTTTTTATGAAACTCGCTCACACATTTCAGACATCACAATAGTAATCTGCTGAACTCCATCGTTTGTTTTTCTCTTTCAGTTCCAAAACACAAGTTGCAACTGTTTCCTAAAGAGAAGAAGAATCAGCAGCGAGGACGTGACATCCTGCTGAGTGATGTACATGTGGGTGAGAGAGAGAGAGAGAGAGAGAGAGAGAGAGAACATATAAGAAGATAGTGTGTGTGTGTGTGTGTGTGTGTGTGTGTGTGTGTGTGTGTACATGTACAGGCTATGTATTTGTGTATGTCTGCATGTTTGTTTGTGCATGCATATGTGTGTCTATATGAGAGTGGTGTGTGTGTGTGTGTGTGTGTGTGTGTGTGTGTGTCCTGTCAGCCTGCAGCAGGGACTCAGATCGCGGAGGAGAGAGCCACGCTGACAGAGAACAGAGATGTAATTAACCCTACGGGATGCCACCCCCCCCTTCTACACCCTCCACCCCTCCTTCCTCCCCTCCTTCCTCCCATCCTCCCATCCCTCTCTCTCTCTCTCTCTCTCTGTCTCCCCCGCCTCCGCTTTCAAATTCTCTACCTTCCTATCTGTTTCTTCTCCCATGGGCTCTCTCTCCCTTCTCCAGAGCTTACTCTCTCTCTCTCTCTCTTTCCCTCTCTTGTTTTCTCTCTCTCTCACTCTCACTCTTTCCACACTTTCTCTCTTTCTTCCCATCTTTCTTCACCTCTCTCCCTCTTTCTTGCTCTTTCTCCAGGCTCTCTCTCTCTCCCCTCCTGTTTCTCTCCCACTCTTTCTTGCTGTCTCTCGACTCCTGTCTCCCTCCCTCTTTCCAGGCTCGCCTCTCTCTTTCTTTCTCTCTGTATCTCTCTCTTTCTCTGTTTCCACCCTCTCTTTCTTTCTGTCTTTCCACCCTGTCCCTTTCCCTCTCTCGTTCCCTCACTCTCACTCTTTCCACCCTTTCTTCTTCTCGTTCCTTGCCTGTCTTCCTCTCTTTCCATACCTCTGCCCCCTCACTTCCAACATTTGTCTTTCTTGCAGTCTTTCCAACCTCTCTCTCTCTCCCCCCCCCTCTCTCTCTCTCTTTGTGTCTCTCCAAACCTCTTCCTCCACCCTCTCGCTGTTTCTTCCTGTCTCTGTGTATCTCTCTCTCCTCCTCTCCTCCTGTCTGTCCCTCTCTCCATCTTTACCTCCCTCCATGCCTCTTTACCCTGAGGGGTGATATTAGGTAGATCTAGATATCTCTCTCTCTCTCTCTCTCTCTCTCTCTCTTATTGCATAATGACCCAATGGTACGACACAGAGAGCTTCACAATAAAGGTCCCAATGTCCAAACATATTATCCTTAATTCATTGTGTCGGCTTGCAAGAAAACACACACAAAAACATCCACACACACATCTAACAATACATATCTGTCTGTATTCTGTTGTGTGTGTGATGAAATATTCAAGCTCAGTGTAAAGCATCAGAAATACTCCATTCAGGAAAAAAAGTAAAACGTTATCCAAAGAATATCTAATAATAATAATAGTATTTAAGTTACAGACTACCATTAAAAAGTGTGTTAACCAGTTTAGAAGAACAGAAGAATGTGTAATACACTCTCCATACACTTCACTACTGAGATTTCTTTTGCACTGCAGCTTAAAAAAACAATTTTTACGGCACTGCTTGCAGAAAATGTTGCATCTTTAGCCTTTTCGAACATGAAAAGTAGCATAATAAATGCCTTAACTTTATCCTTGAAGAGCACAGCACTTCACAACTTTAATATTTAAAGTATTTCCGCAACTCTTCTGCTAAAATCAGTTTCACAACAGTTGTTATGGAGCTCAGAGAATGGGCCCTGAACTGCAGACATTTTATATTTCACATTGCAGGAATCGGCTGTTGTTGCTGTCCAGATTCACATTTGGTGCAACAGCAGAACAAGCTTCATCTCCTAGATTGGTGCTGTTACACTCCATCGACAGGCTCAACAAACACACAGCATGTTGTCACACCGTCGCCACCATGCAACAGTGAAGCTACTTGGAAAGTATAGTATAGTTTACCAGTTACTTCACACTGGATGTCAAATTATTTAGAAAATATAGTTTGTACTTTTATTACAAATATTAATATATCAAGGAATGTTCACTCTACTTCTAATGGCCACACACCAGAAAGAAGTGAACTAAACTATCTGGGTTTGACGGAGTTGTTACCAATACCAGTGAACCGACGATGACGTCACCAGT
>JAXDDW010000174.1:300000-312500 GCA_034670385.1 Hoplostethus mediterraneus
CAATGCATCTGCGTGTGTTAATGTGTCCATGTATCTGTATCTGTGTGTGTGTGTGTGTGGGGGGGTGAGGGGGGGGGGGGGGGGGGGGGGGGGGTGAGGGGGGGGGGGTGAGGAGGGGTTGGACGGGGCAGAGGAGAAGGCTTTTTATTAGATAAAGTAGGAGGGAAGGGGGGGATCACGGTCACAGGACTATCAGCAGAGGAACAGCACCTCGGAACGAGCACACACACACACACACACACACACATGCTGGTGACACCACTATGGAAAACATACAGAAATTCTTGAAGAAAAAGTGTGAGACAACATGTGTGTGTGTGTGTGTGTGTGTGTGTGTGTGTGTGTGTGTGTGTGTGTGTGTGCGTGTGTGCATATGATAGAAAGTGAGATAGCAGTACAATACAGTAATACAGTAAGTCTATTGTCTGTGAGTGTGTGTGCATGTGTACTTCTTAACAGTGTTGAGGAATGTTACTTTAAAATGTAATTAGTTACTTTATTTTGTTAGCTTAAGGAGTAACTAGTTACAGGACGCAACCTCTCTTTGTTTAAAGGAACTAGTTAGAATAGTGTTGGGTTACCCACCTCCTAAACGTTACAGAGTAATGTGTTACCCCTCAGACTGTTTATTTACACACACACACACACACACACACACACACACACACACACACACACACCACCTCTCCTAACCTGAATGAGCGCCGCACTTCAATCAGAAACATCAGAATAAAGACGAGGTTTTTTTTTTCTCTTCCTAACAAAACACACTCGCAAAAATCACTCGCTCCCGTCCTCCTGGGACCGATGGTGAGATCTGGTTGTGTATCGTTTACAGCCCTACAGCGACTTACACTATCACACAACACACAACACACAACATAACAACAGCTTGTGGGCTGCGTTGAGGCCTGGTCCTCACAGTGTAGAGCACAGCCAGGGTGTCAGGGAGTTTAAGACGTTATCGGACCTCCTTAATGCTAACGCTAACGCTAACCCTGGAAGTGGCTTTAGGGACAATTTTACAACCAAAACAAAGGAAGGAAAGCTCTCAAGTATAAGAAAAACAAAACTAGCAAATGAAAGGGTATTGATCCAAAAGTGGACATACATGTGGGTCAAACGTACTGTGACCAACATAAGAAAATAAAGCCGACACCACCGCTGGTCCCGTTCACACCTTTTGGTGAAACGGCACAATTTGATCACTTATTTGCCTCGCTTTAAAACTCTGCCGTGACCACAAATAAATAACACTTCTAATGACTGCATGACCATTTAATACTTTAATTCAAGAGGTTTTCAGACTTGGTAAGGGCTCAGATCCCTCGACAGCAGTGACACCGCCACTGGGGCCAGCTGTGCTAGACATGTACGTTTGGCATGCGTTCAAGGCTTGCCCAACTTTCACATTGACTCATCTTGGCCTGAACCCTACTAGGAAATTGTTACCGGGTTACGAGCTGCAAGAAAAAGCCCCTTTTGTCCTTTTCTGAGGAGGAAAATACAAATGTCACTAGAAGGAATTGAAACGTTTTTGCTTTAAAGCTACAGTATGTAGTGGCATTCAAGGTTACAACAGGGTCTTCACTTTTTCACCAAGGTCTTCTTTTTGTCTGTTTAACGTCTCCAGAGAGTCTGAGGTCGGTTATTAAGAGGAGGGTGGGATGGGATGTAAAACCAAAGTAACATAACAACACTTCTCTATGATACGTTCCAGGTACACAGTAATACTTGAAGTTCATGATCCAACATCGGTAAAACTGTTATACGTTGTTTAATTTTGTACAATCAATCATTTTAACTCATTTTGGACTGAAACTGTTTGTCTTCCATTGTCCAGGGCGCTGTAGCTTTCATTATTACTGCTGGTACAGATGGACATCCAGGAATTGGAGCTTGGATGAGAACATCAGTTAAATACCAAAACTGTGAATGTGAAGCTGCACTCTGACACACGAGTCACCATCAGCACATCCACGTTCCCAACACGACGTGTGTCAACACCAAACGTCTGCGGTCGCGAGGACCAACGGCTGTGTTGAAACGTGTGTCGGTCGAACACGACACACGTGAAGCCCTGTCGGGTCAGCTTCCATCATCCCAGCGGAGGACCGTTGTGAGGCCGGCGTCGTTGTGCGGCGGCGCCTTGACAACTTCAGAACAAACGTTGAGGCCGGGGGAATGTTAAGTGCTGCCTTGTCTAACATTAACTCCGTTTCCAAAGGTCAGGACTGCGGCTCAGGCAGTGATGAATCGAGCACTTCAGTCCTTCGCTTATAAACCCTTCTCTCTCTCTCTCTCTGTCTTTATGTATGGGGATCTAATCCCTCCATCCTCTCCTCCACCTCTCCTCCTCCGTTTCCTGTGTTTCTCTCTCATTTCTGTCGTTTCTCTCTCGCTCTCTCTCCCCCGCTCCGTTTCCTCTCCTCCCCTCCCCTCTCTCTGTGGTTTTCTCTGGCCACTAATGGAATGCATGGCATTTCCTCCCTCCTTCTCTCTCCTCCCCCTCCTCCTCCTCCTCCTCTCTCTCTCCATCCTCTCTCCCCTGCCTTCTGTAATGAAACGTAAACTTTGACATTTGTCAAATTAGTCCTCCCATCAACAATTCGCTGCGTCCGGGGGAGGAGGGTTTACTGTAGCGTGGTATCTCCAGGCTACAGCGCCACTCACCCCTCACCCCTCACCCTCACCCCGTTCCCTCGCTCTTTTCTTTTTTTTTACTTTATTTGATCTTTCTTTCGTTCTTTGGTTGTTTTCATTTGTTTGTTCGTCCCGTCTCCCTCCTTCTTGCTTCTTCATTCATTCCTTTGTCTGCTTCCTTTCTTCCTCCCTTTCTTCTGTGTTGCTTGGTAATCTCCTTTTCTTTCTTCGCCCCGTTCTCTCTCTTTTTCTCTCCCCTTTAATTCAATTCTCTGTTCGGTGATAATCTGGTTTTCCCTCTTTTCACCGAGCGCCCCCTTCTCTTTCATTCTCCCAGTTCATTGATAAGGTCTTTCTCTCGTTCTCTCCCCCCCTCCCTCTCGCCGCCTCCCTCCACGTTTTCATATTCCAGTCCTCACAGCTTGAATCAATAGCAGTTTCGCTGCTAATTCCACAAACTCTACATCATTACCCTCCATCCCGTCTCCCTCCGTCACCCCCCTGCCTGCCTCACATGAATATTCACATGAGTGTTGTAATGAAGTGTCTTAGCAGGTGGAGACATGAGGTTTCCACCGTTTTGACAAAAGTGACACGTACTCCTGCAAAATGGTTCGCAAGAAACAAAACGTAAAGCAAATCAAGCTTTCTAAAGGGTTGTACGTGTCTTGGCCTCGATTGGCAAACATCTCTACAGTCTGACTCTATGTTTTAGAGATACTGAAAGATGGACTTAAAGTAATGCTGTTTTTTTGCAGCTTTTTCATTAAAACTCTTAAACTGTCCAATGCAGGAGAGGCTGTAAGACAGAGGGCCTTATGAAGAGGTTTTCCAGACTACAGATTCCAGATTACCACTGAAGAAGATGACGTGTACTCGAAATGAAGATGATTGACAGCCCAAAATGAAAACAAATGATGGCGGTTTTCAAAAGACAATAGGAAACTTGACTAAAACGCGAACACATTTGGGAGAAACTGAATAAAGGACTGCAGGTCGTGGAGAGACGCTTCTTGGATCCAAACTCTTTACATGCCGACTGCTGGATGTACGGCGGAGGACACGGCTCTCTTTCTTCCCTCATCCCCCCCTCTTCTTTCCATCCTTACACATTTTCTGTCTCTCCGTCTATCCCTCTATTCATCCCTCGCTCTCCCCGGCAAAATCCGAAAGTTGTGTCGCCATAGCAACAGCTGCCGTCTGCGAAAATTACCTAAATCCCTCCCTTTTTTTTTTCCATGTTCCCAGTGACATTCAATGGATACTGTTTTGATGTGGGAACAAACAAACGAGTTGCGGGGTAGAAAAAAAAGGGGGGGGGGTCGGGGGGGTCGATGTTAGGGAACGACAGAGCGAAGCAGTAGAGCAGAAAGAGGAGAGGAGGGATTAGAGGTGGAAAAGCCTGGTGGCCAGGCAGACAGACAGGCAGAGAGGGAAAGAGACAGACAGACAGAGCAAACACAGACAGCGATGGGATGGAGGACAGACAGGCAAACACAAGAGCAGAGCAAACAGAGACAGACGGGCACGCAGACAGACAGACAGACTGACAGACAGACAGACAGAGTGACCCAGCGAGACAGGACGGCATGTGAAACAGGTAGCAGGCAGAAAAGCAGAGAGAGACGTGTCGCCATGGTAACACTGAAATGAGTGAGTGAAGGAGAGAGAGAGAGAGAGAGAGAGAGGGGGTTAAGAGGGAGAGATATAGGAAGCATGCCATCCCCATGGTAACGCAAACGGAGAGATCCTGAGAGAGGGGAAGCGAGGCCGGCGAAAAAAACACAAAAGGCACATTAAGAAAGTGGGAAGCCTCATTTCTCATATCCATCCCTCCCTCCCTCCCTCCCTCCCTCCCTCCCTCCATCCATCTCTCATCCCTAACCAGCGCTAGCCGCATTTGCATGACCGTGTTTATTTTGGTGAGGCGGCCCGCTTCCACGCCGCCAATTAGTCCCTCCAACATGTCATCGACGGTACTCAGTGTCAGACTTCGCCAGCGACGGCGTTTTTTATCTCTGCGATGACAAAGACGTGTAGTTACGGAGAAATCCTAATGGATGGTGTAAATTATTATAGCTTGCAGCATTATTCTTGGTTGGATGGCGTTCAAGGCAATCTGTTGTCTTATCATGTGTGTGAGACAAGGCCGGTTTCCAGGACCACGGCTGAGCCAATTTCAGCAAAGAGAATCACATTCAATAGGGATGAAGCCTCAATGGAAATCATGTAGCTGGGAAACTTCCCCAAAACGCTTATCAGAGGCTAGTAATTACTCTTCGGCAAACATGCCAGCAGATTTGCAACTATTGTACTACTTAATCAGAGCATTGTGAAAGCAAAAAGGCTTGTGGCAGAATGTGACGAAATGAGTCAAGTTGCTTGACCTGAATGTGCCGCTGACTGCAGAGACTGCCACTGCCAGGAAGAGAGCCACCGAACAGCCTGCAGAGCTACACCAAAGGCTAGGAGCGACGGCTCACTGTCATTGACAGAACACAGAGCAGGACGTGGGACATCGCACCGAGCGCTAGCAGCAGGTAACGGCTAAGTGCTGGCTAACGCTGCCTTCAGGTGCTCCTCGTGAGCTGCTACTGCCGAGTTCAGTGTTGCACATTCAAAGGCTTTTGAGAAGTGATAGTGATAAAACTGAGACTGCAACAGAAGTAGTTTTATTTACAGACAATAACATATCCTAATAAATACACCTAATAATAATAATAATAATAATAATAATAATAATACATCTAACACCTAATAAATAATCAGCTTTTCGCATCAGTTACTGACTTGGCTTCCATGCTTCCTTGGCTCCCCCTAAATCACATCTTGGCAGCTCAGGTATCACAGAAAATTCCCCTTTTCCGGGGCGTATTTACCACTTTAAAGGGTCGTTCATGCGTGCTCAACTCATAATTACGATATTTCCAACAGCACTTTAAAGCAGCATAATTGCGGTTTGTGGCAGATGGCCGTTAGCTAACTGGCTTGCAGCTACTCCTAATGGCTATTTGCTATCGGTGTAAAACAGGCTAATGGTTCGCTGGCCAACAGCTATAGCTGCAGACAGACAGCTGTCCCGCCCGGCTACCAACGAAACGATGTGCGCCATAATCTGCTGCTGTGAATTCACCATGCAATGATTGTCCATAAGAGCAAAAGGAAAGAAGTCATACACATTTTTTCCTCTTTGGTGTCTGAGCGACTGAAGCTAAAAAAAAAGGTAAAATATATGCAGGAAAACAGAAGCCAGATTTATGTTTTAGGATGAGAAACGTTCATCTTCTCCTTGTTAAATTCACTATACCAAACCGATATCGTTCAGGAACCTTCCATGTTGCTCTATGAGTGACTCTTGATGTTCATAAGGCAGTATAAAGCATTATGCTTCACAAAAGACATTCTGACTGTGTTTTTTTCCTGCAGTGTTATCTCCTAACCCAAGAGGGGAGCGGGAGGGAGAGGGAGAATATATATTCCTTTTCAAACAAGGGCACTAATTACAAGGGATTAAGTAATTGCACGGGGAATAGTCAGGAAATATCTCCTCCACAACCCGTTGTTTCAAACCCCCATTAATCTCACCCCACTGCGTCTCGTCGGGTTGGCTTTGGGGTTTTTGCTGTTTTGAGAGAGAAATGTACGAGATATTGTCTGTACCGTTAAGAAAACAGCAGTTCGTGATTACGCAGGCAAACGCTCAGATTAAAGAGTCCCAAAAAATCATTTTATATTATTTGGATGTTTACAATAATTCTGTACATCCACAAGTGCTTCATTTGACCGAATGTACATTGACTGTGCCGTGAACATAATCTGTTGTAAGGTGTTGAACCATTTGTGACCAAACGGCACGAACCCAGGCTCATTTACCTTCACAGGAGATCCATTTTACATCCCATTGATTTGATTCAATAACTAATAATTCACACAAAATAATTAATTGACTCTTAAACTGTGTTACAAAAAAATGTCCATCTAAAAGTTATTTGTTCTATTTTTCTTTAAAAAGGTGAAAAAGTCTACCAACGGAGTGAGAGAAATTCCACTCGTTTCTGAGGCAGTTTCACTTGTTTCACAGTTTCTGTTGTGTCAGTGTCGAGAAACAAAGCAGACCAGGGTGGATGACTCAACCAGCATCCAGCAAATTACCCTTTGATTTTTCGTGGAAGTTGATTTGCATCGTGAACAAGTGAAGTGATCTCGACTCAAAGGCAGACTGTTTAGAAAGGTAACAAAACACAACACCAGATTAAACGCCTTGTTAAAATGGACATCTCTGCCGTGTGTAATACGCCATTTTGAATCTCTGAATCCAAATATTAACAATCTCTGAAAAACAAAAACGAAATGTGTCTGTTTTCCCACATGGGCTCGCTTTGTGTATCCAGACAGAGCTACAGGGTGGAAGCAGAGCAAGGCCTGCCTGGTCAGAACCACCAATCAGCCCTCGCTCTCTTTTCTCCCTGTGTTTCCGCTGCTCTCCCCCCCATGCTGTGATGGAGGTCATGTGTGGTCAAGAGCTGAGAATGGACAATCAGTCTGCGGCGTTTCCCTCCATCATCTCTGTAGCTCATCCCATCCCCTCCGCTAGCTGTACAGTGCAGCCTTTATCTTCCAATTACCCTGCGCTGCTGTCCTGTGTGTTCACGGTTACTTTGCCTATCGAGCCTTTAACATTTTTTTTTCCTATATGTTTTTTTTTTTTTTTTAAGTTTCTCTAAGTCCCTTTTCTCCCTCTTCGTCCGTTGCTATGGTAACCCTCTTTCTGTCTCTCTCTCTCTCTCCGGTGCACCCCCACTTTCCCCTCTCCCTCTCTCCAGCCGCTGGTTAGATGGTTGCTATAGAAACAGACTTATTTAAAAGAAGAGCTAAGAAATTATCTTTTTTCTCTCTCTCACACTCGTTTTCTCTTCCTCGCATCCTCTCTCTGACTTCACCCCCTTTCCCCTCTCCTTCTCTCTCTCGCTTTGCCTCAATCACCATTAGACCTACTCTTTTATTTTACTTAGGACCTCGCCATACAATGATTGCACACACACACACACACACACACACACACACACACACACACAGCCCAGCAATCTCTCTCTCTCTCTTTCTTTCTTTCTTCTCTCTCTCTCTGCTGCACACACTTGTGCATGTACACCTACATATACACACAAACACACACTTGTGCTCCCACATGACAGCAACTCTCTCTCTCTCTTAACACACACACACACACACACGCCCTGGCTCTGTCCCAGCACCATAAACACACACATCCGAGAGCTGTGGAGTCATGTGCAACAAAAACACCTCCAGCCTAATCTCCTTTGCCAGAACAATGACAAATCTCCTTCTGACATAATCTCCTCCTGCAACGCCATAACTTCATTCACCGGCAAGAAAATGAACGACAAGTGGCGTGACGTCACTGTCCCGCCGCCACCGCTGAGAAATATTGCCTTATCTCCCTGCACCCGGGCATATCTGCCTTCACCGAGGGAGATAGTGTCACCACTACCCCCCCCACCCCACCACACCCGCTGTAGCACCCTGCTCTTTGCCTCGCCGAGCCTGGGGTGTTATCGGCTCCTGATAGGCATCGGCTTACATTAAAACATAAGAGGAGAGAGGAGGGACAGTCAGATAGACAGGCAGGGGGTGACACAAGCAGAGTGGGTGGTGACGGATACCAGCTTTCATCATCTGTAATCGCGTTGTCCATCTACATCTCTAAATTGCTGCTGCATCTTTTATCCCATTTTAAAATTAACCGAAAAATAAAAAGATATATTGAGACTTGAGAGAATTGAGAGAAAAAACTCACCCACGCCCACGCAATAAAATTGGTTGGTTACACAAGTTCAATTTCCGATAAGAGAAATAAGTTTAAAGGAATTTGTGGATTAAGCAAAAGAGGAGCCAGAAGATACAGAGTCTATAGGCAGTGGGAAATTAGGATTATGATCGTCACGCATTGGATTTAAAAAACAACATCCACTTTAACATTTAACATACACAGAACAATCTCCCCTAACTATTAGTAATAGCTTGGCTAGATATGGTATGGTATGGTACGGTATAATATTGTATGGTATGGTATGGTATAATATTGTATGGTATGGTATGGTATAATATTGTATGGTGTGGTATAATATTGTATGGTATGGTATGGTATAATATTGTATGATATGGTATAATATTGTATGGTATGGTATAATATGGTATGGTATGGTGTGGTATAATATGGTATGGTATAATATGGTGTGGTATAATATGGTATGGCATAATGGTATGGTGTAGTATAATATGGTATGGTATAATATGGTATGGTGTAGTATAATATGGTATGGTATAATATGTTATGGTATAATATGGTATGGTATGGTATAATAAGGTATGGTATGGTATAATATGGTATGGTGTAGTATAATATGGTATGGTGTAGTATAATATGTTATGGTATAATAAGGTATGGTATAATATGACATGGTGTGGTATAATATGGTATGGTATGGTATGGTATAATATGATATGGTATGGTATAATATGGTATGGTGTGGTATAATATGTTATGGTATAATATGGTATGTATGGTATAATATGGTATGGTGTGGTATAATATGGTATGGTGTAGTATAATATGGTATGGTATAATATGGTATGGTGTAGTATAATATGGTATGGTATAATATGTTATGGTATAATATGGTATGGTGTAGTATAATATGGTATGGTATAATATGGTATGGTATAATAAGGTATGGTATGGTATAATATGGTCTGGTGTAGTATAATATTGTATGGTATGGTATAATATGGTATGGTATGGTGTGGTATAATATGGTATGGTATAATATGGTGTGGTATAATATGGTATGGCATAATGGTATGGTGTAGTATAATATGGTATGGTATAATATGGTATGGTGTATAATATGGTGTGGTATAATATGTTATGGTATAATATGGTATGGTGTAGTATAATATGGTATGGTATAATAAGGTATGGTATGGTGTAGTATAATATGGTATGGTGTAGTATAATATGTTATGGTATAATAAGGTATGGTATAATATGATATGGTATAATATGGTATGGTGTAGTATAATATGGTATGGTATAATATGTTATGGTATGCAGATGCAGACACACACATGCCCCCCCCTCACACACACACACACAGCTGCCCACCAGCATGCACAAGCCAGGGGCAAAGACAAAAGGGAAACCCTGTGATAGCGATCTTGTAATGGATCAGATTGATTTAATTCACCACGCTGGACGATCTCTCATTCTTATTCCTCAAGACGTCTCTGAATGGATTTCATGTGGGAGGCCATTCAATTGTTCTTTCTCACCTCCGCACATGAGACTCTCAGACAGAGAGAGAGAGAGAGAGAGAGAGAGAGAGAGAGAGAGAGAGAGGAGCAGAAACATGAACTACCTTCTCACTCGGCTCATTTGATCTCTTGGCTTTTTTTGTTGACATTTTTCCTCATAATAAAGGAAGCGCTTTTATGCTTTCAGTGCTTTCATGCCTGATGTCTGCATTCCTTTGATGGATTTTCCATGGAGCGAGTGGCCAGTTTGGTCTCTCACCATCCCTCCCAAAAAGCTAAGCAAGGTTATCTGCGACCTTTTATCACTTTTATCGCAAAGGAGATTTTTATTTCGCCTCAGAGGACGAGGATTCTTCTGCGTGGTTTGCTGGAATGGTGCTGAAATGTGCTGGAAATTCCTGGAAAACTCCAGGAGCTGCTGTCCCAGGAGACCCACGTCTGCTCCCCTCCTCCTCCATACATAAATATGTGCTCCACAGCCCTGCTCTCCTCCTCCACTCCTCCACTCCATTACCCTCCTCCACTCCTTCAATAATTTGCTTGTTTTCTTCTTCTGCCCTCCTTATCTTGTGTTTTCTCCCTCCTCCTCCACCCCTCGTCTCCGCTCCTCTGCCCTCCTCCTCATCTCTCTCCCATTCTGCTACTCTCCTCCTCTCTTCTTCTTCTTCACTCCACCACCCTCCTCCTTGACTCCTTTTGCCCTCCTTCTCTCCTGTTTTCCATTTCACTACTTTCCTGTACTCCTCTCTTCTTCTCCGCTCCTTCACCTTCCTTCTCTGCCGTTCTCCACTCTTCTCCTCCTCCATTCCTCATCTTCTCCTCCGTTTTTCCTCCTCTCAACCTCTTCTACTTCCACTCCTCCTCCTCCTCCTTCCTCCTCCTCCTTCCTCCTGCCTCGTTCCTCATCCAGGCTGACATAACACCCAGATTGACGTGTGTCACTCCTAATACCAGCCGACACTCCCTGTTGGGATCTGCATGCTCTTCAGTTTTTCACTCCCACAAACACACACACACACGCACACACACACACACGCACACACACACACACACCCCACGCAGAGGGGGAAATATGCCGCTGTCGTTTCGGCGGATTAGTAGATTATCGGGGTACAGCGAATTCAGCGGTGGCTAATTGTGGGCGTTATATTTTTTTAATTGCTGTTCCTTGTCGCTGAGGATTACGGTTCCCACGCCATAAAGATATCAAAGCTGTCAGGTACCAGGGGGGGGTGGCGGGGTGGGGGGTGGGGGCAGATAATGAAGCCCACACACACTTAACTCCACCGCTGTGTTGTTTGAATCTCGGCTCTGCATCTTCAACGGGGGGGCTTGCGATGCCATTTTGAATTATTTTCAGTTCTGGAGCACATTTCACTGAGGGAGGTTTTTTTTTTTCCATACCCCGAGTTTGAGCAGCAGAGTCAGTCGACCCCGGTGGGATTTTACAGCTCAACGGGCAGAGCCAGGGGTTTGATTACCCATAAGGCCACTCGTGCAAAAAGAAATGTCCGCCGCCCACGGTACTGCGAGGTGCTTTGGATGAAAGTCCTGCACCAAATCGCGTATCATGTGAGTTGAGTGAACGATGGTGATCGCGGCAATTTTGGGGAATCCATTAATATATTTTTTTTTTTTTTTATTGGACTAAAATGTTGTGACGTTCTGCGATGTTTCCCTTTCCTCTGACAGCCAAGCCAGGTTTGGATAGAGGTGCCAACTCTGGTTTAATAGCATTTAATGGTTTCATCTTCCCTTACGGGTCCCCGGGGTGAAATCAAACTGTTTAAGAACGTCTATATCTACAGTATGTTATAGAGCAAGGGCTCCCAAACTGGATCCCCAACAGACACAGATTTGATTGGAGGGTGAATCCTTTGCTCAAAGTCTCTCAGTGTGTTAACTTTTAGTGAATGAATTCAAAGTAACGGTGGAGGGAAACCGTCTGACGCCCTGAGACCCTCTCAGGGACCCCCGGAGCCCACTTTGGGGATCGCTGGGCCATCAAGCAGCGGTGATCCGAGACGCCGTTCAAGCGGAGACTCCAGCCGACGGGATCCTCTCTCTGTGTTTCCTGGTCTGCCGTTGTTTATCCTCCAACATCCCTCCTTGTCAACAGATTAGGACCGAACCCCCCCTGTCTCTTCCTCTCTCCGTCTCTCTCTCTCTGCCTCCATCTCTCTGTCTTTTGGCCTGTCTCTTCCCATCTGAGCCTCCGCTCTGTTCTTGTGACAGGAGGAACGAGAGGGAGGTGTGGGAGGGGGGGGGGGGGGAAAGAGAGAGGAAGAGGCTGTATGTGTGTGTGTGTGAGAGAGAGAGAGAGAGAGAGAGAGAGGGGGGGGGGGGGGAGAGAGAGAGAGGACAGGTGCTGGCAGTGCAAGAATTGCTTTGCTTGCTTTGCTTGCATGATCAGGCTGCAGAAATGTTCAGCTCAAGTGAACGTGCTGTTCAGGAATCCTCCCTGAGAGAAGCTGTGTCGCCGCCGGCAGCAGAGACTCCGCCGGACCCACGCCGAGATTACAGGG
>JAXDDW010000174.1:315000-322500 GCA_034670385.1 Hoplostethus mediterraneus
TCCTATAATACAGGAACTTATCACTTATCTATAATAATTATATTTCAATAATACTCCTATAATACAGGAACGTGTATTATGGAGTTGGTATTTAATAGTGAGTTGATATTGATCTTAATCGTACTTAATGGTATTTTTTATCCTATGGTATCCTTGTAATAGTCCCATAATATTTCTAAAGTATTTCTCTAATAAAACAACTTAAAATGTTTCTAGTAAATAATGAGTTGATATCAGTTATGTGTGGTATTGTTCAACACCTGGTATCTTTAGCATTCCTATAATATTTGTAGGGAGCTATAGGGTGTCTACAGACCATACCATACTTTATGGTATGCCTATTTTTATCTCCTTAGGTATAACTGCAATATTCCTATGATATTCTATAATATTGATAAGCGACATGTATGTGTCTGTGGTATTGGTTCTTTATGGTATTTTTCTCTCTGATGATATATAATATCTATATAATATTACTATAGGGACTCATCGTGTGTCTGTGGTCCTCTAGTGACCTTATTGATGTTATGGGATTGTTTATCTCCAATACCGTCACTATAATATTCCTATAATATCACCTACAGGGACTTATAGCTTTCGCTGTGATATTCGTACCGTATCCTTCTAAACTTTATTATAGGATTACTAAAGCTCTTTATCATAGGGATCCTCTTTTCACGTGTCCCCTTCCCGGTCTCCTTGGCTTTATTGCCCCCCCGGGCTTTTGCAGAGACCATTTTCTTTTGAAATATTACATTCATCTCAGGTTACGACTTCCTCTTGAATGTTAAAATGGAAGTTGAAGCAAAACGCTTTCTGTCTCAGATCTTCCCCAAGGAAGATTCACTGGCCTATTATGTTCCTATAATATTCCTACAGGGACATATATTGTGTCTGTGGTCCTCGGTGATGAGTTTATAGTGACCTTATTGTACTTCATGTGATTTTCCATCTCATATGGTGCCACTATAGGACTTGGCCCTATAGTAGCTGGATGATATGTTAAGGTTTTTCTGTTACATAGTACCATCATAAAACTGATCATAGGATTACTGCAGGTCGTTTTTGTAAGGCTTGTAAGGTTTGTTTCAGTACTCTGTGTGTGTGTGTGTGTGTGTGTGTGTGTGTGTGTGTGTGTGTGTGTGCGCGTGTGTGTCCTATACTCACAGTTGAATATAATTATAAGTATTCAGCTATGTGAGGACTGCAACCACTAAATGACTTGTAGCATGTATGGCTGGATATTACCCCTATAGCCAGGCCACCATGTGGTAGCAATATGCCCACAAAACACAGTGCAGACCCTGGAGTAAAAGGAAACCGCATTGGAAAAAAGAAAGAAAGAAAGAAAGAAAGAAAGAAAGAAAGAAAGAAAGAAAGAAAGAAAGAAAGGAAGAAAGGAAGGAAGAAATAGATATTTGTGTGTGAGAGAGAAAGACAGAATTACATATCCTGGGAGTTTTGTTTCTGATAAACTTCTTCTGATAAACACCAATAATGGAGTAGAAGTTAATTGACCTTTACTGAGAGAGACAGTGAAATATGTCAGTAAATGAGTTTTCCCCTTTTTTGATCAAGCCAGCCAAAATCTTGCACTGTGCTGCCCTCTGTTGGGCACCGTCTCCTATTACACAAACTCATGGAGGATTGTTTATTTGTAGCTATAATTCACATCACATTCAATGTTCAATTCAATTATTTATATATATCACATCCTTGGATTTAATGGATACATGATTGTGGAAACAACCAGGGGAGAAGGGAAGAGTGGTGGAGAGGTTTTACTGCAGAGGAAGAGAAGTTTATATGTACCAGTTGAAGAATCAGCTGCCCGTACGCAAAATGATTCATACCACGATGTTGACAAAGGTAATGGACCCTTTATATTTGAGAGATATTGACTTACATAGTTATACCCTGAGTGTTTTGGAATAGGACTTTTGAATTATCCATGAAATAATGCACCTTCCTGTGATTGATGATGATGATGATGCATTTGAGTAGTAAGCTGTAGTTCCTCTCTTCATTCATCAGCAAGAAAATGTCCACCGCTGCCGGAGAAAATATGAAATTAAAATAATTGAGTTAGGCCAAACCTCCCTCTGGATGCACTTTGTATTATTGTGGATTCAACTCTTCAATGTCACGCAAGACACAACAAAACGTCTTGTAAACAGGAAGAGGAAGAACCAACGACAAGACCAGTGAAATTAAACCAAATGCATGTTTATTTGAAGTCAACAACTGAACTGGTATTGTAACAAAAACAAATACTGTATGTAACGTAACAGCCAACAGACGCAAACCCGCCATGGCACATGGTCCGGTCTCGCCTTGATGACATCATCAGCCATAATACAAATGAACATACATGACAGCACTATTCTCATGTGATATGGATATTTATTCAAAAGGAAGACTTGTCATCCAAAAATAACGCTAAACAAAGACATAGTTTTAGTCATCAAAATAATAACATTTTGTGAACGCAACACACATAATAGTGTCTCCGGAGTCTGTTTGGGTTGTTATACACACCTCACACTCATACACAAACACACACACACATACACACACATATGTACAATTACACTATAGTCACAGACAACATGCCTGCCGTGCATATCCAGATATGTGTGTGGATGTGTATGTACCCCGTGTGTGTGTGCAAGTGTGTATAGGTGCGCTTGTAAGAGTATCCAGTAAAGGCAACACTATATACACACAAAATGAAAAGAAAATGGCAGACTGTCAAATCAATAAAATACTAAAACTAAACCTCTAACCTTCAAGTGTTGGAATATCTAATCATGGAAAAAAGAAAAGAAATTGATTATCAATTGATTTGAAAGCAACACGTTTAAGATTATGCACACCTTTTTTTTTATTTTTATAAAAACATAATTTAAAATCAATTTGTTTATACTACAAAAAGAAAGAGATGAGTGGCAGCTAGTGTGCGACTGCCCCGGTGATGAGAGAGAGAGACGGGTGGTGGGGTGAGACAGCTCGGTCTGACCGGAGGAGAAACACAAACGCTGCTATTTGCTGCCATCGGGTGGCAGCGAGCTGTTACTGCACCGATGCGATGAACACATGAGCCGGACTCGTTTCGTGTCCCAGTTAGAACGCCGTTGTACCCCTGCGTCTTTTCGTTTTTTCCGCCTAGCAGCGCTGGATAAAAGCAACGGGGCTAGCGCCGCGTCGTTGCCGTATGCTCGTAGGTCCTGGAGGAGTTTTCGGGGGGGGGGGGGGGGGGGGTACGAGGGGGTTTTACAGGGGACACGGTGTCTGATGTCTGCAGATCAGAGAACAGCAGGGCGGGTCAGTCAGGCAGACCGGCGTTCTCGTCTCAGGAAGAGCAGCTCGTCTGCGGTGCACGTCTCATGTCCGACGCTATCTACATTTCCAACCTTTTTTTTTTTCATGCAAGCTACATGCTAGCACATTAACTAAGACAAAGGACGGGACAATAAATTACAGGCAAATACAGGTCCATTAGTTTTGAAAGACATTACACTCTCAGAGTATGAGGTGGACATTCCTTTCTCCCTTCACAGAGCAGAAGTAGCCCGGGGCTAAGTCTACCCCCGTGCTCTGGTCTGCAGACGTCACCGTGTCTGTGTGGAGGAGCTGAACCGTCCTGGGGTCAATATTCTGCTGAGGGTTCAATATGTCTCCAACGGTTCATCTGAGGTTCATTAATCTGGTGTTGTGATACCAATGCATAGCACAAACCTCACCCACCTGTCCAACAGCAGCCACAACTATTTCACCCAGGGTTGCTACAGCGTAAAATCAACCTTAGTCTCTGATCTGGGGCCAGTTTAGCCACCCCAAATCCCAAACCGTGACCTCTGGGAGGCGAAAACCCCACACCCGACCCCAGCGTAGGTCACCTTACTTTTTGTAGTATAGCTAGCTTACAGACACACTAGCCCGGCCGTTAGCATTCTTAGCACCCAGCTAGGTGGCAAATCGACGACAAAGCGGGGGGAAAGGTACCAAAAAACACAATCCCTGAACGTTCCCAAAAAAAAAAAAGGTGTACAAAAACTATCACAGACGTACCTGTCTACAGGTAGGACGACAGCAAATGGATTCCTCTCCACAAAACACAACGGAGAGCCGCTGCATATTCTAGAGACGCTTATCTTCTATGTCTACGTGGAACCTCCGGATGAAGAGAGAGAGAGACCAGCGAGGAGGACCAGGGACGAAAGATGGAGGGAGAGACGACGAGGAGGAGGAGGAGGAGGAGGAGGAGGACGAGATGAGGAGAGATCGGGTGAAGGTGGACCGGGACGCAGACGGGCGGGTGATTGATTAGAGAATGAAAAGAGATGGACGAGTGGAAGGGGGGGGGGGGGAAGAAAAGAGTCGAGGACAGATAAATTCTTAAATGACTTTCCTCTCTTAGTGCAGCCAGGACTCGGGGGCTCGGCACGCTGCCCGTCTGGAGCGTCTGGAGCGTCTGGAGCCCCGGAGCCTCTTAGTTAGATTGCAATCAATTTCCCACGCCGGGGGCCAAGCGGAGCCTGCCGGTGCCGGGGCCAACTCCCGACGTTAATAAAACACTGCTCATTTATTGGAGCCTTTTCGCTAGGATTGGCTGGATGATTTCTGCTCGCAATAACAAAAAAAAAAGAAAAAAGCCACTATAGCTGAGAGGTTGTTTTGGCGGGAAGCTGACCGCTGTGATGCATGTAGGTAGCGGCGGCTAGTACCCCGGCCCGGCGGAAACCAGGCGAAAAGGCAATTTCACCTTCACGAGCCCACGTAGAGGAAGTCACGATGTCACCGCCGGATGAGTTTAGCGGTGGTTCTAGCCAAGACATGCAATCTGCCGCGGGGAGAGGAAGAAAAAAAAAAGCATCCGGGTCCAGCGGGTAATTCACCGGAAGAAAGACCACAGCGGTCCGACTCCACACCAGATGATGAAACTCCCCGAGCAAATTCCAAACCGGACGCCTCGACAGCTTTGAAACCGGCGTTTTGCTACGGGGAGAATCCGACAGCGTTGGCGTTGGGGCGGGCCGAGGGGGGGGGTGGGGGTGGGGGGGGAATGGCGGCATCAAGACTTGCCGCCATCACAGATCGGAAAGAAAAACCACAGTGATCAAAGAAAAACAAAACCCTGAAGCGAAATAAAACATAACTTATATCCATGGACTCCCGGACTGACCAACCGACAGACACTGTAAACTTTTTAACACTGACAGTAACACACCGAGAAACCGACGAGAGAGAGAGAGAGAGAGAGACAAACCTCTCACTCCCGAACCGAAAAAAAAAACAACAACAAAAAAAACAAAAAACTGTTCCTCATACAAATATTTGCAGTTAAGGTTAGTTTTCATCATCGCAACGTTATTATTATTATTTTTTTCCAGATACTGATATTTCTGACTCGGCATTTCCACGCATGTAATAAAAACAGGCAGGCTTTTTTTTTTTTTTTTTGGAGTATATAAGTTACTGTACTGCAGTAACATGAGATACAGAAGAGAGAGAGAGAGAGAGAGAGAGAGAGAGAGAGACGGTAGAGTGAGAGAGGGAAATGATAAGTGTATTTACAGCACACCAAACATTTTCTGTCAAGTAAAAAGAATGCTATATAATTCTATATATATATATATATTTATATATTTATACTGGAAGCCTCCGCTGGCAGCGCGAGGCTGGGAATGCTATTGATGAGTGTGGCGTGGTCGTGTGGTGCACTGTGGTGGGGTGGGGTGGGGGATCCAACCGGGTCGGCTCGTACCGGGACGTATGAGGACACAGGGAGAGGTTTGGATGGGATGAAAAGATTACACCGAGAGACAAGAGAGAGAGAGAGAGAGAGAGAGAGAGAGAGAGATTACGTTTGTCAGTAATAGTTGGCTGTAGACGGACTCCTCCGCCGGTGCAGGTTTACAGAGGGATACCGCCTCGCTACGTGGAGGGAATGAGGAGAAAGAAACAGACGGCGGTGGTGGGGGGAGGGAGTGGGTTATCAGCTCGGCATGCCGGAATGTGAGTTACAATATTTGTCGAGTCGAGTTTTTCCTCCAGTGGCGCCGATAGGTGGAGATGGAGTACAAAAAAACAACTCAGCGTGTTAGTAGGAGGACCGCGCGGTAATCGGAGTAGCGATGAGCATTCACGTGTGCATGAGAAGTCTGTTCCCCCAAATCAGTGTGTATGTCGACGCGTGCCTGTGTGCGTGTGTGCGTGTGTGTGTGTGTGTGTGTGGTGTGTGTGTGTGTGTGTGTAGCTTCATTTCGTCCGTATGTCAGTGCAAAATCATCTCACTTCCCTGTATCAATGAGTGGTGGACGAAGAGGGTCGGACCACCTGAGGCTCATCTCTGTATCCTGCCCTCAGTTCTTCCGCCAAATCTTTGCCTTCCACTTTCCCCCCCCCCCCCCCTCCCCCCCACCTCTCCCTCCCCCCTCCCTCCCCCCTCCCTCCGACTGAGTGAAGAACTGAAGCGTTGTGAAGACAAATGGAGGTTTTTTTTGTTTTCCTTCACTCCTCTCCTCCACTCCTCCTCCACTCCTCCTCCTCCTCCTCTCTGTCCTCTAGATGAAGTACTCCTTCTTGTCCTCGGCTCCAGAGTGGCCTCCTTCTGCGTTGATGATGGCGGTGTCGGCGTCGGGGGCGTCGTCCGAGCCCTTGGCCTCGTGGGTCAGATACGTTCCTGCAGAGAGAGAGAGAGAGAGAGAGAGAGAGAGAGAGAGAGAGAGAGAGAGAGAGAGGGAGGGAGGTAAGATTGCTGAGGCAGCAGTGGTCAGACACTGGAACTGCAGCTTGATGGTGGGAGGTGGGCGGGGCTGTGAGCGGGTTAATGACCAGTTAAGAAACTTTCAGTAACTTTGGTCGCTTGTATTTTCTGTGTCTCGCTTGAGCAGGACAGGTTCTCTTACGCTAGAAAGTCACAGCATCACATACACGCTGAAGACGGAGTACCACACACGGTATTACTGAGGTCATCCCGGTACAAGGAGTTGCGCAACACAAGGCGCATTAAAGGAGTAGTCGTTTGCTGCTCGTCCTCGTGTCACTTGGAACAGCTTGTGCAGCGTCATCTAAATGTTCTGTCGCACGGTGCAAGACTGTTTACAACTTCACCAGCACATAGTGGAAGTGTTGCTGCACTGTGGGGGGGGGGGGGGGGGGAGCGGTTGAGAAAAAAGCAATTTGGTTGAGGGAAATATAGATAATGAGGTAAATACTGGAGCTGTGGACCCACAACTTGGGGTGAATCTGTCGTTCTTGTCCTCACATGGTGACAACTGACAGTCAATGAAATGACAGTAAAAGTAAGATAGTAACTTTCTCTCATTTGGCTGAGGAATCTCTGAGACCCCTTCAAGGACCCCCAGAGGGCTGCAGGGCAAAGATTCATCCATCCATCCATCCATCCATCCATCCAGTCAGTCAGTCATCCATCCATCCATCCATCCATCCATCCATCCAGTCAGTCAGTCAGTCATCCATCCATCTATCCATCCA
>JAXDDW010000174.1:327500-335000 GCA_034670385.1 Hoplostethus mediterraneus
TACGTCGTGTCTTATGTCTTAATCACTATATCCCAATATTTCTGTGAATGATTGTGTTGTACCCATCTCTAGTGCAAGTATGAGGTAATCCTAACTGTTACATTACTGTGAGCCCATACTGAAGGCCGACCCCATGAGAGATTCAAGAAACCTTCAATACCGTACATATTGTTTAGTCTAGGTTGTAAATAACCTTGTAGATGTTTTAGAAACTACCCCCCCATCCTGTTCTTTCCTTCCACTGAAAGGAAAAGAACATCTGGGAGGACATCATCTTTTCTTCAAGTCTGAACAATAACAATGTCTGAACTTGTTTTTACCGTAACCCAAATACTTTCCCAATATGAACACAGTGATATTAATATTCCCTCAATATGAATTATGAATATATTGATAATTACCTTGACATATGGAAATGAATCTTTAATACTTAATCATAAGCTTTGTTGATGCACAAAATACACTACACCTTTATAATCACTGTTCAGACAGTTCTCTGGTAGAGATCCGCATACCATACCCATGTGTGTGTATCTATTGTATTGTATTGTGTTATATTATGTGTGCTAATAAATGTGCTCATGTGATTCACGATTGATTGAAAGGACTTCTGTCTAGACCTGAATTTATTCAACACTCTGATACGCAGCAGACAGTTCCGGTGCTTTCTGGTCACAGTTGCTCTCCAGCATCAAGCACGTCCTCCTGTGTTGTTGGGTGTGTGTATATAAACACATCCTTACTGCGACTGTGGGTATTTAGCTTCCTCTCACAGCAGAACCCATAACAGTAAAGAGATTATTGCCCTCTGGGGTAATATTGCTAGATTATTAAGGTATAATAACAAGATCTGCACAATAACGTGTCTAGCAATGGTAGTAATTGAACAGGTAAACACTTTTTCTCTCCCGAAGGAATCAATAACCTGATGAGTCACTTTACAGTAGCAGATGATTTACAGGTAAATGCATTTTCTATAATATGTATAATCAGATTATTGTAATCCGTTTACAGCGGTTGCGACCTTGCACACGTGCGCGGCGCGAAACGAGACGGTCGAAAGCGACGCCCCGAGTCTTTTGCAAGTCTTGCCGACGCGTCGAGTGAACAGCGTCGAGTGAACAGCGTCGAGGTGTTTAAGGGAGTTTAAGTGACTTCCGGAGCAGAAATGAGACGCGATTGCCGGCGCTCCCCGGGCCCCGGCTGATCCGATAGACGGGGAAATGTAATAGAATGGAGAGCGAGAGAATAGAAGGCGATGCGAGAGTCTCGATAGCCGGGGGGGGGGGGTGGCGAATTTCCCACTCTCCTCCATTAGAGAGCTGCCGGCGCCGAGGTGTCGAGGAGTTTGACACGGTAACTCGCTCTTTTTTTTTTTGAACCTGGAAGAACGACGCGACCCCGGGAGAGAAAGCCGTGTTGAGATTGTATCCTGCAATGGATTGTGACTTTGATTGAGCTTGATTGGGGGGGGGGGGGGGGGGGGGTGGGGGGGAGAGAGAGAGAGAGAGCTGGGAGGCTGGGTGTGTCGGGGGAGGGGGGGGTCGGTGTCATGGCGGTGATTGGGTTTTGACTGACAGCCGCGGGGGGGCGGGGCGGGATCTGGTTTGATTGGACGGCGGCTCGTCGGCCGGCGGTGGTGCACCGAGCTGAGCTCTCTCTCTCTCTCTCTCTCTCTCTCTCTCTCTCTCTCTCTCTCTCTCTCTGTCTCTCTCTCTCTGTCTCCCTCCTGTTTGTTCTTTCTCTCTCATCCTCTCATCTGTCTAAGTCATTTGCCGCTAGTCGCCAAATCTCTCTCTGCCTCCCCTCCTCCCACGCCTCTCCGCTGTCTCTACCTCTCCTCCCTCCCCTGTCATTGTATCTTCTGTCTACCTCTTCTTCCTCCCCCAGCCTCCCTCATTCTCCTCTCTTACGTCTAGCGGACATTTTTTTTAAATCTAAATTGCAGATACTGGTGAAACTGACCGGTGATCAGCGGGCGGTCCGTGCCCTGTCAGAGCCGCAGGACCACCTAGCCCCACTGCTTCCCCCGAACCCCGGCAGTATTAGTGCCTTGCTCTTCCCAATGAGCAACGCAGGGAATTGAACCCTCAGCAGCATTAGCGCCTTGCTCCGACCCCCTGCACGCCACCGACTCCCCCCCCCCCCCTGCTCCCCGCTAAAGCACGTACACGCGATGACAGTCACCTCCTCCCCCGCCGTCTATCCATTCCATCTGCCAATCAAACTAGGCGGCTAGTTTTATTCCTAGCCACTCCTGTGATGAGCTGACAGAGGGAGGGAGGGAGGGGGAGGGGGGGTGACAGGAGGGAGGGAGGGAAGGGGTGGGGTGGGGGGGTGTGAGAGGGGAAAAGGTGTGAGGAGAGATAGAGGAGAGTTATAGGGAAGGACGGGGGAGAGGAGAGGCGGGAGGAGGAGGGAGGAGGGCAGGGACGGGGGGAGGCGTCGTGACAAGGCGGAGGGAGTGAACGAGCGTGAGCAACGCGGCGGGGGAGAGCTTGCCGATGATGGAGGGAGACGGGGAGGAGGGGGAGGAGGGGGAGGACAGCGGATCGATAGAGCTGCTTGGCTGGAGGTTCATCTATAATGCAGAGGGGCCAGGGGGGGAGGGGGGGAGGAGGGGAGGAGGAGGAGGGGGGGAGGAGGTGTGTTTGTGTGTGTAGCTGTAAAGACGGGTTGTATGTGTGTGTAAGTGTCAGCAAATGTGTGTACACACTTTATTTGTGGACATGCGAGAGCTTGTGCGAGCAGGTGTTTTTCAAGTGTCTGTGTGTGTGTGTGTGTGTGTGTGTGTGTGTGTGTGTGTGTGTGCGCGTGCGTGTGTGTGTGTGTGTGTGTACATGTCGTGTTTGAACAAGCGACTACTCGCACAAGCAGGTGTTCTTCGGTAATTGAGCGTGTTATTGTTTGATTGTTTGCGTGAGTGTCAGTGCTTTTATGTGCAAGTCTCTTTGTGTTTGTAACGTGTATGCGTGCGTGCGTGTGTGTGTGTGTGTGTGCATGTGCGTGTGTGTGTGTGTGTGTGTGTGTGTGTGTGTGTACGTGTGTGTGTGTGTGACTTACTCAGGGTTGCCGTTGCCAAAGCAGTGCAGGTAAAACTTCTCCCCCTCTCTGGGCAGATCGCTCTCTGGCATGATGTGCACGTTAGGTGAAACTGTACAGAGATCACACGCGCACACGCACACACACACACACACACACACACACACACAGTTACATAACACAATAGGACTCACAACCGGTATTCACCGAGCGGTCTCACTCCTCCATCCATCTCCATCCACTCCCGTCTCCCTCCTGTAGGCGTCACCGTCTCTCCGCCTCCCACCATGACATAACCCCTTACACAACGACATCACTTCCCCCCTCGGCGCTGCAGTGCCCCCGCCCCGCCCACAAGGTGGCAGCACCAACACGGCCTCCGACGGAACTCCATTTATAGCTGTTGGCTTCAGACGTTCAGCTGACGGTCTCGACCGGAGCAGAGGCGCAACAGTGGAATCGCGTGGCCAACGTTACAGGTAGCTAGTACTGAGGAGGGGGGAGGAGTCAAAGGGGAGGAGTCAAAGCAGGAGTCGAAGAGGGGGAGGGGCAAAACACGCCTGTTTCCCGAAGACATTCATCATTAATAATAGAGAAGAGCAAGGAGCAGAAAAAAGGTTTTACTTTTTCTTTCTCTCATCACAAACAGCCTTGTCTCTCCCTCCCCCCCCCCCCAACACACCACATCCCTCCCTCTTTCTCTCCCTCACCCTCACCCCGACCCCGGTTGACTCACAGAGCACCCGCAGAAGCTGCTCGCTCCTCTTCTGCTGCGGGGAGAGCGAGGAGTGCTCCACGACGCAGGCGATGACGGTGTTGTCGTAGGTGCGGTTCACCTCCAGGGTGAGCTCGCTGACCACCCTGTACGTGGGGGCGCCTTCCACGGGCTCCACCATGTCCGAGTGGTCTGGCGTGGCGAGGGGAGGGCGGGGGAGGGGGGGAGAAAAACAGGTGAAGAAGATTGGGAAGAATTAGAAATGACAATGTCCAATATGGGAAAAGAAAAACATTTCACATATAACACACAGAAAACGGAGTGTTCTTGAACGCCTCTTCAGTCGGGGGAGGATGACCTGGCCAAAGCGAACGCCGGTGAGCCTCACTGCTGTTCAGGAGACAGTTTGTATTTCAGTCTCACGTTTCAACTCATCACTTCCTGTGGTCGGGGGACGTGTACAGGATATATATCCGAACATCACCAGTTTCATTTGTGCAAAAAAAAAAAAAAAATCTCTGGGATCTCATTACGCTTCATTATGCTCTTCTCTGATTCAGGCTGATGGAGGAAGAACTGTGCGGCTTTAACGAAATAATATAAAAACCAACCGCAACAGCGATCCGACCTCGAGCCAGGGTCGCCAGACAAAACGGCAGGTTTGTTTGGGATAAACAGAAGCAGGAGTGTGTGGGCGGCAGGTCCGACTGGCTTTCACAAGGTGTCAGAAGCCGCAGTGACCGTCCACTTACTTGGCGGCAAAATGCCACAAATGCCACAAAGGAAGCCGACAACTAAGCTAGCGAATTTCTACCGTGATCCTGCTTAACTGTAACGGAAAGTGTTCTTATTTCTTGAACCCCTTTGTCCACAGCACCTTACTCGGCACCCTGACGGTTTTTACTTTCCCAGCCCTCCCACATGAACACCAGCCACCGACCAGCGTCTGGCCGGTGAGTTTGCCCTCCTCTTCCAGACACTTGGGCAGGTAAACAAGCCGTCGTCTGGAGATCATTCTTTATTATTATGAAGAAAAAAAAAACTGGCTCAACCCACAGTGAAAACCTGGATCGGAGCTGTATCACTTTCTGTCGCGCTGGAGTTATGTACACACACACACACACACATACACACATACACACACATACACAGACAGGCATGGGCGCATGTAGGTCAAGCTCATGAATAGCACACACACACACACACACACACACAGGAGCACTGAGACAGAAATGATGGCAAACACACACACACACACACACACACACACACACACACACACACACACACTCAAATAGACAGTCACACAGACAGATATTGAACACAGACCCCCCCCCCCACCCAAGAGAACTCTTCAAATGCCACAGGATCTAATGACATCTCTCTCTTTATTACCATAACCAGCCCTCTGACCCACATGGAAAATTAGTTTACTTTCTAGGTGCATTCAATAATCCTACGCCACTCAAAGGAGTCTTTCAATCTTTCTCACACACACACACAGACACACACACACACACACACACACACACACACACACACAGACAGCACACAGCTTTTGATGAAGACTGCAAATCTCCAAGAACAACTTGGGAATAAAGAAAAATGTTTGTTTTCTCTTTGAGGCTCATAGGTTGTTGTTGTTGTTGTTGTTTTGGGTTTTTTTAAATTACGCAATCAGGTTTTAAAGCGTTTCTGGGGCCCAGCGGTCATGAAACTCACTCAACTCATAGACGAGCATGTGCGTATTTCAAACGAACCTATTCTTTCCAATTGATTTCCAATGGCAACACGCATTAAAAGCATCGACCACCACCGAGTTGTTGTGCAGAATATGATCATTTTGTAGTGCAGCTGGTCTCCAGGCAGAAGAACACAACACGTGATGAGGCCACCAGTAATACACTGAACTATGACCTCCAGTTGGAGAGCATCCACCAGTACAAACACAATGCAATTATCTTTTCAGAAAAGCATCAATACTGCATGAGGACGTTTCCTCATATGACCATTGTTAAGATTCATGTCAACCTGTGAAAGGTGGGTAAACTCTACAGCCCTGATAGGACCTGATAAGACCTGATAAGACCTGATAAGACCTGACAGGACCTGATCAGACCTGATAGGACCATTACCCATGGCGGTGGTGAAAAAACAACTGCAGCAATAACACGTCCTTTAAGGTCAGAGACGTATGCTTCTACATCCCCAGACCTGCTGGGAAATTGTGGGAAGGTCGAGTTTTCTGACTTGCGTAGATGCATGTAAACGTCTACACGTAGCTACGCAGAGAAGGGGTTTATGGGTAAGTGTAGCCCGCAGATCCTCGCAGACAAATCAAAAACGAAAGCAAACGCACTAAATCAAACTAGCAGTGGAGCAGTTTGAGGAGCGACTGTTCGATGATCGCAAAAAAAAAAACGAATCCACTACAGCGAGCACGTCTCTTTGTTTACACTTTTACCGGGAGTGAAAACGGGATTTCGCATCTGGATTCTTCTTCGTTTTCTACACTAGTTAGTGTTAGTGAATGCGACACCGCCCCCTTGTGGACACGTTGATGCTACGGTGCATGCGGACATCTTCAAGCGACAACCCCCGCGCATTTACGCAGACGACTCGCAGAAGCGTAAATCAGCAACTACAGTCCAAGTACCCTTTGAGCAAGGCACTCAAACTGCTCAGCGGTAAAAACCGTGTGACCGTGAAGCGATGCTGTAAAAAAAAAAAAAAGCCCTTCCCTGGACGAACGAAGGTTACAACTAATCAGAAAAATAATCACGTTGAAGCTTGAACCGGATGAAGGTCGGTGAAGCCGCTCCAGTCCGACGTGCGAGTGTTGTCGTGAGGTCGTCTTATTTTGAAGGAGAGTTAATTAGTCCTGTTACTGGATTACTGGGCTGGACTCTCTCTCTCTCTCTCTCTCTCTCTCTCTCTCTCTCTGCTGTGTCTATCTCTGTCTCTCACTCATGTCACGCACACATATGCACATGTACCCGTCACCGCGTGGCCGGGCGTTGGCCGTAAGTGGCACCATAAATCCCCATTATCCTCCAATCCGATACATCGATGTCACTAAATGATCCATAGCCCTTTCACACAGTACAACTAATACAGTCTTCAAAGCTCTTAGCCTTTCATTCTTCTCAATTACCACTCCCTCTCTCTCTCCCTCTCTCTCTCTCTCTCTCTCTCTCTCTCTCCCTCTGTCTAAATCCTCTTTCTGGATTTTACTTTCCATTTCGTCAGCCTTCACTCCTTTTCTCCCCTCTCCTCCTCCTCCTCCTCCTCCTCCTCCTCCTCCTGTTGCGCTCCTGTCCCCTCTTCTTCTAAAACTGGACCTGCTTCCCTCCCTTCATCCTCTCTCCCCCAATCTGCACTCCCCCCCTCTGCCGCAAAGCCGCCTCTCTTCTTCTTTGGTTTTCTTAATTCCCCATCTCTCTCTCTCTCTCCTTCTCTCTCTCTCTCTCTTTTTCTCTTTCAGCTTCTTTCTCGTCGCCTCTTTGCAGCTTCCATCGTCTCTCTTGGTATCCTTGCACTTGCTCTATCTATTTTTATGCACACACACTCACACACTCTCACACACACACACACACACACTCACACACACACACACGCTCACACACTGCCTCTCTGTTCTATGTTTTCTCGGCAGCCCTTAACTGTCACTTTCTTGATACAAGGCGCCTCTTTCTCTCCTTCTCTTACTCTCTCTCTCTTTCTTTGCATCTGTCGTTCTTGTT
>JAXDDW010000174.1:337500-357500 GCA_034670385.1 Hoplostethus mediterraneus
ACACAGAGAGACAGCAGGCAAAGTGACAAGGACACAACACACACACAGCATGATCAAACACAGACACACACACACACACACAGCATTCTCACACAGTCTCTCTCGCTCTCTCTTTCTCTCTCGCCCTCTCTCTCACACACACACACACACACACACACACAGCCACACCCATGCACCACATTCCCACACACAGATCCAGCAAATGCGCAACAACAGAGCCACATCCACCTACTTTACTGACCCCCCTGAAACACACACACACACACAGACACACACACACACACACACGCGCACACACACACACACACACACACACACAGAGCCACCACACAAGCCGTGCGTCTCACCTGGCAGCTCCTGGTCTCCCTGGTACCAGCGCAGCCTGGCGGGAGGTTTGCTGCCTGTACTGGTGCAGGTCAGGGTGACTTTGCCCCCCTCCTGCACTCCATCCTCATAGCCCGAAATATGAGGTTTACCTGGCACACCTAGAGAGGGCGAGAGAGGGGGAGAGAGGGAGAGAGAGAGAGGGAGAGAGGGAGGCGTTAGCTGGGTTTTTATCCAACTTTCTTGCAAATTATAATGAATTTAATTAGAAGCTGAAAGTCAAAAGGGTAGAAATGTAATAACGACGTCCTCGATATTTCGATAAAAAGTGTTACGCTCGCCTGAAGCAGATTTTTTGGTCGATAAAGAAACTACGCAATAAATGGAAATGCATTTATCAGATAGATAAATAATGACTCGATCGGCATGATGCACCAACACCAACTTGACACCAACTGACACTGAAGTTGCTCAATACTAGTTAGTGGATGTTTCTGTGTTCCCTCCGGTCCTGCCGGTGGAAACACACCTCATGTGCATCAAATTTGCTTGACAGTTACCGATGGAAATGTGTCTGCGGCCGTCACCATGGAGATGTCAGTCAACCGCGATGGCAAACCGCCTTCTCGTTGCCATGGTGATTTTCATAAACAAAGGTTCACCCATTCAACCGTTTAGTTTAAAGATTAGTTATTGAAATGAATGTGAAGTCCTCACAATGCTGGACCCTGATTGGCCCACAAAGCCAGCTCCTCTAACTCAACTAGAGGTAGATCTGCTGTTCTGATTGGACGGATTTCAGTGGTTCTTTAGTGAGGGAAGCCAATCAGAACCAAGTCCAGTTGTGATGCTTTTACTGGGGAAAGAAGAGAGGCTTTCTGAAATAATTTAAATTTAACCACTCAAACAAAATCTAAGTTTAATGTCTTCATTAAACATCTTTGATTATATACATTATAAATTATAAATAGAGAGAATTTGTATCCATATAATATGGGACCTTTAATGTAATTACTAATTGAAATGGAGTGACTCAGCCAAACCAAAATCTTTTCCTCCCCAAAAAGACATTTTGATGAATTGCTATTTTAAGGAGAGCAGGGACAGAAACATGTGTGGCTACATCCATTTCACCAGATCTGTCTCCACCACCACCACAGTCCAGGGTAAAAGTTGGGACAATCAAAACTTTTCTCGCCATGTTCCATCTGCAGGCTTGGTGGGCGGCACTTGTCCCCGGCGTTGGCAGAGTGCGCTGTCATTCTCCTTTTGAAAACAATGAACATCCGGTTTGCCATCTACCACAGGCTGCCACAGGCTGCCACAATGTGAATGCGGCAATAGAGAGAGTTAGAAAGACAGTCAGAAAGACAGAGAGGGATTGGGGAGATTAGGAGGGATGGAGGGATGGAGGGATGGAGGGGTGGAGGGGTGGCAGAAGGATGATCAATACCGATCGGTTTTGATTGGAACTGCCAATAGCTGGTATTTCAGGACAATATCCAATCAAATTCAATCAGATGGATAGATAGATAGATAGATAGATAGATAGACAGACAGACAGACAGACAGACAGACAGACAGACAGACAGACAGACAGACAGACAGACAGACAGACAGACAGACAGACAGACAGACAGACAGACAGACAGACAGACAGATAGATAGATAGATAGATAGATAGATAGATAGATAGATAGACAGATAGATAGATAGATAGATAGATAGATAGATAGATAGATAGATAGATAGATAGACAGATAGATAGATAGATAGATAGATAGATAGATAGATAGATAGATAGATAGATAGATAGATAGATAGATAGATAGATAGATAGATAGATAGATAGATAGATAGATAGATAGATAGATAGACAGATAGATAGATAGATAGATAGATAGACAGATAGATAGATAGATAGGTAGATAGATAGATAGATAGATAGATAGATAGATAGATAGATAGATAGATACTAATATGAAGTACTTCCATCCTAACCGAGGTATAGATCATAGTGAGGGGTGGGGCAGTAGCAGTATTTGATGTACTGGTCTCTGGCAGTAAAGTATCATATAATATTGATGAGGGAATAATATTGCACATATAGACTTGACTTGCTGTCGGGACCTTTCCTCTACACGGGAACAGAAAGGAAGAAAGCTATTATAAATTATTCTCTGCTTAGCTCAGGAGAAAGAGCAGAGACACATCTTAACACACACACTCACAGACACACACAATTACTGACTACTGACCGGCTGGGTACGTGTGTGTGTGTGTGTGTGTGTGTCTGTCAGTCACTTCCATGTGTCAAAACAGAGGTAAAACACACAGATCATGATTGCTGTGCCAAAACCCGGTATCTCTCCCTGATTTTCCCATAGGCATCTGTGTGTTTTCGACATTTTGCCATACATTTTTAATGGATTGGCTCCCTCTCAGGAGTCATGAAATATTTATTAAATGTGGGCTACAGTGTCACTGCTGTCAATTATTGTGGGGGAAAAAATGCTTGAATCACAATTACAGCAAAATGGGAAGATATACGGAAGAGGGATTCTGAGTTAATATGAATTTTGAAGAGCTACACACACACACACACACACACACACACACACACACACACACACACGCACACACTCTCCTCCTCCTCCTCACTTCCACACACACTTGCTAACATTAACATTAACATTTCAGGCATTCAGCTGATGCTCTTATCTGGAGCGATTTACAGTGAGTCAGTAGGTAGGAGCTGATTCAATTCAGTTCAATGTACTTGACTGGCATGGCAATATTACCAAAGCATCAATATGAAAGATCAACAAAGTGAGTCACTCTGGGACACTTCCACAGGCTGTGGATGGAAACACACCGGTCTCGTTTTTGGGGATCAAACCTTTCGGTTCCAGGACAGTCTAACCGCTAGGACCCACCGATGTCAAAAGTCCAAGAGAACTAGGCAGAACCTTGTGGAAAATGTTTAGCTGATAAAGAAATTATACCAAAAACTGTGATGGAAGCTTGTTTGTCGAAGAAATATTGACGTAGGCTCGGCGTGATCGGCCCGGTGAACGGTTCAGTTTTGAAAAGCTGAAAAGTGTCTTTCTGTGTCTTAAAGTGACGTTCTGAAATGTTATCGGTCAAATATCTGTCATCCACGACCGGCCAGAAATACCATAGCGGCTGTCTCTCCCATGCATACGTCTCCACCGTGGTCATATGGACATTAAACGGTTGCATTTCATTGCTCTTGTCTTCGGATGAAATCATGAAATATGGCCGACATCAGCTGACACTAAAAAACAATAACAGCTCGCCTCAAACAAATCAATTCTTAAAAGCACTCTTTGTTGAGGTCCTAAGTCAACTGACCCGATATCCGATCAATAAACAGGCGCACACACACACGGCTCCGACAGGATGACCGCAATTTATTGCAGGTTGCAACGGAGAGTAATGGAAGCATCGCACACAGGCAATAGCATCCGTCGCTTAAGAGATTGAGTGGAGGCAGTTTATTCCTACAGAAGTGTTACGCAAGGTCATAACCCTCCATTAGACTTCACAGAGAGGGGCGAGGTAAAAGCCTAACCAGATGTGGTTGGAGTCACCTAAGGGCGAGGCCACGGCGCCACAGCCCGCCGTCCACTCAGCTCTTCTGCAAACATCACAGATCTCAACATTACATTAACTCCTGTTACTGCAGTTTTGTGTACTTTTGTGTATTTGTTGCATTAGTCAGCAATTTTACTTTTACTTGAGTATAGTAAACATTAGCCTAAAAAGCAATCTATGTGGGTAAAGTCATGTGTTAGCCTGGTTGTATCTTTGCTAGTATGCTAGCCTTGCTAGCTAGTTGGTTAGCTAATAGCAAAAGAAACATCATTGGAGAAGCTCAGCAACTTTTACTTTGAGTACATTTGAAATAGTTATATATACTTTTTCTTACGTAGATTTTATTACTTCTACTAAAGTAAAATTTCAACAGTACTTGAGTATCTTATTTTGGATGTTTTCCACCCCTTAGCAGCCTACGGGTTTGGGAAAGAAATTACGCTAGGCTATAGATTAGGAATGGCTAAGGATATTACTAAGAAAAAGAATGATTAGGAAAGAACAAAAGATGAAACATGAAAAGAAATAAAAATATAATTTTCTCTTACACAATCCCACATATTTCCATTCTTCTAATGGATCTGTTTTTTTTATTTTTTGTAGCCTATGCATTTGCTTCAGCCCAGCAGATGGAAAAACGTCTAAACGTCTAAAAGTCCCATTTTATTTTTTGCGACATTTGAAAAGTCAGAATAGTCCAAGGGTTTAGTTTAACGTGACGTCTGGAAACCTCTGCATCCTCTGTGTTTTGGTAACTAGAGGATGACTGATTTCCTTGCATTGCAACACGCACACTCACTAACCTTGCATTCTTTTCTCGTGAGTGTGTGTTCACGT
This sequence comes from Hoplostethus mediterraneus, assembly GCA_034670385.1. Classification (NCBI taxonomy): domain Eukaryota; kingdom Metazoa; phylum Chordata; class Actinopteri; order Trachichthyiformes; family Trachichthyidae; genus Hoplostethus; species Hoplostethus mediterraneus. Next base: position 342,280 of record JAXDDW010000174.1, read on the forward strand.
GTGTGTGTGTGTGTGTGTGTGTGTGTGTGTGTGTGTGTGTGTGTGTGTGTGTGTGTGTGTGTGTGACCCACCTAGCACGGTGACGGTAGCACGGGCGGTGCGGACCGGCATGGTGAAGATGGAGCAGGTGTAATCGCCCTCGTCGGACAGCTGCACATCGGTGATGTTGATGGAAAGCTCGGTGGGCGTCGAGTGGTGCAGCTGCATGCGGCTATCCCTCAGCGCTGGAGGAGGAGGAGGAGGAGGAGGAGGGAGGAGGAGGAGGAGGAGGAGGAGGAGAAGGGAGAAAGATGAAGATAGGGGAAGAGATAGGGAAGAGAGTTGAGGTGGGGAGAAATAGGAGTTAGAGAAGGAACGAAGAGGGAGAAAAGATGCAGGGGAGTATGGAGAAAGATGAGGGAGGGCGGGAGGGAGAGAAAGTGGGAGGGGGAGGAGGTAGGACGATGGGAGAGAGGGGACAGAAGGAGGGAGATATATCAGGGCGGTAGGAGAGAAGGTGTGGAGGATGGAAAGATGAGGGAGAGATGGGGGTGAGAGAAGGGGGAGAAAGGGGTGAAGGAGGGGTCCGGAGAATGAGGGAGGGGTGAAGTAGGGAGGCGAGAGAGGAGCGAGGGGGGAGAGAAGGAGGAAAAGGAGAGGGGAGGTAGGGAGAAAGATGAGGGAGGGATAGAGGAAGGGAGGATAGGAGGAGGGAAGGGAGGTCAGGGAGGAGTTAGAAGGGATGAGGAGGAAAAAAGGAGGGAGGTAAGAAGGTAAAGTAAGAGTAAAGAATTCAAATATTGGGGAGGAGTAGGGAGAGAAAAAGTAGGAGAGGAGAAGGGGGGAGGTGTTTAGACACAGAATGATGTAAGAGGGAGAGGAGGAGGAGGAGGAGGAGGAGTGAGGAAGACACGAGGTGAGAGAGGAGGAAAAAATAGCCGAGATGTGAGTGCAAGTGAGAGACAAAGAAAGACAGCGGGAGGAAAAGGGAGGGAGGGGCAGACGCAAATTGAGAGAGAGAGAAAGAAAGAAGTAAGAAAGAAGAAGAGAGGAAAATAAAACAGAAGAGGCATAAATAGCAAGGAGAATAGAGGGGGGAGGAGGAGGAGAGGGGGGGAGGAGGAGAGAGACTTTGTCATCAACGAGAAATCCAGCCATGAAAGAGACAGAAAGAAAGAAAGAGTGAGTGAGAGAGAGAGAGAGAGAGAGAGAGAAAGAGGGGCGAGTGAGATAGATGATGATGATGAAATGCTACGAAACAACCGTTCATTTCCGTGATAGCGTTGACCTCTACCGTGTTTGTGCGGTGTGATTGCTGTCTGTCTGTCTGTCTGTCTGCCTGCCTGTCTCTCTGCAACACGTTTAACCTTTCTGAAAACTCTAGTGGGGAGGAATGCGTGGGGCCTGTCAGAGTGTGTGTGTGTGTGTGTGTGTGTGTGTGTCACAGTCACTGCCTGTCTCCCCCCCCCTTCCTGTCTCACCGCCTGTCTGTCTCTCTATTTAGCCACCTCCCTGTCCACTTGTCTCCCTGTTTCCTTGTCGGTCTATCTGTCTCGCTATCTGTCTATCTGCCTGTCTCTCTCTCTCTCTCCCCGTCTGTCAGCCCTGGCCTGTCTCTCTCTCTCTCTCTCTCTACCCCCACCACCTGTACCTGTCTCTCTCTCTCTCTCTCTCTCTCTTTGTGTTTCTCTTGGTATTTTTCAGTATTTCATCCAACACTACTTTATCTTCATGCTTTATCACTAAGCAAGGTCACTGCATTTGTCTTCATGAGCTCCCCTCGCCATGTGTGTGTGTGTCCATCAACACCCCTGCACACACACACACACACACACACACACACACACACACACACACACACACACACAAACCTCAATGCCCTCTGGACCCTGAACTCAACTATCAGTCTCCTTAATCCTCTTTCCCCTCATCTCTCCTCAATCTCCCCTCCTCCTCCTCTTCTTCTTCTTCTTCTTCTCTTTTTTCTTTCTCTATCTCTTCCCATTTTCAATCTATTCTGACTGGCGGCCTTTTTTTTTTTGTTTGTTTGTTTTCTCCTTCGTTCTTTTTCATTGCGATGAATATTGTTTTTGTGAGCGGAGGCACGATGTTTTTTTCCCCCGAAAATGATACAGTATCGAGTTACGGGGAGTATTGATCGGGAGGCCCTTGGAAGTAGTACCATGTGCCTCGCTCCGTTTAGCTAACGTTGTGGGCGACATAAATAGTCTGCCGATAGGTCACCACTGCTGTTTGGGTTCTGTTACTGCGGTGGAAGGGTGTAATGAATTTGGTAGTATTGAGATAAAGTGGATTAGTGGTGTGTGTGTGTGTGTGTGTGGGTGTGTGTGTGTGGCAGGAATGGGAGGGGTGTGTGTGTGTGTGTAAAGGGGTGAGGTGTTTTCCAAGTGGTCTACATATTTGTGGTGTGTGTGTGTGTGTGTGTGTGTGTGCATGTTCATTACTGTACTGACCAGATGGACTCATCAGTGTGCGAGTGTGAGTGTGTGTGTGTTTCTCAATGTGTGTGTGTGGCGGTCTCTGTGTGTGTGTGTGTGTGAATGTGTCTGCATGCTTGAGTCTGTAAGTGTGTGTGTGTCTGTGCACGTGTGCAGACACATGCACAAACTTGTGTGTGTCTCTCGCTTGTGTTTGTGTATGTGTGTGTGTTCTTCTATCTGTGTGTTTGAAGTTGTATCTGTGTGTGTGTGTGTGTGTGTGTGTGTGTGTGTGTGTGTGTGTGTGTGTGTGTGTGTGTGTGTGTGTGTGTGTGTGTTTGTTTGGCCAGACAGTGGTGCTGCTCTGTGGCTCGACCTGAAACCCGATACTCCCTAAAGGTCCAGCTGTTGATCTGGTCACAGCCGCTATTTTAGGCTGCTCTTCCTCCTCCTCCTCCTCCTCCTCCCTCCATCTCTCTCATGCTCTTTCAACCTCCAATGGTCAGGAGAGGGGAATTCTCTCACACTCACACACACACACACACACACACACACACACACAGAGTGCACATACATTCCTCTTTTTATCTGTCTCACCCCTTCGCCTTTTCACCCAAATGTCTAGCCTGTCTCTCTCTCTCTCTCTCTCTCTCTGCTCTCCCTCACTCACTTACCCTGAATCTGTATCCCACCTCTCTCTCTCTCTCCCTCCATCTTTCTCTCCCTCCTGCTCCTCTCTGTCTATCTACCCTTCCCTTCCTTCCCTCGCTCTCTCTCTCCCTCGCCCCTCTCTCTCCTGCTTTTCTCACTCCTTCCCATCGTTCTCTCTCTCGTTCTATCTCTCAGGCCTCTCTCCTCCTCTGTCTCATGCATTTTGTTGTAGGCATTTATCTGACACTCTTACCCAAAGAGACTCCTCCTTCTCCTCCTTTCCTTCTCCCTCTCTCCCCCACATGTCGCCTCCATCTTCCCATCTGTTTCAGAATATTCTCTCCAGCTCCCTAATTATCCTATCCACTCTGACAGCTGATCTGGGTTCAGTGACCGCGGGCTTCCCTTGATCACACCATCCCTCCTGATCAGAGAGAGTCAATTGATCCTGGATCAGCCCGCCTACTACAAGACGCTTGATAAACACACACCACTGGCCGTTTCATCTGCCGTCCCCTCTTCCCCTCCCCCTCCTCCTCGCTCTCTCTCTCTCCTTGCGAATGCATTCAAACTCAATGGAAGGAGGCGAACGCAGCAAGACGATCGCAACTTCGGTGAAGGTGGCGCAAAATTGAGGCGGTGAGAAACGCACTAAGGCGAAAGTGAGGGGAAACGTCCATTGGGTATTTGTGACCAGCAGCATCTGCACAGGAAGGTAATGAAAGCTAAACGTGCAAAAGGATTCAAAAAGTCAGCATGATAGAATAAAACATATGATGCTGGAGCACAGTGATCCACACAGCCTCAACGTTCCTCACCTTTAAAAAGAAGAAACCACGTAACCACTAATCACATTCGGTGTGACAGTCAGCCGCGCCGCTCTCGGCACCTCGCGTGTCGTCATGGCAATTCCGCTGCTTGTTTTTCGAGTCAGGCGATTAAACTCATGCTCACTAAAGCCTCACTTTCTGTCTGATGATGTCCCTTGGTTTTTGATGTACTTTGTTTTCTGGTGTGTGTGTGTGCATGTGTGTGCAGTGTGTGCATGTGTGTTGTTGCAGTATCTTTATAGGGACCAAATGTCTTCACAAGGTTAGAGAGATGAGGAATATCTTCCGAAGTGAGGAGGTTTTGATCCGTCCTCACTTCCACAAGGGGCAGGTTTAGGGTTATGATTTGGGATTAGGGTTGAAGGATTAGGGATAGGTCAGATTAAGGGTCACACTGAAAAAAATGACATGGTTGACGAGGGATTTTATGTTCTATCCTGACTTATTAGTCAATTAGTCAATTTATCTCACTGCGCTGTTTCAATAAATGAAACCTACCTTAGGGAAAATGTATTTACTGCTAAATATCTTTAATTACTTGTTTTGTGATTACTTCTTGAAAGAAGAGATTGATTGAAATGAGCAACATTAAAATAATCTGACTAAAAATACCTTGAAATAAGGCTGATAAAATGGGAGGACTTGGGTTGAGGGTTGAGCTTAGAATTATGTTTATGACAAGGCATGAGGCTAGGCATGCAGAGGGTTTCTTCCTTCTGTTCTGCTTCAAGTACTACTTCTGAAATCCACTGCAGTCTTTTGGCTCTATGATGACTGTTGTTAATGGATTCTCCAGCGAGCCTGCCCAGACACAAAAAAAACCCTTTGATTGATGCGATGTGGATCAATAGTTTTTTGTGAAAATGTCAAAAAAAAAAAAAACTGCACCTTGCACCCTGCATTTGGAGTACCGTCTGTTCTGAGAGCAATCACTCATTCAGATCTGATCAGCTTATTATCAGAGGGGCTGTCTGAGGGAACCTCTCGTCAGATTCAATACTTTCATGGTTATTTCACTTCAGAAAAAAAGCTGAGAGCTGAAAGTGGCAAAAACATGGTTTGTTTTAAAGAAGTAATTCACAAATTGGAGGTGATTTTAGCAGAGTGAAAGTCTGCCTACTCAATATCCTCCCACTGGCTGAGAGCTTCCCCATCCACCATGGTTTGAAATTCACCAGAGACCCATTACCTTGTTAAATGGTACTGAGGTAGATAGCCTGGATGTCTGGTGATGTTTTTATGGAAAAGGGAGGAAATTGAACTTACAAATAAATGAAATTATAGATGGACTGAAAGGTTGTCTTTTATTATTTGACTGACTGGTTAAGGGAATGTCTCATGAAATTTCATGACGTGTCTAAAAGATGATATGATGATATGTTTGATATGTTTCCTCGAATGATTACATGGAGGAGACACGACTGGAACCAGGCAGTGGTTTGACATTGAGATAACGTGGTGGAAAGTACGTTTTTTTTCTTTGACCATGACCAAAACCTCACCCTAACTTTAAACAAATTCTTTCAGTTACTTATCCTTATCCAGTTTTAGTTGCCTAAGCCTAACGCCAACTTAACCCTAACATCAACCAAAGTTGTTTTAGTTGCCTGAACTTAACTGTTATCGAAACTTTTCACATGACGAACACAAGAACATGGCAATTCATGCTTTTGTGTTGAGTGTTTATGCTCATTTCACACGTTTTTGAGACTGTGTTTGTGTAAATGTGTGTGTCTGGGTTTGCAACATCTTTACTAGGTTTAGTTATCTACTGCGATCTAGCCTCAGCAGCTAGCTAGTAGCTAACTAGCTAGTAAGCTAGCTAACTTAACTGCTAAATTCAAGCAGTTGTTGTAGTTGCTGTTCCCAAGATTGCCAGGTAATTTAATAACTGTTGGGTCTGTCTGAAGTCTCTCCGAAGTCTCTCCAAAGTCTACTCGAAGTCTATCCGAAGTCTGTCTGAAGTCTGTCTGAAGTCTGTCTGAAGTCTGTCTGAAGTCTATCTGAAGTCTGTCTGAAGTCTGAAGTCTGTCTGAAGTCTGTCTGAAGTCTATCTGAAGTCTGAAGTCTGTCTGAAGTCTGTCTGAAGTCTATCTGGAGTCTATCTGAAGTCCGTCTGAAGTCTATCTGAAGTCTATCTGAAGTCTATCTGAAGTCCGTCTGTAGTCTGTCTTAAGTCTGTCTGAAGTCTGAAGTCTGTCTGAAGTCTGTCTGAAGTCTGTCTGAAGTCTATCCGAAGTCCGTCTGAAGTCTATCTAAAGTCTATCTGAAGTCTGTCTGAAGTCTGAAGTCTATCCGAAGTCCGTCTGAAGTCTATCTGAAGTCTAGTTGAAGTCTGTCTGAAGTCTGTCCGAAGTCTGTCTGAAGTCTATCTGAAGTCTATCTGAAGTCTGTCTGAAGTCTGTCTGAAGTCTATCTGGAGTCTATCTGAAGTCTATCTGAAGTCTATCCGAAGTCCGTCTGAAGTCTATCTGAAGTCTATCTGAAGTCTATCCGAAGTCCGTCTGAAGTCTATCTAAAGTCTATTTGAAGTCTGTCTGAAGTCTGAAGTCTATCCGAAGTCCGTCTGAAGTCTATCTAAAGTCTATTTGAAGTCTGTCTGAAGTCTGAAGTCTATCCGAAGTCCGTCTGAAGTCTATCTAAAGTCTATTTGAAGTCTGTCTGAAGTCTGAGTCTCCGAAGTCCGTCTGAAGTCTATCTAAAGTCTATTTGAAGTCTCTGAAGTCTGTCCGAAGTCTGTCCGAAGTCTGTCCGAAGTCTATCTGAAGTCTATCTGAAGTCTATCTGAAGTCTTCACTGTGTTGAAGTAACAATAATCTGGGTTATCCACCCCGAGGGTGATATTAAATTCAACATGGCCGCCGTGGGAATAAGGTCAGTTTTAAGTTGTTCTCTATCATCAGTTAAATAAACACAAATGTAATGTCTCTCTCTCACTATGTCTCTCTTTCTTTCTTTCTTTCTACTGTTTCCCTGCTTTCCAGGTTTTCTAATTACTTCTATTAGCAGCACTGAATCTTCCTCCCTCCCTCCCTCCCTCCATCCCCACACCCCCTCTCTCCCCCCCAGGCTATCTGTAGATTCCTGACACGTCTGAAAAACTGAAACTAGAAATAAACCACTAAAGTAATGATGTAACCGTGGAGCGACGGCTGAAGGTTTCTCTGCGCTGCAATGTTTATCAAGAACAAGGTTAGTAGTACAAAATGTTTTTTTTTTATTGTATCTGCTTTACTAAACCGGGTAATCATGTCCCTTAACAATTAATGTCCTGTTGTGCTTTTTCCTTACTGTGCATTTATAGTTGCAACTTTCATTAGCTGAGCTCAATAGGAAATGGGCTGGTTTTGTCAGCCTTGTTTCTTCATTGTGGTTTTTAAATAGTCTTAAATTCAGCTCCTGGTAGCATTAAAAGGGCTTAAATGTGGTTTCTGAGAGCTCCCTCCATCTTCCCCCTCCTTCTTCCCCCGCTCGTCTCTGCAAAAGCCGGAGAAACCTTTAAAACCCTCCTTTGACTATGTTATAAAAGCCAAATTAAACTGATATCTATGGCGTTCGCAGCCTGAATGATAATAAAAAGTTACCTTTAGCTTTCAATATATCACAGAGAATTGGAGAATCAATGTGACCCTGTGATTATGCCATCGACATCAACTTTTCATAAATCACAGCTTTGGCTTTTGATTTTTTCCCCTCGTTTTTCACGATATTTGTGCGTAAGAACGTTTTATAGATGAGGCCCAAGGTCTCTCTCTCCCTCCCTCTCTCTCTCCCTCTCTCTCTATATCCCCATGCATTACTCTTGCAATCTCATTTCTCTTTCCTCCTCTCTCTATAATACAATTTCTCCCTCTCCCTCTTCACTCTCTCCCTCCGCTGCATCCCCCCTTCTTCGCTTTCCCTCTCGACGCTTGTTTCCTTTTGACAGTGATATTGCTTTCAAGTCCAGGTCCTCTCTTGAAAAAGGAGATTTTTATTCGAGTTCGACGCGACTTCCTGACTGTACGAAGCTTAAAGAAGTAAAAGGAAAACACCTGTCCCTCTATCTTCCCTTATTCATCTCCTTCTTCTCTCTCTCCTCCCTCCCTCCCTCTCCTCCTTCCTTATTGCTCATCTCTGATCTCTCCAAAGTACAGTATCCGCCCTGAGTTGTCGCTCTCCATTTTCCTCTTCTCCTCCTCACCCCCCCCCCCCCCCCACCATCCGTCCATCCCTCCCGCTCTCCCTCTGTCCATTTTTCTCGAGTCTTAACTTTCCAAAGCATGGCGTCTGCTGTGCAGTTCTGGAGGAGTCTCTCTCTCTCTCTCTCTCTCTCTCTCTCTGTCTCCTGCTGCTCTCCTCCTCTCATCCCTCTATATCTCTCAACTCTCCAAAGTGTAGCATCTGCCGTTCTCCCTCTCTTTTTTCTCTCTATTGCAATTTCCCCTCTCTTCCCTTTTTCTCCGTCCGTCCCTCGATCTCTCCACTCTGAAGTGCGGCGCCTGCTGTGCGCTGTCGGGGCCAATCGCAAGAGTGACTTGTCGCTATCTATCGCTTCGTCTGCCCGGAGGGTTTTTGACCGTTGGGAGAGACGGTCTTGCTTTTCCTTCTCTGCCCTTCCATCCGTCTATCCTTGTCGTTCTTTTACTCTCTTTATCTGTTCCTCCTTGCCTCACAGTAAGCAATACCGGCCGGCATTTGAGGAACGCCGGCGTGCAGGGGAGGTTCAACAAAGTTCAACGTCAACCTAAACATCTTCAGGGTGATGTTAACGAATCGAAGCGACTTTGGAAAACTGTTTTGAATTGATATCAGAAAGATATTTAGGAGCCGATGTCAAGATGTTTGCTCCTTTCTCCTTCCCTCTCCCTCTCTCTCTCTCCATCTGCTATCTTCTCTCCAAGAAACAGTGTCTGCTGTTTACCACCTCCTCCCTCCCTCCCTCCCTCCCTCCTGTCTTTCCAAAAGGGAGCATTTGCTCGAGAGGAGTCGTCTCTCCCCTCCATCCCTCCTCCATCTTTCTCTTTTCCTCTCTTCTCTCTACAAAGTATAAGATCTGTTGCGCAAGCCGTTGCAGCAAGGAGTCTCTCAGTCGCTGTCACTCCCCATCCCTCCTTCTCCTTCTCTCTCTCCATCTGCTGCACTTTGAAGACAAGACATGGTTGCGGGGTTGATTTCTCTTCCATCTCCCTTCTTCTTCTCCTTCGCCTCCCCCTCCCTCTCTGCCCCCTTTCATCTCCCCTCTTTCTGAAGTGCAGTGTCTGCTGTGCATGTTGGACCATCCCTCTCGCTACCTCCTCCTCCTCCCCCTCTCCTCCTCCCCCACTTCTCCTCTCACTTCTCTCCTCTCCAAAGTCGAGGTCCGCTTTGAAGTGTTGTGTCGCTGCAGAGGAGCCTCACTTTCCATCTTTCTCCTGCCTTTCTCCTCTCTCCTCTCCAATCTGGTTAGAGCTCCATCTGCGGTAAAGACTTGTTGGTCTCTCTCTCTCTTCAATTTGTCCTTCCCGCCTCCCTCCCTCCCACCCTCCCCTCTCGCCTCTCTTTTCTCCAAAGTGTCTGCTGTGTGAATGTGGGACTATTGCAATGAAAACGTCTCAGCCTTCATCCCTCCTCCTTCTCTCCCTCGTTCACTCCAGCTCCATCTTCTCTCTCATGTCTCTCCTCCCCCTCTCCTATGCCTCCCTCCCTCTCCATTTCCATCTCTCTTTGCTTTCTCCTCTCCAAACAGAGACCATGTCCATGATGGTTTGTAATTGAAATAGTAAAAAAGTAATTTGACATGGTGGGGAAAAAAGCTGAAAAATGAAAATTGAAGACAAAGAAAGTTTAAAGAGAGCTTGACGTCTGAATGAGCCGAAACATTCGATTCAACTTTCTATGTCTTTAATTTTCCTTTTTGCTCCATTTCAAATTAAAAGACCTTTTTTTTTACCAGCTCCTTTCCTGAGGCTTGATGCCCTAACTGGCCCGTTTGCATTTTGATGGTGTTTTGAACTGTGCTTTTGAGCCAAATGCCAAATGTCCTTAGTCTCACTTTTCCCCATTCCCCTCTCTTCATCCCTTATCGCCTCCCCTCCCCTCCTCTCCCTCCCTCCCTCCCTCTCGCTTCTCTCCACAGTACAAGGTCTGTTGTGCGATGTTGGACCATTGCAGCGAGGAGGAGCGGTCAGTCTGTCCATTCAAAAACACCAACAAAAGGGGAAAAGAGCCGGCGCAGCAGCCAGTTAAAGCATCAAGCCACACAAAAAAAAGGATGAATAAAAAGCTGAGATAGAAAAAAAAGGTTCTTTTAATTTGACATGGTGCAAAAAGTGCAAAAAAAAAAACGAGAGGCGAAGACAAAAACGTTGAAGTGCAGCGCTCCAAGCTTTCTTTAAACTTTCGGTGTCTTCACTTTTTGCACATTTTGAGCATTTTCTTTTGCACCACGTCAAATTAAAGGACCTTTCTGACTGTCTCAGCATCTTAATGTCTTGTTTTTCGAGGCTTGACGCCCCAACCGGCTGGTGCGGAGGCTCATTTTCCCTATTGATGGCGTTTTGAACAATGCGTTTTGAGCCAACACACCCAAAGTAATCATTAGCGCCTTAGTCAACGTAGCGTAATATCAAACATCCTTATTCACAGTTTAGCCTCCCTCTCCCCCCCCTCCCCCCCTCTCCTCCCATTTCTCCATCCCTCTCACCTCTCTTCTCTCCAAAGTACAGGGTCTGCTGTGCGGTGTTGGACCATTGCAGCGAGGAGTTGTCGCTCTCGGCCACCCGGCAGGTCAGCGTCACCGTGCCCCCCACCGGCACAGTCTCATCTGAGGTCACTGGCTGCAAGGGGTCGTCGTCTAGGCAACGGGAGACAGGGGGGGGGGGGGGGGGTGGTGGGGAAAAAATTAGAAAAAAAACAAGAAAGAGCCCCGAGGGGTAAGAGACGAGTCAGAGAGAGATATAAAAATACTAGCACACACCAAGACACAAATCAAATAAACCCACTTTTCTCTCTCTATCGTCCTCCCCCTCTCTATCTCGTTCGCTACCTGTCAGGTTATCTATATATCTCGCTCTATCTCTCTCTCTCTCTGTGCACAACACACACACACACACACACACACTCACACACACACACACACACACACACTGTCACAAAGGGGGGGAAAAGCAGACAAATGGATATCCAGCCGTATGTCTTGGAGGTCTATGTAAGAGCGATGAGTCAATACCAGCCCCGGTATCCAGGGGACGTACAACCTGAGGGGCCGGCGGCAGACGGCAGCTCGAGACGGGTCAAAGCCACAGCAGAGCGCCGTCTCGTGCCCTCTGATGGCGTTGTAACCCTCTTTTGTCCGTATCTGTGTCTCTTTTTTTTTTTTACACGGTGCGTATGTATCGGCGCGTGCAGAACAAGCTCAAACGGGACAGACATTATGGAGATGAGCAGGTCAGAGGAGAGGCGGAGGGAATACCAATGACCCGGCATAATGACGGCTGGGTCCGCGGCGCGTGGGCCAACGCGGAGCGGGCGGCGGGGCTGGCTGCGCGCGCGGCGGTATTCAAATAGTCTCAAATGACGGTGTTTAACGGCGCTCCCTTGATAAACGGGAGATGGCGCGCGCTCCTTCTGCGTTTTTGCATTCGGCGCGCGTGGCGGATGAGCAGCACAAATCGAACAAGAGACGTAGACTAAATGTGCAGCCGCTCATTATGATTACGTTATGCCGACGCTGTATGTAGTGTTAAGATAAGTACACGCACACACATACACATACACATACACATACACACACACACACACACACAACTCCCTGCCCACCCCCTCAAACGTGCCAGCGCTCGCTCCACCTAATCTCAGGCAAAACAAAAATACGGCACAGTTGACGACAAGGCGACGCCAGCGCGAGGAACATCTCATGAGTAGATGTGCCTCAAAGCGGTCTCCTCACCCCTGGAAATATGGCGTGTATAAATAGTTTAATTGGAACCAAATTGTCAAGCGGGAGACAGGTTTATATTCGGCGTGGAGCGTTATCACATCCTTGCACCGGCGGTGGAATTGATTTTTTCTTTTTTTTCCTTTTTTTTTTCAGCAGGAAGAACATCTGCTTAAGTGTGCTTCGGCGGAACTCCCATCCAGACATGAAAGGGAGGGGGGAGGAGGTGGGAGGTGGGAGGAGGAGGAGGGGAGGGGGGGGGGGGGCGCGCGCTGGAAGAGAGGATGGAAAAGAGGAGGCAAGCAAACTAACTGCATGTAGCATCAAAAACACACATTTGCAGTACATGAGCCGAGAGCAGCAGGCAGCAACCGTGGGCATCTTTTCTTTCTTTTTTTTTTCTTTCTTCTTCTTCCTTTTTTTTATTCTTTTCTTTTAAAGCCGGACGGGCAGTACACAGCATCTCCAAATATATCTGTTGTTGAAAAAAACAACAACAATGTCAGGTTGGCCTCTGGGCTGAGAGGATTCAAACAGATAACAGCCCTTAAAGGGACGGCGCGCCGGGTTGCCAGTGCGATTCAAACTCCTCTGTGCCAGTGCAAGTAAGTTGCTTTCTCCTCGGCTTCTTTTCTGGATGCCCTGACCTTGCGGTTGGTTTTTCTAAGCACCGTGGCTGAGGGCTGAATGTGTGGTCAAGTGCACTGCAGATTAGTGTCTCCTTTAATAGCGTCTCGGGCTAATTCTTGCGGCTGATCGCGAGAGCTCCTCTACTTGGCGTGAACACTTTGGGTAAATTGGCTGTCCCAGTGCATCACTCATCAGGACCGGCCTCAATGAGCTCCGACAGCAGCTCGACCCGAGGAGTATCTTTGACCACAGCGGGTACATGCAGCTCTGACCCAGAACAACCTGCGGAAAGTACATCGGCTCTGTGGCATTTGTGGCTACGCCGTCACTGGTAACTCTTCGGCAATGGATTAGTTTAGGATTATGTTTTTTTTTTGTCTTTTACAACATTTACCGTTTGGTTTGGCTTTTCTCCAAAGCACCTCGCAGCACCTGAATGCATCATGGCCCAAATGACAGGATTAGCACGTCCAATGTTAGCGCCTTGCTCTATCCATTGAGATAAACTCTGTCTGTACATGTAGAGGTCCATGTGTTACCACACACCAAAGTGGAGCTAACAGGGCGATGTGGCTCCTATGGGGCTTAAGACCGCCAACATTTCACTGATGATTAAACGGTACTGCCATAACAAAATAGTGCCCCGGGTTTGGACCTGACTCTGTGGCCGAGATAACACATCACTCCAATGGTGCATATGAATCAGTAGATGGTGTGTGTGTGTGTGTGTGTGTGTGTGTGCGTGCATGGCAGTGACCTAGTTGGAGCGAGGTCAGATATTATTCACAAATAGTTTCAGTGTTCGTTTTAACTTACTTGGCGCACCAGGTGGGTGGAGTTGGCAAACTCAGACAGTGACACCCACGGGCAGGCAGAAACCCAAGAAGAGATCTCATCTCCTCGCTCATGGACACAAACGAGCTCGAGCTCTCACTAAGATGAGACTACATTACATTACAGTCATTTCACACTTTTATCCAAAGCGATTTAGAAAGGTGATACACTATATGGTTGACACTGTGTGGGGATCGAACTCATAACATAACAGCTCATGTTATGAGGTTGTCATTTAAACCGTCCTGAATATGAGACCATGAGATCAGAGGAAGATCTCAAAGAAAAGTCAACATGATGTTTTACAGTTTTCACATCCTGCTGCATCTTCCTGTTGAAGCCACGGGGGGGGCCAGCAGCCACACAGCAGGACCTGATCACCATTATATATGTCACATGGTAGCATCTTCACATTGATCTCATAAAGTCTCAAGAATCGTTTCTCTGTTTCCTCCTCCTCCATCCGTTGGGGGTTTGAGGAGAAACGTTTCAGATGCAGGTGATTACAAAATGACACAAAATTGAGATCTCCCCTATTTCTGAAGAAAAGACGGAAGAAAAGACGCATTTGAGCAAAAGGAGAAGACGAAAACCATCTGAAATTGACTTCCAAACAGTCTGCGCAGTCATTTTCTGGTTGGGCGGGCGGGGCTCGCCTCTCCAGCATCACAGTGGGCGCCGGAGAGCATTACAAATTAAGATTGAAATGCAGCTAAGCTCTCTGCGGTCGAACACACAGCTAAACACCCCGACGATGTGGCGAAGCCCCGCCCATCCGGCACGCCGCGGCGGTTGAAAACAAACGAGTGGTTTGACCCCCGGTAAGCCTGGGATACGGAGACACTCGCTCCTCTTACCTCTGAAGCTGCAAGAGCAAAGTTAAAGGAGGGGAAGGAAAGTTCAGCCAGAGTTCCAACGGTTAAGTCAGGCTAAATACCCAGACGGGAAAAATGAAAGGAGAGACCTATCTATCCTTAGCAGGCGTGAAGTTAAACACTCTCACTCTCTCTCGCTCTCTCTCTCTCTCTCTCTCACTTTCACCCCCCCGACACCCCCCCCCCCCCCCCCCAACACCCCAAAGGGAAAGAAAAAAACACCCACACAGCTGTAAGCTCAAGGAAGACACGGGTATTTAAAGCAACACAATTTACACTTTCACTAGCCGGCAACGAGGTGGGAGAACGCAGAGGTAAGAAGGCAGACCAGGATAGTGAGTCCAGGGAGAGAGAGAGAAAGGGTGTCGGGGGGTGGGGGGTGGGGGGCGAGGATGGGGGGAGGGAGAGGGTGAGAAAAGGAGGTGGGAAAACAGGGAGGTTCAGAGAGAGGAAAAAGTAAGCAAGTAAGACAACAGAGGAGAGGGAGGAAGTGTGAGGAGCTGGATGGGGAGAAAACTTAGAGACAGTGGAGAACTCAACCTCACCCCCCCCCCCCCCCCCCCCCCCCGACTCCCCCGCCCCCCCGACTCCCACCCACCTTCGCCATCTCCATTTCAATTTTTCGCCCCCTCTCTTCCTCCTCCATCTGTCTCCCTCCATCTTTTTTTCTCTCCTCCTCTCCATCTGCCCCGCTCTCTCCTCCTCGGTTTCCTCTCATCCTCCCTCACCTCTTTGCCCTTCTGTCGCCGCCCCTCTCCCCCCCCCACTCCCCCATCCACTCGTCCACTCCCCCTGCATCCCTGCTCCTTTCTTCCCCTCCTCTTCCTCTCTCAGGGTTTTTTCTCTCTGGGAAGCTTCACCGTGTTCCTGCTAATTAGCTCAGGTTAATGAACTTCTTTACTGCCATACAAGCCAGTGTGAAGGGTGTGCATGTGCATGTGCATGTACATGTGCATGTGCATGTGCATGTGCACGTGCCTTTTGCAAGCAGGTTTAACTGTGTGTGTGTGTGTGTGTGTGTGTGTGTGTGTGTGTGTGTGTGTCCGTGCACGTGAGACGGTGTATATTTGTTTTGCAAGAAGATTTC
>JAXDDW010000174.1:362500-377500 GCA_034670385.1 Hoplostethus mediterraneus
CAAGACAATGGAGATCAATGGAGGAGCAAGAAGAAAGAAGGGAGGAGGAGGAGGAGGAGGAGGAGGAGGAGGTGCGCCGCTTCAAAACAATAGCGCCTGCAGACGCTAGACGGTAGAAACAATAGAGTGGCCGTTTTTTTTATCGGCGCGCACGGCGAGTCTCCGGGGCGGCTCCAGACATCGTTAGGGCGCTCCACGTGGTCCCCAACTGTCATGGCCGCCCAAGCGGGGGGGGGGGGGGGGGGGGCCCCGTGAACCATCTGCTGACCCACTTGACATGAAAGATAAAAACGGCACGGCGTAGTTTACGATGCGTGCACTAAAACGCAGATGTACAGGCAGCTGAATGTATAGTTCATGCTCTCAGGCCACGGACCTCCTAATGAACACATCGGGGCCCCGGACCCCCCCATTTTTATACAGTGAGTATGCGCACACACACACACACACACACACACACACACACACACACAACAAATAGACACCTCGTCAAGGTTAACACATGACTGCAGACAGTGATGTAGTGGTAAATAAAGAGGTGGGTGAGCTGACCTCCAGTCAGTTAGACAAAACACTGATGTGTTTTATTTCCCCTTAAAAGACTCATAACACATCCATCTGATATTACTATTAGTTTACCAGGGTTCAGCCAGTCTGGGGCTTTAAATACCAATACTGATATTTTCAGACTTAAGTTGCCAAAACTCAATATTTTGTGCTGATATTCAACATCTTTACATTTGATCATTTTCATGCCAACAAACAAACAAACATATTCAGTGTGTCCTCAGAAACAGCATTCAGTCATCATGGGACCCTGAAACTCTCCACTGAAACCAGACTGATGAAACTCTGACCCACCGCATGTATCCAATGGCAGGGGACAGTCGGGGACACATAACTGACCAATTAAATGAATGTAGCTGTGGTCAGGAAGCGACCTCCATCATGGACGACACAGACCGGCCGATATCTTATAAAGTATCCATATTTTCTAAAAGCCCAGTATCGGCCTGGTGTATCGCTCTAAATGTTTACTAGGTCATGAAGATGTATGTCAGTCTGAATTGATCTAAAAGCACATACAGTACACACATACGACGCGCAGGCTGGTGCACACACACACACACACACACACACACACAGTAAGCAGTCGTCAAGGCTAAGCTAGCAGGTTAGCATGCTATCCATTAGCTCTGGGTCCTGCTCGGCGTCAGGAGCCCTCCGAGCTCCCGGAGACGAGAGCTGAAGTCATCTTTCTTTCTCCCTCTGTCTCTGCACGCTCTGTCTTTCTCTCTTTCCCTCTGTATCTCTCTATCTCCCTCTCGCTGTGATCTCCGCTCCCCCCCCCCCCTCCTCCTCCTCCTCCTCCTCCCCCCCCCACCTCCCTCTCCCTCTCTATGTCTCTCTCTATCTCTCTCTTCCCCTCTGCAGTCAGTGAATTCCCTCGGGTTGGACAGCGGGAGACTATTACACTCACAGACAGATTCGCTCTCCTCCAATTTCTCTCAGTCCTCTCCCTCCCAGCTCTTCCCCTCTTTCATCACCCCCCCCCTCCCCTTCCTCTCCTCTCCTTCTTCTCCTCCATCTCTGCTCCTCTTGCACCCTCAAACCCCTAGCCTCTTATTCATTCCCTCCTTCTATGTGTGTGTGTGTGTGTGTTTGCATGTTTGCGTGTGTGTGTGTGTGTGTGTGTGTGTGTGTGTGTGTGTGTGTATAGGTCTCCCAACCCCTCCCTCCTCTTTCCTCCTTCCCTCTCTTTCTCCCTTTCTTCAGTCAATATAATTGGCATCGCAGGAGCGCTCCCTGCAGAGTATGCTAAAACAGCAAGCACAAAAACAGAGGAATAGCAGAGGAGGAGGGAGAGAGGGAGGGAGGGATACATGGATAAAGGAGGAAGACGGAGAGAGAGATTGAGAGACAACCATAGTTAAAATGATGAAGACGAGAGAGGAGGAGAAAGAAATAAAGAGAGAGAAAGGGAGGTATATAGGCAAAGGGAAGAGAGAATGAGAGAGAGAAAATGTAAAAAGGAGGAAGCTGAGAGAGGAAGGAGAGAAAGAAAGACTTGAGGAAGGATGAACATGGGGAAAGGAGGAGAAAGAAATAGAGAAAGGGAGGGAGGGAAGTAAGAAAAGGGGAGATGGCAGAGAGGATGAGAGAGAAAACGTAAAAATGAGGAAGCTGAGAGAGAAAGAAAGAGGAGAGAGAGAAAGAAAGCAAGAATTGAAATAGAGAGAGAAGAGTAGGATCAGAAAAATAGAGAAAAGGAGGAAGATGAGAAAGAGTAGGAGCCAGATAAAGAGAGAGAAAGGGAGCAAGGAAGACAATGGGGAAGAAAAAAAGACGTAGGAGAGAGCGAGAGAGAGAGAGAGAGAGATTAAGGGAGGGAGAAAGAGTCAAATTGAGGAGGACAGGGAGTGAGAGGAGGAGAAAGACAAAGAGAGAAAACAAGAAAAGAGAGAGAGAGGATTTGACCACACCAGTCAGCAACCAATGAAGCCAAAGTGACCCGGCGCTGCGTCCGCACCGGGAGCAGCCACTCAGATTCAGCCGTAGATCTTCTCCTGACTAGACACCGGTGTGCCAAACCACATTAGGCTGCTAGACAACCGCCCTGAAGTAAACCGGAGCTCTGCAGCCGCCGCCGCGCTCGCTTTCACTTCCCATCTGCAAACACAAATTTAACACTTTTTAAAGACGTTTTAATGATACAGAGTTGGATTTAATACCAATTGAAGGTGCAGCGTTTTGAGCTTGATAGCCACAACGAGGCGAGAGTTCCTGCAAACATGCACTTATTGACCTAAATTACAATTACAGAGCGAGCCGGTCCTCCTAATCGAGACAACATAGATTTTCCCTGTTTGCCAGAATTAATTTCAGGTGTTGCTGTGGTCACTGGTAGGAAATCTCCTCTGCCCGAAGGAAGTGATGCATCAAATCTAAAGAGCAAAACACAAAAACGAGTGAACGCTCCATCCAGAGAAACCTCTCCACCACCTCCGTCACCACCTCCATCACCACCTCCATCACCACCTCCATCACCACCTCCATCACCACCTCCATCACCACCTCCACTAGGAAGAAGACGTTTAGGTCTGAAGAGTTTACTGACGCCACTTTACATGATTTCTGCTACATTTTTGAGTTTCTCAAAATAAAAACATTTCCCATAAACCAGTTGCTTCCTGTCACAAAGAGGATGTTGCTGCCCCCTCCCCTCCCCCCGCCCGCCCCCGCTCTGCCTGCATTTGGTTTTGACAGCAAGAAAAAGCCTGTCAACAACAGACCTTGATCACAGCCAACATGCATTCTACCAAAGAAAGCTAAGACGCCGTTAGAAAAGTGGAAATGGAGTAAAGTAAACACGGTTCCTGTTTTGTGCCGTAAAGCGTTCTCCTTTTGTGCTGTAAAGCGATCTCCTTTTGTGCCGTAAAGCGATCCAGCAGATCCCCCGTCAGATCAGTCTCGGTGTCGCACCGTGCAGACTGCAGCGTTGAGGCTGCCAGCCTCCTCGCCGATGATCTCATCCGTTAATGGTGATTATACTGATGATGTACCACACTGATAAATGTGGTAATGATGTATTCATCTGAAATACAAAACAACGCTGCAGCAAACAGCATATTTCCAATTGTTCACCGCTAATGATACTATGAACGGATGATAAAGGACAACAGGAAACCATTTGTTAAGGTAGATGAAGTTAAACGGTGATATGATGGAAACGGCGAAACATTCATTCATTGTATGGTGAAAAAAATAAGACCTCCAGTTTGTCTGCTTGAGACATTTTAAGACTTTTCAAGGCCTCACATTGAGATATATACTGCAAGACTTCTTCAGGCTGCTCAAGGATTTCTTGCTCTCTCTCTCGCTCTCATTTTCCCTCTGTCTCTCCGACTCGCCCTGGCTCTATCTAATCTTGCTTTTTTGAAGGCACAAAAGCCTAAAAAAGAAGAAGAAGGGGACAGACTCTATTCTAGTCAAATCCAAAGCCGGGAGAGCAGACTCAAATCCGGCCCAATCGCATTTATTGCCGAGTTCCGCTCCGAATGGTAATTTGTCTACGGTCTATTGGCTCAGCCTGTGATTGACACCTCGGCTACAACACACCCAGAGGAGGAGGAGGAGGAGGAGGAGGAGGAAAAGGAGGCGCTGACGTCACAGGAATCGTACCGCTGTAACGACGTCCCTTGCTGCACTTATCCTTTTAGTTATTTCTAATTCCTTTTCCTGTTGTTGTTGCTGTTTTGGATTCGGTGGCATTCATATGTTTAATTGTTTCAACTCCCCGTTTTCTTTTGACATTCAAGTCAGGTTTCTACGTGGGCAGTCACAGCTGAAGGGCTAGCTGGCCCTCGTATTGACATGTCATTTTAACACCAATAAATCATTACCACATTAAATTTGAGACACAGTAATTAATGTAAACAAACAAGACTGTCGCCGCAATATCGGTAGCTGGGACGCCTGCTGGACAGGAAGAGGGCGCTGTTCTCCCAGAACAAACGGACCTAAAGCTTTCAGGGTTTCTCACCATGGCAACCAATCCTCTCTGCAACGGGGAGCAACGAGGATTGTGGGAAATGTGGTCTTAATTTTGCAGGACAACACCACCGGCGTGAGCTAGAAGCTACCGGTCAACCCAACCACGGACTCAAGGTATCACACTTAAATTTGACGATGATTTATTGTTGTTTCAAAATGCCACACACAGCGGTCTAGTACTTTGTGGTGTACTTGTACAGCTCAGTGGGTAGAGCACTAGGCTGCCAGGGTTACAGACACCCCCCCCCCCCCCCCCCCCGGGGCCACCGGGGCTAAAAATGTACACAGTCACAGTCACACCAACAAATGGCGTGATACTAGTTTATTCCTGGTTTGAGACGTTTTTGAAAGTGTACAGATTAAATGTATTATTATTATTATTATTATATTGCGTATCAATTACGGTGGAATGCTGGATTACTATGATTCCCAAAGACGTGAGCGCTGTTTTAAAGGTCTTGGAGTAAGAACGTGTCTCATGATGTAGTTCGGTAATCTGCTATCTGGATGTGTGGGTGTGTCTCCGTAACAACACAGTGACAGGGAGAATGTGTTCCATGATGCTTTGCAAACAAAGGGATGAATGCAGATTGGTTGATGGGTATTTGCTCGTCGGAGCTCGGCGTGTTCCTCCATACAGCGAGCGGCTCACGAGAATAACACGCTTCACAGCTGTTTGTCATATAAATGTACTTTAGTTAATAGGGTGTTTGTTTTGCCGGTGTGTGTGTGTGTGTGTGTGTGTGTGTGTCCTCACATACAGTAAAGGTGCCGTCAGACTGTGTTTCATGATGCCTCTCAGATGAATGTTCAGTTCTCCGCGTATTTCCTGAATTGAACCGCCGGGTTCAGATGACGCAGACCTGCTGAGCGGAGGCTTTCAAGTTGCAGTTCAAATGCCGCAACCGGCTGACTGGAGATTTAAGCGGTACACGTCTGCCACGCGGCGTCGTTAGCGGCAGTTTACGAGGGACGCGCCACCGCGTCGCAGGTCTGACATCAAAAGGAGCTGGTTGTTAACGTCGTCTCTTTCTGTTTGTGTTGTCGTTCCTCCAACATGGCGGCGTGTCCCCCGGTGACCGCTGGGAGCTGCCCGTCTCAACACAGTGAGACGGGCGTCTGTTGTTTAGGGAGCGCGTGCCAATCAGGTTGCGATGTGCTGAACGGAGCCAATCGGGAACGGCTTGTAGAAACGATTGGACCGTTTGATGTTTCCTCTACTTCTTCATGTTGAGCTGATACAGGGATGGAGCAGACAGGTCAGTGTGTTGCTCAAGGGCACTTCAACAAACCTGTGAGCTTTCAGTTACCAACGCTGCCTCACTAAGTTAATCTTGCCAATTAAAATCCAGCCACTCAAATAAAATCAAACCTTGACAGTGTTTTTAAATAAATGACCTCACATGGCTTATATACATTTCAGAAGAAAAAAAAGGCCTCCTAGCAGAAAAACATTTTTAAGGGCTCGTAAAGCCACTTCACACTTTGCACTATGGGATGGCAAGTTGTGTCAGGTTGCCATGGTAATCACTCTGGTGTGACTCTGGTCTATATGAAGAAAGGTCAGTGTGCAGTCATCTCCGCCACCAGCGTCTGACCCCCCCGTGACGTGAATGACCCTTCCTGTTTCCCTCTGTCCTTGCTAACAGAACCTCGCTAAACTGTACGAGGGGGGAAGTTGATAAAAAAAAAACCAGGCCGGCGCCGACTCTTTCAACCCCCCGAGGGAAGGAACAAGAAAATGTCACCGAAACCCTTCAAACAACAACGAGGAGGAGAAGACTCTCTCTCTCCCCGGCGCACCGCTGTCACAGTCGAGCGTGACACCTCCTGCTCCTCCCCCTCCTCCCCCCCCTGAAGATATCAACCTGAAAATAGCTCTGTGAGTCTGAACCGAGCCGCGATAAATAAATCACAATAATATTAAAATATTCATTGTGGAAGGAGAAGAAAAAGAGACGGCGAGGATAAAGTCTTCCGTCTTCACTTCAAACATGGAAACAGTGAGCCTCGAGGAGGTTCGGCGGCATTATCAATTTCTTCCTTCAAGGGACGCATCAAACATACAGCAGTCTGCGTTGAGGGGCTGATACTCGTCACGCCTCGGGCTGCCGGAGAACGAGCCCCAGATAAGGGCGTGTAGCTCATTACCTCAATTATATCGCTCACTTGTACCGTCTGTCGATGCGTCGCACAAATGGGATCAAATTTGCCGGTAGATATGAAGAGAGGGAGAGAGGTGGTGGTGGTGGTGGTGGTAGGGGTGGGGGGGGGGGGGGGGGGTCCCCATTCATATATCTGGCCGTCGGTTGTTAAGGGGGGAGGAGGGGGGAGGAGGAGGGGAGAAGAAACAATCAAATCACGCTCGGGGAAAACGGGAGCCGAGGCCGCGGCGTCAACGTGGCGCCGCCGTTTACGTCTCAAGTGGTAATGACATTCAAGTATCCACCGGGCTGAGAAATGAGACGACAGCTTGTGTGTGAGTGTGTGTGAGTGTGTGTGAGTGTCTATATACTCATCTGTTCAGGCGGGCGGGTGGGGGGGGGGGGGGCGGGGGTTTGGTTGCGTTCCAAGTGGTGAAAACGGTGAGGCAGCGGTATTCCACCGAACCTAACTCTGTTAATAAAGTGTGTGATTCATTTGCGCTGTGTCATTTTCCCAGGACCCCCCTCCACCCCCCCCCCCCCCCCCCCCCCCCCCTCCCCACTCCACCCCCCCACCCCCCCTCCTTGACAGAGAGGACTTGAAGGGCCTTTTAATTACTCAGCAATCCACTCACTAGGAAACGGAACGTCGCCTGTCGGACATCGCCTTATGAAAGGAAGAAGAAATACAACAAGAACGGTCCGTGAGCACTTTGGTGAATGTTACAGGGGGGGGGGGGGGGGGGGGGGGGGGGGGGGGGGGGCGCTGAGTGCTCTGTGAATAGGCATGCATGGGACGGCGTGCCAGCCACACAGACAGACAGGCAGACAGACAGGCAGACAGACAGACAGACAGACAGGCAGACAGACAGGCAGACAGACAGACATACAGACAGACAGGCAGACATACAGATAGACAGACAGGCAGACAGACAGACAGACAGACAGACAGGCAGTCAACAGCTTGGCTCACAGAGGGATTTTTGTTTAAGCAAAGACTAGATGGTCTGGTTCAAAGCTCTGCCTGTCTGCCCACTGTGTGTGTGTGTGTGTGTGTGTGTGTGTGTGTGTGTGTGTGTAAGTACATGTATATATGTGTGGTTTTCTGCATCAACATGCCTGTGTGTGTTTGTACGTGTGTTGCATCTCTGTGTACATATGTGTGCGTGTATGTGTGTGTGCGAGTGTGCGCGTGTGTGTGTGTGTGTGTGTGTGTGTGTGCGTGCGTGTGTGTGTGTGTGTGCTTGTATACAGTGAGGAACCCCCGCGTTCATGGAATAACGAGCATGTTTAAGTCTGCGTGAGAGAGAAACAGGGTGTCAGGGAGCGAGGGAGGAAGGGAGATATGAGCGAGCAAAGAGACAGATAGACAGTGAGTCTGTGTGTGTGTGTGTGTGTGTGTGTGTGTGTGTGTGTGTGTGTGTATGTGTGTTTGTGTTTGTGTTTGTGTGTGTGTGTGGGCGTACCAGTGATTCTTAATAGTGTGCCTAGCCGGGTGTGAGAGAGAGAAGAGAGTGAGACAGTGAATCACAACAAGGTATTTGTGTGCAAAAAATGTTAGCGTGTCTGTGTGTGTGTGTGTGTGTGTGTGTGTGTGTGTGTGTGTGTGTCTGTGTGTGTGTGTGTGTGTGTGTGTGTGTGTGTGTGTGTGTGTGTCTGTGTGTGTGTGTGTGTGTGTGTGTGTGTGTGTGGTGGATCCTCCTGCAGGATAAGCTGCTTACTGAAGGAGCATATTCTTTTCTAAGTAAATCTCATTAATTTTAATTAGCAGTATATTTAGCAGGTGCACCTGGATCTGGTGTGATCTGGTCTGATCTGGTGTGATCTGGTGTGATGTAATGTGATGTGATGTGGTCTGATCTGGTGTGATCTGGTGTGATCTGGTGTGATGTGATGTGATGGTTGTGTTGCCGTGGTTATGTTGCCGTGGTTATGTTGCCGTGGTTGTGTTGCCGTGGTTATGTTGCCGTGGTTATGTTGCCGTGGTTATGTTGCCGTGGTTGTGTTGCCGTGGTTATGTCGCCGTGGTTGTGTCGCCGTGGTTATGTTGCCGTGGTTATGTTGCCGTCGATTTAGATGATGTCCTGTTTGTGATGGTGTCTTGTGCCTAAGGAGGATCTCAACAGATCCCTCCTTGTCCCTTCACGCTCCGTGTAGCGCCGCAGATCCTCCTTTTCAGCGCTCACCTTTCTCTCTCTCCGCCGTGTTTTTCCCTCCCTCCCTTTCTTCTCATTTTCTCTCTCCGGTCTCTGCACCCCATCATTAGAGTGTGTGCTTGTTCCTTTCTCACTGCCCCCCCCTCCTCCTCCTCCTCCTCCTCCTCCTCCTCCTCCTCCATTTCCCTGCCCTCATGCTCCCTTACTGTATGGATCTCTCTTGTTCACGTGCATGCTCCTCTCTCTCTCTCTCTCCTCTCTCTCTCTCTCTCTCTCTCTTCCTGGGTAATCAGCTTATCCTCTGTGTGTCCAAGCCTCTATGTCTGCGTTCCTCCTCTCTTTGTTTCGGATTCATTCAGCAGGGAGATTAGAAACGCCTATTTGGCGGCTTTGTCTCCAACCCGGCGCGGCACCGCCGAGTTACGCCGAGCGCTGACGGCCTCCTCGTCAGAAGCCTCGTTCGCTCAACGTGTGTTTATCGTGAAAATGCTGATCAGCGTCGATGGCCAGAGGCGGTCTGAGGGGCGAGGCCACCCCGGTGAGCCGGGGCTGCGCGTGGGTTCGAAGCCTTCGCCGGCATTACAGCGTATTGACCGGCTGATGGATTGGCTGACCTTATTCGGTGAAGGCAATATATTCCACATAGCACTTCTCACCGGAAACCATATCAATATATTATCCTCTAAGAGAACCATCAAGGACAATAGAACAAAGCAGACTAGCGTGTTTTCACCGCGGTCCTCAAGTAAACTGTCTGGATGCTTTAATACGGTGTTGATTTCAATTCAACTCAGGAGATTCTACCAGGATCAGAAGGGATCTCAGGGAAGGGAGACGATATTGCAACACGTAGGCGGAGGGATTTAACCAACCCGCTAACATGCAGAAGCACAACATGTGAACGAGACCCGGCACCCAGAGGTGCAACACCCACAACAGACAGGCAGACAATAGAGATCCCTCCATAAGCTGAACGTACAGTCAAGCGTCACCACGGGCTCTCGGGCGCCGGGTCAGACACAACATGCAGCTGAAGCAATGAAATTACTAAAAAAAAAGTAAAAGGAAATAATAATATAAAATTGCTTAACTGCAATAATTATACTATTAAACTGTCAAACTTTGAGGTTCCTGTCAGAAAGCTGTTTGCTGACACACACCTTCCCCGCCTGCTACCGCACGCTTTTTCCCCAGAAATGATATATTTCTGGTAATAATGTATTAATCGGTGTGTGTAAATACTTTCTGGCGAGGACTGTGAGTTTTATGCGAGCTGACAGTGGTGTAGCGCCACAACACAATAAAGCACAGGATCTGGAGAAGCAGGAAATGAGTTCAGAGCATTACGGAGCTACGGATGCAATGGAGAGCGGGCTGGGGTTGGAGACGTATCCTCAGCACCCACCCACCCCCCACCCCAACACACACACACCCCCCCCACCCCAACAGAGCAGGCCGGTGAATTAAAATGTCTTTGTGATGGGAGGCATCAGCGATAAGATCCCCCCCGGCAAGACACGCGCAGACTACCACCATCTGAAGCGATGGCATCATCAACAAAGAGGCAATAAACAACCGCAACCTCGGCTCCTTTCATTGGCGGAGCCCCGGCGCTCGGGGGGGGGGGGGGAGACCCTCGGCACTCAAGACTCAATCAATACAAATGCTGTGCTTCTCCCGGCGCCCCCCCCCCCCCCCCCCCCGTCATCACCGCTGTGTCGGCGATGGGCTTCATCGCAAATAGACACCTTTCCAGGAAGCCCTCGCCCCGACCGGCCGTGCGTCAGTGACAGGATGGGTAATTTCCAACCCCCACGGCAATCAATTAAAACGCCCCGCTGGAGAATTCCTGCAGATTATGCTAGGAAAGAGGGTGTTGGGTGGGTGGGGGGGGTGGGGAGGGCGGGGGGGGGGGAGAGAGAGAGAGTAGGGGAGCTGATCAAAGGGAAAGCCGGTTGAGTGCGGCGCGCCACAATAAGAGCTCTTGTTGTTGCAAAGGAGGTGAATTAATTTATTCGGAGGCTGGAGTTGTTGTCGTTAGGTTTGTTTAGTCGGCGGCGTCTTTGTGAAGTGACGGTTTAAAAGCTGACAGCTCCGCGAAAGCCGGGGCCCCTAATTTCCCCCCCCCCGACCCTGAGTCCCCGCACAGCGACGTGTCTTTTAAGAGCACCTGAGAGGGAAGTCGAGAGCCGCCGGCGCTTTCGCGGAAAAAAAACAAAAACAAAAAAAACAACATCTCAAGGGCCCTTCTTTCTCCTTTCCGTCCCCATAAATGGCATCTGCTGTTATTATGATGCCGGCGGGCGAGATTGATCCGTCTTGATGGAATCTCACGTCGGGTCTGGATGGGATCCGACTCGGATTTGACGAGGTCTGACGGGGTCTCGTTTGGGCTCAGAGTGCTCCTGATACCTCGACGACGCCGCATCTTAATCGAACTTAATTTAGTCACCGCTTACTCGTCGACACTTTCTCTCCTCGTTCGCCCGCTCCTCGCCTCTCAACGTGTCATCGGCCGCATCTGAGGAGATGTGTGGAGATTGCATGGCGCTGTAACGCGCGCCGCAACCGCCGCGGCGTCACCCCGGGGTGCCCGCGGCGCGCGCCGGGGTTCGCCTCGTTCGGTGACTTGAATCAATCAGCCGCAGTGCATTAATTAATCGGCGTGATGAACGGGAGAAATAATTGGTTTTCTGCCAGATGTGAATCTGTCGCGAGCGAGTGTCAGCCAATCGGGATCCGAGTTGCAATCAGGAAGCTGATCTTGGGAGGACAAAATGCTTAAAGGCTCAGAGAAGAACAAACACGGGAGGAAGAACAATGGGAGGAAGACGGACTCGGATTCTTGTTGCTGAGCTCTTCCTCGGCGCCTAATTGGATCCATACAGCGCCGCCATCGTCTTCATCCTCCCTCACCTGGAATGTGTCTTTTTTTTTTTTAAAAAGAAAAAAGGAAACATCTTGCTAATTAATTGGCATGATCAGCATGAGGGGGATTAATTGGGCTCCTCCCCAGATGTTTCCGAGTGAATCTGCAGAAAACTAATGAGGTGTCTGGGTCTCCGTTGAAGCAGCGGATTCACCGACAATACCGATCTGCCCCGCCCCCCCCCCCCCCCCCCCCCCACCCCCATCCCCGACCAGGTAACCGGTAGCGGTCGGAGCTGGCGCGTAGCCAGGGTTCGAGATTGGAAGCGACTGGTTTAGCCGTGCCAGCAGAGAGCCGAATGGAAAAGTAGCTTAGGCCTCTTATTAATGTCACGGTGGCTAGGCGGTAATTCCCCCCCCCCCCCCCCCCACCCCCCCCCCGGCTCTGTGTACCTCGGCCTGCTAATGAGTCACTGCTTATCAGTCAGCCTTGTTAACAGGCAGAGGCCTCCCGTCCAAACCGCCCACCGCTATTGTACGCTAGCCGTCCCGTGTATTAGCCAAATGTTCCCACCGTCTTGGCGCGCATGGGGGGGAAGTCAACAGTAAACAACAACAACAGCAGCAGCAGGCAGCAGCAGCACAGGAAGTGGGGCGTCGAGCCAGGGAGAAAGAGCCGGTCCGGGGGGCGGGGGGGGGGGGAAGGGAGCCCATTTTGTGGTAGGATAAAGTGAACCGCTGGCAGGAGAACACACACACACACACACACACACACACACACACACACACACACAGCACATATGGTGTATGCCGGCGCCGTCCTTTAATCCGTATTCATTACTGGCCTCAGCTGGACGCGTCGAGGTAAATAAACTGTTAGGCGGCGTTTCTCGTCACGACCGCAACATCGGGTCGCCGTGGAGACGGGGGTGGGGGGTGGGGCCAGGTGGCTGATGGGAGGCCCGCCGCCTTTTTTTGCCGAGCGGACCCTCCTCCGCGCGCCACAGCGGGGGGGCCCCCTCGAGGTAACTGGGTCAGCGGTACCGAACCGCGGGGCACAGCCGGCCAATCGCGTGGCTAATCTGTGCCCTTCTGAGAGGCACTTTCCGTCCGCCGCGCTCGGCTGCACATCCAGCTGTGGAAATGGATATGTCAAATGCCGCGCAATTAGTGTGTGTGTCCCCCCCCCCCACACACACACACACACACACACACACACACACACACGCTCCCATTCTTTCTGTCTCTTGGCGGAAGCCCGGGCAAAGATGAAGCAAAAAAAAAACAACATAATAATAATACAGTTACCGCTGTCCTTTCCCTGACTTTGACATACTCGTATGGAGATGTGGGGGAGGGAGGTGAGGAGGACGGGGGGGGGGGGAGTTCCGCCTCAGGAGTTTAAGCGGTCGTGACACGCAGCCCGTCGGTCGCCGTATGATAATCGTGCACATAATTCACGGGGGGGGGGGGGGGATTCGGGTCTTTCCTCCTCTCTCGTTCCGTCGCTCCGTGATGAAAAGAGACGTGTTTTAATCCGCCGTGTAGCGGGGGGGCTGCGGGGACGGGCAGGGGCCCCGGCGCCCCGACGGCTCATCTGCTCCAGCGATTGATTTGTGGGAGCTAATCGCTTCTCCTCTTCTGATACATAACATTGCATTATTTATGGTAAGTAGGCCCTTCTGTTCCCGGGCCTTTTAGCAGGGAGAGATCTCCATTATGGGTGGGGGGGGGGCATTATCTGACTCCCACCCCCGCCTCGCCCGCCTCCATCTTCCCTCCATCTTCCATTAAACGGCTCCACTGCTGTGTCACAACAACATCGCTGATCAGACGGATCTGAGCAGATGTGAGGAAACGGACCACTGCCTTCCTCCAGCAGAGTACTGTACCACCACACCACTACCTTCCTCCAGCAGAGTACTGTACCACCACACCACTGTCTTCCTCCAGCAGAGTACTGTACCACCACACCACTGTCTTCCTCCAGCAGAGTACTGTACCACCACACCACTGTCTTCCTCCAGCAGAGTACTGTACCACCACACCACTGTCTTCCTCCAGCAGAGTACTGTACCACCACACCACTACCTTCCTCCAGCAGAGTACTGTACCACCACACCACTACCTTCCTCCAGCAGAGTACTGTACCACCACACCACTGTCTTCCTCCAGCAGAGTACTGTACCACCACACCACTACCTTCCTCCAGCAGAGTACTGTACCACCACACCACTGTCTTCCTCCAGCAGAGTACTGTACCACCACACCACTGTCTTCCTCCAGCAGAGTACTGTACCACCACACCACTACCTTCCTCCAGCAGAGTACTGTACCACCACACCACTACCTTCCTCCAGCAGAGTACTGTACCACCACACCACTACCTTCCTCCAGCAGAGTACTGTACCACCACACCACTACCTTCCTCCAGCAGAGTACTGTACCACCACACCACTACCTTCCTCCAGCAGAGTACTGTACCACCACACCACTACCTTCCTCCAGCAGAGTACTGTACCACCACACCACTGTCTTCCTCCAGCAGAGTACTGTACCACCACACCACTACCTTCCTCCAGCAGAGTACTGTACCACCACACCACTGTCTTCCTCCAGCTGAGTACTGTACCACCACACCACTACCTTCCTCCAGCAGAGTACTGTACCACCACACCACTGTCTTCCTCCAGCAGAGTACTGTACCACCACACCACTGTCTTCCTCCAGCAGAGTACTGTACCACCACACCACTGTCTTCCTCCAGCAGAGTACTGTACCACCACACCACTGCCTTCCTCCAGCAGAGTACTGTACCACCACACCACTACCTTCCTCCAGCTGAGTACTGTACCACCACACCACTGTCTTCCTCCAGCTGAGTACTGTACCACCACACCACTACCTTCCTCCAGCTGAGTACTGTACCACCACACCACTGTCTTCCTCCAGCTGAGTACTGTACCACCACACCACTACCTTCCTCCAGCTGAGTACTGTACCACCACACCACTACCTTCCTCCAGCAGAGTACTGTACCACCACACCACTGTCTTCCTCCAGCAGAGTACTGTACCACCACACCACTGTCTTCCTCCAGCAGAGTACTGTACCACCACACCACTGTCTTCCTCCAGCTGAGTACTGTACCACCACGGTGCTGACACCACACACGGATACGGGACGGTGTCATGTCCTCCTCCCCCGCCTACTAGTCTTCTCCCTGTTTGTCTGTGTGTGTGTGTGTGTGTGTGTGTGTGTGTGTGTGTGTGTGTGTG
>JAXDDW010000174.1:382500-410000 GCA_034670385.1 Hoplostethus mediterraneus
GGGCCTACTGGCTGAGAGCAGCACGAGGGAGATGGAGTAGATAAAGTGTGATCCAAGCATAACGAAACAATCACCATAATATTCCTATAATACTCCATAGTGAGTCTGCAGTGATTTTATCCTACTTTATGGTAGTCTTTCATCTTCACATGGCTTTACTATAATGATCTTCTGTGGTGAACATGTATTTAATAATATTTGACCTTATCATATTGTAAAGTTGTGCTGTCATTTGTGAACCGGGCCCTTCTAAAATGTATAATAGGATCACCGGTTATTTTATTGGTGATACCAGAGGTCAGCCGTGGCCTCACATTGTGACTGTCACGGTTCTCATAGCCTACAATGTTTCTTATCATTGGCATTAGGAAGCTATTACTGCTATCTTACTGATAGTCCCATTTCCTGTGGGCCTGATCATTTGCAATATGAAAATAGCATTACTTAGTCTGGAGCTGGGAGCCTTCTGTCTGTTTCAGAGTGCCTTTCCTTAATAAATAAATACATATCACTGTAATACACTTATAATACTCCTATAATATCCTATAATACTCCTAGAGATTTAGGGTGTGGGGCTCAAGAGTTTATAGTGACCGTGGCATTTTTATCCTGTGCTATAATGCAGCTATAGGGAAGTTTTGCATAGTTTTATTGGTATAGTATCCTTCTAAAATGTGTTATATTCTTATTATAACTCTTTAGGCGTGGCCGGGCTCTCCATACATCAGGCGCTTTACACTTCACCAGTGACCGCGTGGAAGAGGAGTCCGGGGGGTGGGGGTGGGGGTGGGGGTGGGGGGGGCGGGGCTGGTGCTCAATTTGCCAGGGGATTAAGGATTAGTTTTGCTGGCGGATTAGGTTTGTGTGTGGGGAGGCATAGGGTTAAACATGGATGGCGGGCCCCGGCACGAAAGCCCAATCAGCGATGGCGTCAAACTGAAACCGGGGAGGCGGGTCGGAGGAAATAAAATAATCAATAGGGAACCGGGAGGGTTTGGGGATCTTCAAGCAAGCAGCTGTTCTCAGCGCAGAAGAACGAGGGCATCTTCAAGGCTTCCTTGGTTGGGGTAGGGGGTTCTCTACAGCGGTGGTTCTCAAACTGGAGTCCGGGGAACCCCAAGGGGTCCGCGAAGGGGCTCCAGGGAGATCTTCATTCCACTGTGATGAAATTCAATAGAAAGTTTCTCAATTTCACTCACTCATTCACTATTATCTCCCCAACTGAAGTGAAGACAGTTGTAATTCAGAACAAACTCCGCAACACAAATCTTGAGACAATAAACCATTTCCGGTAGCATATAAAGAGTCGTCCTCGCTCTTATTAGGAGTGCAGCATCTGGCATCATTAAACAGTTATGAGGACGGAATAAGCTTTATTTTATTTTGTTTTAATTTTTTTGTGGCTGCTGCATTAGAGAAGCTTTGCTGTGTTAAATGAGTGGACAGCTCCAGGTGCTGAAAACGTGTGTGTGTGTGTGTGTGTGTGTGTGTGTTGGGGGGTGTAATGGCCTCCACGTCCGCTGACTTTCATACACGACAAAGCTGTTGTTGTGACCAGGGTGAGGGCCAGGCAGGCTGGTTAACAGGCTGGAAACAAAGCCCAGTGCTGCTGCATCGAGGTTATGTTTGGTTTCAGGCTTTTTTTCTCCCATTTGAAATCTGCATAATAAAGCGTTGACCTTTACGCGCCGAAAAGGCTCGTAAAGCTCCTAGAAATAACAGCCCAGCCCCGATTCACCATGCATCGGGCCACTGAGTAAATAACTCCGGTCCAATCATCTATTTTCTATACATCTATCTATCTATCTATCTATCTATCTATCTATCCACGCTCTGAATCACATATAACTACAAGAGGCATTCTGCTCACAAAAGCCAGAATTTCCTATCAGCATTATGTTACATCGGTCTATATCACCCAATCCAAAAAGCCGTAACCTTGCGGTTCTCATCTCTGCCGGGACTCGAACCCGGAGCCTCTGGATTAGAAGTCCAGCGCGCTATTCCATTGCGCCACAGAGACGGAGGCACATTTTTTTTCGATGAAAACCGGGTTTATATTACCCCTCCCCGCCCTGCGCAGCATCCTCAGCATCCCGCAGCATCAGGACCGCAGCCCTGTTGACGGGAACGGGTCGCCCGGTAGGGGGTGCTGCAGCCGCATAATCATTAGTCCCTCTATGGTTGATGAAGATGGCTAGGCCCTCCACCATCCCCCATTAGTTTCACGCAGCTCATCCAATCACAATACTATAATAATAATAATAGTAATAACAATAATAACAAGATCGGAGTAAAATGGGAAATTTAATAGCTGAAACTGTTAATGCATCAATAATTATGAGGCAGGGCTCCACTGCTTGCAGGGAGTCATTTAGGTAACAGCCCACATCTGTTTGTGTTCCCTCATTATTTTTTGCTTTGCTCTAGCCAGAATAAATATTTCATCTAGGCTTCAATTTGAACACACTATATGCAAAGTGTTTTCCAAACCTATTGATTTTGAGCAATTTTCCTGATGTAAAATCACAGCAGGGCGATGAATCTCCCCTCCAAGTGGAAATTAGCCTGTACTTCAAAAGCAATTGTCTTCATTGTAGGTGCTCAGACAAATATTTTCAGAGCGTGCATATCTGAAACTCAAACTGAAAGGCATTTCCCACGAGCTGCCAGCTGTGAGAAAAACATTGTTGAACAGGCCAATCTAGGTGTATTTTCTTACCCAACTAGGCTGCGTGGCATTCCGTTCTGTTTCTCTGTGAAAGTTATTTTGTTGATCCAAATAGACACATTTTAAACTAACTTGACAAAACAGCATGGGTGTTGTTACCTCCCCTGGAAAACTTACTGTTGTTTTTCCCAGTGTGCGCTTGTTACCTTACATAAATGGAGTTGGATCTGACATTACATCATGGCCTGCTTTTATTCAGACTGCAGTACAAAAGCTGTTGAGGTGCAGTGTGGAGCTCCTGCGTGGCTCAATGGGAGGTAAGGCCTGAGGCAGACTACCGGTGAGGAGCCTGTTCACACACACAGCTTCCACCACCGGGCTGCCTCGCCGCATTTCAGACACTCTCTTTCCTGGTGTTAAAAATGCATCTGACCAGCTGCGGACTGAGAAAACATGAAATATGAATGACAGGACTACGTGGTAAACAGCCACTACTCACAAACACTCCTAGAGACAACAGGCACATGGGTTGGGCTGAATAGGCTCCGAGGGCAAACCAAAGTGATTAATGAATTTGGCGTCACAGCACGATTAGACAAATTACATAAGGAGATACATGTAGGACACATCGTCTTTTGGCCACGGGTTGTTGTTCACACCGAGGACTGGTGTGGAAAAGAAAACTAGGTCACATTTGCAAGCACTTTGAACCACTCTGCCGCATGTGATGACCCCTACGCTTTCCAAAACATAAATGAATTCCTAGGGAGAACACTGCAGTAAACCATCGCAACACTTTGTATGTGTACAACATCATATAATCCTTTATTTAATACTTTGCTGAGTTGAGGCCCGCGGTAGGCCAGAACATAACATATAAACAAAACTCCCACAATCCCTCTGGTCCCTCCTCCATCCCTTTCTCCTCATGTCCTCTCCCATCTCTGCTCAGAGGAGGAACGCCACGGCGATGGAGGTGATGATGGACAGAGTGATAACTGTGTAGCCGGTGCGGTAGACCTCTGGGATTTTGAAGCCTTTGCCCATGTCCCAAAACTGGTGAAAGAAAAACACAAGAAAAGTGAACAGGAGAAACGATGTGAGAAATCAACACCAGTCACCAGCTGTTAAATGTTGGCAATTTGGCTGGAAAAACATGAAAATGAAAGCAACAGTAGACCTGTCAGAATACAGTCTGTATGATTAGACTAACTCAACAGCAAAAAAAACACAAAAGAAAACCATTTTGAAGATGGCTAAAATTGAATTTAAGACTTGAAATACTATATTTAACATGTAAGTTTAGATAATTTAAGACTTTTCCAGGACCTGCAGGCACTCTGGAAATCTGTGAACAAATAGGTTTCCTGTCCTGGTGAAAGGATGAGGATGAGGATGGGTTACAAGACATGGACAGGATGAATCGCTGTCAAACATTTTCTGGGGCACAAAAGCCACTGAAGCAGCACTGACATCCCAAGACACTCGACTGTGTGAGACTGAGTGGGTGTTTAGAAAACAACAGCACATCTGATCTATGGTGACACTGTGTTGTTTGATGTGGGCCTCATACCTGAACACCAACAACATAAGGAACCTTTACAAGTCTGCAGGGGCCATAATAGTAAAAAGCATTGACTAATGATTCAGGATGACAGAAGACATGACAGCTATGATCTTTGTTTGTGTGACACCAGAAATATGTTTGTTGTACACACATATTACAATGGGATATATGGATGTACTCAGGAGTGCAGGATACTGAAATATAATCAGTGTACTACTAATACGAGGAATAAGAAGAATAAAAAGAAGACGAAGTAGAAGAAGTAGAAGAACGCTTTTGTTGCAAAGTGCTTTACAAGCAAAGAATACCAGACATTGTTTTAAAAAACAACAACAATCAAAACAGGGTTAAAAATAGTAAAACATCAAAATACAACTGGAATAAAAAAAGTACAAATGAATTATATAGAGGCATGTCTGTTAAATGTGATGTTGAGTACCAAGGGGTCAGGACTGCAAAGGTCCAATCCCTTCAGGTCTTCATCCTAAAAGAGCCTCCTGCCCAAGGAGCTCATACAAACTGCCTTCAGGTAAGGTGAACATGAGCAGTCTTACCAGATGGCGGACGCCGTTGTAGGTGTGGAAAGACACGGGGAAGGCGATGCCGAACTTGGCCAGCCCGATGAGGTAGGGGCCGACGGACAGGGAGTGGATCATGTCCAGGTAGTAGGGGAAGCTCCCTGGTAATACCAGCGCTGCCAGGGCACACGCTGAGATGGCTAGAGAGACAGAGACAAGTGATGAGACTGAGTGATAGACAAGTGTGTGTGTGTGTGTGTGTGTGTGTGTGTGTGTGTGTGTGTGTGTGTGTGTGTGTGTGTGTGTGTGAGAAAGACATGGGTGAACAGGGTGTGACATTGTCACCCGTCAAGTGCAGTAAAAGTTGCATTAGGTGGATAAATCAATAAGCATCCCCGCACCACCAGCCAGCCAGTTATATTCAGTCTTTGATCTTTGCCTAATGTCAAACTGTGTCCCTGCTGGCCACCGTACACTCTCTCTGACCATGAGCCAATCAAATCAAAGCAAAACAATGTCTCTGTATCAAACAGGCTCCTGATTGGCTGCCTGTTACGCTGATTCAAAGCAGTAGCATCTAAACTGGTGTACACCTTTCCTCCTTGCAAATGTATATTACTTCATTTGGATGGGAAAAAATATTCTAGGCAGGTACTTTTTTTTAGTATAGGGATATACAACCCTATCCCTCCCTATACACCCATAAAATGACTGAAAGCTATTAGCCATCTAGCGTTACCCTTGATTCTTCACATGCAAAGTATTGAAATGTATTGAACAGCTTCTATTTTATCATCCAAGTAAATGCTCTTAGCAGGAATCGATAGTGATGGAAAAAGGAAAAAAAAAAGAACAGTGCATTACCTCCGCTGAGCCCCACCCCAGTTCCTCTGTGTGTGATGGACATCATCATGGGGACGGACCAGCTGAAACACAGACAACATGCCTTTATCCAGAGTAACAACAGTAGAATAAGGCCGAATCCCAATTCACCCCTTGGCCCTACCCCTCCGTTTTGCGCGTTCACGTGAAGGGGTAGGGGTGTCCCAATACTCTATTGATCGAGGGGTAGGGCCAAGATCGAGGGCTACATACCCCTCGAAACTGAGATTTTTCAGGGGCACACTTCAAACCAAGGGCTACCCAGAATGCCCTGCGAATCTCTGGAAGTAACAGGAAGATCATGGGGACCGCTACACTACCATCCAAAGTGAACCACAAATGTAGTATTTTCTTCGTTAATAAAGATTTAAAACATATTCTAACCGTGGTATTATCTTAGTTTAATGTGGTTTCAATGTATTATGGACCGTTTCTTTATAACAAGCATAACAAAAAAATCGCTAATATGCCGATGTCTCTTCTTCACTAGTTAGTTACGTTACAACATTGTTTTAGGCTGATTTGTGCATGACAGTCCCGCATTTTGACATATTTACATGTCGCATTTCCCCCTTTGCTGGCATATGACGCCCGAAATATAACTAAAGTCCAGCAGCGAAGTTGCTGCACTTGTTACGGCTCCTCTAATACCAGTGCAGACTGGCAGGGTAACGGTAGGATGGCTTGCTAAACTACAGAGCACCGCTAACGCTATTCTGTCAAGAAGTGGTCTGGTAATGAAGCAGCTCTTTTTTATTTGATGACTTGTTTGATCGATTGGTAGCGTGAAACGTATAAGTTGTGAACGAATCGCGAGCGTCCATGCTTTTCTATCTCCATCAGATGAACGGCAAATGTCACTGTGATAATACCATTGTTGCCATAGTAATCTCCGACAACAAACTCGTCCCGTCTGCTTATCGATGATGTTTCAGCGTCTAAGGGTTGTCCCAATACTTAGGGAGATATTTTCAAGGGGTAGGGCCAAGCCGAAGCCGTAGGGGTACAAATAAGCATTGGGATTGGGCCTAAGCTTCCATTCCAAAGTCACCAACATTAGAAAAGTTAGAATAGTTAGTTAATGCAAACATAAAAGTGCCTTGACAATGCATGCGACCCTAGAATGATCACAGATTACAGAGAAGTGCCAAGTGAAGAAATAAGAGCCAGGTAAAATATTAGAAGGTTCATCTATATTACGCAAACCATTTCCTTTATTGGAGGTATTAGGAATTTTGAAGTACTTGGTAGTACTTCAAAGGGCTTATCACACAAAATTTATCCAAAGGCGTGTAGATCAGTGGTACTGTACTCTTCAGAAGGTTTCATAAACATTAAAATGATGAAAAGACGGCAAACTCTGAAAATTGACTTTGGTGGTAATAGTCATTTGTTTTATAATGTCCGTGAAACTATGAAGCGAAAATCCGACAAAAGGCAAATGATTTCCTTTGTTGAATGACTGAGCAATCTCCACTGAACTGGATGTAGGATACAGGGTACAGTACATACTTGTAGATGGCGAGATGGGGAGACATAGGTCGGTTCAATTTGGTGTTTTTGGCCCAAAACTTGTTCATCTCCTCCTTAGCTGTGGTTCCCATTGGAGCAGCACTGTGGCACAGAGAGGGAAAGGGTTTAGATGAGTGGTTCAGGTCTGTTGTGGTCATGGCTGAACTTCATATGACAGAGCATATCAGTATTTACATCAGGCAAGTATGAGTATTTGGGGTGTGTGTTTCACTATTCCTTGTTTGTATATATGTATGCACTTTGTAAACATTTTACTATACAAAATGTATATGTACTGTATTATTAGAGGTAGTAGTATGTAGTAAGTATGTGAAAACAGCGCTTCCTCATTTCCTCATGTAGACACACACACTCTACTTACTGTCTGAAGAGCACACTGCACTGGGGTCTGGAGAGACACACACCCTGTCGGGCCAACGTCCTAACAAACATAAAAACAAGAAGGTGGTGGTAGAATTAGCGACCGAGTAATTACATGATTTTATGGATCCTCTACCAAAATCAATGGTATCTGATACATGTCAAGGTTATTAATAGAGCACTTTTAACAAATAGGACTGCCACAAAGAGATTTACAGAAAACAAAAGGACACACAAACTAATTTAAGAAAATAAGGATGCAAATAAACAGGTACATCACAAACTCCACCACTGCTACGCAACACTATTCATCACTAAATACTCAACCAGAGCTTTGATATTTCTGGAATTTTGGTTGAATTGATTCTTTCTCCTGGAAAAGGCATTGTGTATAGTAGGTGTGGAAGTCAAAATCTTATTTTTAGCATCTGTCTTACTGGTGCCTCATCAGTAGCACCAATGTCAATATAAATATGTCTGAAAAGCCAATAATGACCATCCGTGTCAGTGTACCGATGTTGGCCAGGCCCTTAGCTAGAATAATCATGCAATTCTGCTCCATCGTTCCAGTATGGCATGAACACAAGAGAGCTGAGGTTTTGTGCAGTATGAAGTCAATCTGACACGGGGTGAATAACAGTAGAAGAAGGTGCTGTCATCAGTGCCAGCTTACTTCTCTTTACTGAAGGAAAGGAGAAATAACTAATTTCAAGGAACATTGATAAGCACTGGCTTGATTAGCTGCCCATCATTTACAGCCAGAAGCCAGCTCAGTTCAACGAACTGAGGAGTCAAGGTTCAACAACTGATTGACTTTCTCCTCATTTCTGACCTAGCAGGCATAGCAGTGCGTGCCAAGGCGTCTTATCAGAGGAAACTATACATCTAAAGCTAAACCAGCGCAAACCCTTCGATGTGGAAGCTTAACTCTTGTGGGAAACTAAACAGATAACCTGCTCAAACAACGTTACATTTAGCAACGACGCATGTGTCAGTGTCAAACGATGCCATGACCGAGTTAAGCTAGCAAGCACGACTCCCGTCCGTCATGTCAAGACACAACATTATAGTTACAGTCACAGTTACATTCATAGTTAATTCGTGTTTTCGACACCGACTGGCTGTAACGTTATATCTCACACCTAGATTTCAGTTGCAAATACGAACGGCTAACCTTAGCTCGCTAGCTAACGTCAGCTAGCATAACTCTGCACCGTGTTTAAGAGGTGTGAGGGAAATAAAGCAAGTTATAGTTATATCCCCGTCTGCTGTCGTCTCTTTCAACGTTATTCTGTGAGAAGTGTCTCTACTTGACATGTCAACCCCGGTAAGCGAGAGTCAAAGCCGTAACCAAGCCCAAAACCTAGTAGCGGAGACTTACTGACCTTAAGAGCAACGCCATGTTCGACAATCATGCGAAGGAAGTGACGTCATTGGATGTTGTTGTTCTGGCCGGTTATCGAAGAGGGGCCGTTCTGAGAAGGTCAAAGTGAGGTGACAGTAAGGACGTTGGTATGGCTCTCTGTTATGAATATGTTGGTATTTAACCAAAAACGGACAATGAAATTTCCTTAAAAACAAAAGTGTCTGTTAGGGAAAATGCTGTTTTGTTTTTATTGCCTTAGATCAAATGTAGACATACATTTTGGTCAGAACTAGAGATGTGCAAACGTATATTTTATCAGAATCGACTATTTGTATTTGATTCTGCTTACCAAACAAAAATAAATTAGCTCGATAACAAGAGAGTTGTGCCTCTCCATTGATTTTAATGCAGTTTGCACAATAACATTACGTTCCATGGCTGAAATCATGCTAGAATCGTATTCATTTTGACAAGGATCGTTTCAAAGTGCATTAATCCAACCGTAATCAACTCTTCAAACATGCTCTGACAAAAACTAACACTGGCTTTGCATTTGTGGTTCTGCTTTGCGCAAATTGAGTTTTTAAACATATTTTTTATTGATGTTGCATTGCAATTCAAACTGGCAGTTTAAAAGTCCACCGCTTGACAAAAATCTACCATGACACTTTACAATGATTCTTTGATTATTCGGTTATTCTGGCCCATCTCTAGTCAGAACAACCATCTAGTCTTATAAAGGGATGGAAAACAACTAAATTATGTTTGCATGTGGTACATACAGGTCTGGTCGAGGTTATTGGCACCCTTTATGCAGATAATATACAATATCTTCTGGAATAATTGGAACTTGAAACAACCCTTCGGTCTTCACACATTCATCTTGTTTTATTACAGCATTTAATCTTTTAGCACTTGAAAAATGGCTATGGCCATGATTCTTGGCACCCTTTTCTCATACTTACTTGCAGCCTTTGGCAATGATGGCTGCTTCTGAATGTTTTTTGTAACCATCAATAAGCTTCCTGCACCTTTCTGCTGACAGTTTCTCCCACTCTTCAATTGCAACCCCCCACTGCAGAACAGTTCAACGTTTTCTCCTGAACCATTCCTGGGTGCTTTTGGATGTGTGTTTTGTGTGTTTTCTTACACTGAGTAGCATATTTAGCTCCAAAATATCTTAGCAATCTTCTGATTTCATGATGCCATTAATACGTTCAAGACGTCCAGTACCCAAGGCAGGAAACAGCTCCACAGCATTATGGGACCTGGTGTTCTTTTCTTCTTGGTTCAATTACCCCAGACCTCCAGGTCAACCTTGAGGTCTTTGGATTAAGATTAAGATTAAGATTAAGATTGACTTTATTTGCAACGTCAAACACACACAGACCACACCACACGCAGGGTAAGTGTCCGAGTTGAATGAATACTGCATCTAACCCATCCCCGCCGACCCTCCTCCAGTGCCAGCCGACAACACCAGCGCCCGGGGACCAATTCCTTGATGTACGTCACCATCTTCGTCAGGGACGGGACAGGATGTTGCATGTTTTTAGATGGGGTTCTTTTTTTACAGGAGGAGACCCCTGTGAGCACGGGGAGAACATGCAAACTCCACACAGAAAGGCCCGGGAGATAACCCACCTGGGCACCCCAGACTCGATGTCATGTGAGGTGTTTTTCCAATGACTTGCACCAACCATCGACGACATCTGAGATCATTTTCCCTCTCACCACCACATCCCGGGAGATTCTTAAAGCCCCAGGAAACTTGGCTTGAAATAGTAAAAATGAATATATGATATCAAAGTTTAGTGTCTAATTAAGCATCCACAAAAATCTGAGTGAAAATAAACATTCAGAAATATTAGAAAACCTCGTTCAAAAACATCATTTAGCTGTTTAGACCATTTCTCAGGACTGTGTAGACGTGTCAGATCAGAATTTGATTGACATCCTGACACGATTGATAGCTCCGCCCATGTCAAACTGTCAAGCTGTTGCACCTGTTGGGGGAAGGGACAACTGACGTGCATTTTTTAATGATTGGATTAAAGAATTCTCTGCGTCATAAATCTCAGAAAATACCACGCCCAATCCAACCCCACTGTTCTGAACCCCCCACTCATTTGAACAAGGTTTTCTAATATTTCTGAACGTTTATTTTCACTCAGATTTTTGTGGATGCTTAATTAGACACTAAACTTTGATATCTTATATTCATTTTTACTATTTCAAGCCAGGTTTCCTGGGGCTTTAACAATCCCACGAGCAGCAAACCTCTTAATAACATTGTGAACACCAAGGTCTCTAGATGGTCTCATAGCGTGACGCTGATGTCTGGTGGTAATAGTTCCTCTGACATCCTCAGACAGATCTTTTCTCTTCAGCAGGGAAGCAGAACAGAGTTTTATCACTTTAACATGGATAATTGGTTCATTTCTACCATGTGGTCACCTACAACCTGTCACAGGTGAGTTGAATTAAACTGCAAATGAAATTCTATTTCCTCCAAATGAATTCATTATCATGGCAACTTTTTAAATTTGAAACCATTAAATATATTATAATATTTTTATATTTCTAGTTCTTATTGTTTGATCAGACCAAACCCAAAGATTCTTTCAATTTCCAATTATTTCAAAAGATATTTTACATTATCTGCATAAAATGCAATAATCAGCTGAACTGTATATCTTACGTTGAATTAAATGACACATGCTTGACAGGTTGTTCAATATATTATCGTGTGTTATGGGTCTAGTCTACATCATATAATATATATACTGTCCACAATACTATTGAGTAATAATTGAAACAACTGCAGGGATATTTTGGAATACATTTTATTGATAAATTTCATTTGGCAAACAATATTTGGTGTTCATCAATAGCCTATGAGGACACGATACTTCAGTTTATTTGAG
The DNA here is from genome assembly GCA_034670385.1 of Hoplostethus mediterraneus. Taxonomy (NCBI): domain Eukaryota; kingdom Metazoa; phylum Chordata; class Actinopteri; order Trachichthyiformes; family Trachichthyidae; genus Hoplostethus; species Hoplostethus mediterraneus. The sequence goes on from JAXDDW010000174.1 coordinate 394,325, forward strand.
GCACATGGGTGTACAAGGCCACACTACTGCAGGAAATGCAGTAGTGTGAGAAACTCTCAAAGCACAATCACAATCAGCCTATTTTCAGCAGTATTTTCTATGATAATCAGATTTGTGAAGTGATCCATGCAATATTACAACTGACACACATAACACTTCTGCAGCACACGCACATCCACGCACACATACAGTACAGGCACACCGCTGAAAACGACGTTTGCTGAATGTTAATAATATGTCTCCTGTTCCATCCAACCTGGAAGAGAGAGAGGGAGAGAGAGAGAGAGAGAAAGAGAGTGAGACCAAAATGACAGGCGAGCAGTTTTCATAATATCCTTTTGTATCGCTCTATTTGTATTCATCTCATAGCCTTTGTCTCTGTACATTTCCAAATGAATCCCCGTATAACTCGGAGACTCTGATCAGCAGCCCGTGGCTCGCAGATTAACAAAAATGATTAACTGTCACGATAAATTGTATTTGTCTCCCCGTGTCTTGCCCCCTCATCAGCTGAAACTCCGTGGCAGCCGGCAGACTTTGAGCTATTGTAGTGTGTCCGTATCATGTGTACCATCTTTGGGGCGTATCTCGACCCGGCTACGTCAGCTTCCTTTTAATTTCCTCCCCGTGTCATCTGCGCTGATGTCGGTGTTGGACAGGTGTAATCTGTTTGCTGGTGCACAGTCGGCGTGTTTTATTTCACCAGCAGGCAGGAGTGCACAAAGATGGCAGCCTGCTAGTTTGTCATAGTCGCACGGCGCAAAACGGCTTTTTCTTCTCCAGCCAAGCTACAGAAATCACTACACCTTTAAAAAAAATCAATATTCATAATTCTTTACATTCAGCTGCATGGGTCAGGATCAGGCAGGAGGTCTTGGATGTGGTTAAGGTTAGGGTTATATAATCAACGTTTTGGAAGCGGTCAGAAACAACAAGCTCTGCAAAATGCACAGTAATGACATCAACCTGGAAGGCGGCCATCTTCACCGTTAAATATATAGTACCAGTGAAAGGTTTGGACACATTTACTCACAGAAAGGTTATTCTTCATTTTTACTACTTTCCTCATTTTAGAATAATAGTAAAGTCATCAAAACTATGAAATAACACAAAAAGGAATCATGCAGTGACCAAAAAAATGTTTAAAAAATCAAAACTATCTTATATTTTAGATTCTTCAAAGTAGCCTCTGTTTGGCATCAGGCCCTAACAAGCAAAGAAATGAACTTTTAAAGGCAACAATCACTATGTGTGATTTTAAAATGATGATTTAATCATCGTGGTTCAACATTCTCCACCTCTAAATTTAAAATTTCAACTTGTCCCCAACAAAAAAAAAAATTCATACATAGGATCAACTTCACTATTTATATTTGTCTAAGAAACTAACTTTTTAACTCTGTTTTAAGCATCAAGCCTTTAGATCAAAATGTCTTTCAGAACCAGTCAGGTGTGTTTTGACAGGTATGTACGTTGACACGCCATGTAAGTAACGCGCCAAAAATCAGAGTCGTTTTGGGTAATCGTGACTTAAATATCTCCCCGATATCAAAAGCGTCTCCAAAGCTGTTTTTCATGAGCGTTCGCGGCGCCGTATCATCACACTGTGACAATTTTATGCTTGTTTGGGTCGGTGTTGAACCCGGCCACCTCCCGCACGCCGCCGTCTGTCAAACTGCTCACTGAGATCCTTCAGGTCAGATCAGTGTAGGAGGAGGAGCTGAGGTGAGTTTTCAATCAGTTTTCTCTTAAAGGAGACTGGGTAGTCGAGCTCTCACTGTTTTCTTTTTTTTATTGCGAGAGTAGGAAAGCCGAGAGGGGCTCCGAGCCATCACTGGGCCATCTATTGTCTTTTAGCTGATGAAGAAGACAAGGACGGGTGTGACCTTTTCATTCTAGGGTCCCTCAGGAGTTCCCTCGGTCACTACTTACCTCCAGGGTTAGTCCTCAGAATTAATTTACGGATCTCGTCGTAAATGAAGATGAGGAGACTGTAAGGGAAGGCGCAGAACCACCACAGGGTCCTGGGAGAGCAATAGAGAAGGAGAGCACGGTGGGATGGATTAGCAGTGAATCATGGGTAGATTGCTAAATCAATTGCAGCCGTTTTTAAATATTAAGGGTAACAACGTGCCGTTCGGGGGAAAATCACAGACTTCATTTACAGCGTGACGGGGCTAGCGGCCTATTAGCCCTGTAAAGAGGTTATTTCTCGCTCCAGTGGAGACATGCGTGTGCGCTGCGTACTTGAGGGGGTACATGCGTAGCGCCACGTCCATGCCGGGGCAGTAGGACAGGAAGGCAGCCAGGGCGGTCTCGGCGAACAGCCCGAAGATCAGGATCCTGTTCCTGTTGTGCGGGAAAATGAGAGGAGAGGCGGGAGGAAGAGGAAGAGTCGATTAAGGTAAAGACGTACTCGACACGTGAAAGGTTACAGCCATAAATGACTCTATTACTTACTCTATTATTAAAGACATCACAAAGGTTCACCTATAATTTACTCTTGATGAAGAAAATTGCTCCTTTTTTTTTCTCTCGTTTCCTCTCTCCTTCCCTGTCATCTGCACTACTTTTATTCATGCCTTGATCTTCCTTCTCTCCTTCCTCTCACTGTTGCCCTTTCTTCTGTATCTCATTGCAACTATTCTCAATCCATTCCTCCTTCCTTTCCTGTCAACTTCCCTCCCTTCCCATACTTCTTCTCATACTCTCTCCTCCCTGCCTCCCTCCTTCCCCACCCCCCCCCCACCCCCGCCTCCCCATCTCACTCACTTCATGCCCTGCTGGAAGACAGAGTTCCTCCTGGTCTTGCAGATGATGAGGTCGGCCCACTGAACCACCACGATGCTGGCGAAGAACGAGGTGTGGCAGGTGAACTCGATGATCTTCCTCTGCTCGTAGGTCTGCCGGGGGGGGGGAGACGAGCGCGGCATGCAGAACAATGCATACGGCGTTAACAGTATCTCATCTGTCTGTCCTATCGCTGTGTGTGTGTTTTGTACAGCGTCGGTGTAGGTTTGTGTGTGTACGAGCGTATATCTGTCAGCCCTGCTCACCCATTGCTGTCCGTAGGTGTCTTCCAGGTCGTTGAGGTTGCGGTCGTCCCAGTTGATGCGGATGCCCAGCAGGGTTCCTGGGAGGAAGCCGTTCTCAGCCAGAATCACAAAGTAGGTGAAGAAGCCACCCAGGGCCTGGATCATCCCTAGTGAGGAGAATATATAGGGCTATAATAGGAGTACCAAAATGCTGTACGTGGTTTTGGACAAAAAGTATTACTTAGATTTATTTGTGTAGTGCTTTTCAATATCTCAAAAGGCAGAGGGGCATGGGACCGGTGTGGAAGGGATTAGTGGAAGGGATTCACATGGGATAATGAAATTTGATGAAATGACCACATTTTGTCACTTCCTGATTTAGTTTAAATGCACTTACTGAGAGTTCAATTAAAATCCAAATGACAGTAATAATACAGATCATTTACAATTTTGACTTTACACATTACAGCCATGACAGATCTCTGCAATTATTACAAACCGCTGGACATCCCGAGGTAATATTAGTCCTGTGCAAATACATCAAATATATTAAGCAATTTTAAAAAGGTGAGTCTTCCAGATCACTTGAAGTCTTTCTGCTTGGGTTTTCTGTTGATGGCGCTCTTCTCTTTGTCTGTTCAGCCACGGTGGCTATCGCTGCTCATGCTAACCGCCCGGTTCTTCTTCTGTTTATTCCAAACAAACCCGCTGCTGCTGCTGCTGCCGGAAGCGCAAAGCGTTAAGATTTGTAAAGACTTTTCCCAGGAGAGACCGACCTGACTCCGGGTGTTCAGAGCAGCAAATGGAAACGCTTTCATGAGCTGACTAGAGGTTGGATCACTATTTGGCTGCCATGCCGACGGCCTGATCCCCCCCCCCGGGGGCTTGAGCCTATAGCTCTGGACAGGGAGACCAAAGAATGAGCCTCTGATGTTCTCGGGTCCCTTCCTCTCTCTACTAGTTTGTGAGTAAATGTCTCAGGACAACTAACGACGGTAATAATAATCAAAAGTGAGTCTTCATTTTATTCCAGAGACCATTTTGTCAGAGTAGATGTGACATTTTCAAAGTGATGCAGTCTTCGTGTTTACCAGGCCCGGCTCCTATTAATCATCTCATCCACAATGTTATGAAATTTAAAACTGACACTAGGTCAGCGCTTACACTGTTACTGTTATCTGTTGTCTGGACGCTGCGTCTTTGACCCTTGCGCTGCTCGCTGTCGGTTGTAATGGAGGTGATCGAGGGACTTTGAGCTTATTCTACTGTTAACACGAGTCAGTCTGGATAAGGGCATCGGCTAAATGCCTGAAATGTTGAGCGACTTGGAGCTGCAATGTCAGGGGCGGCGGTTTGTGATTGTGATGTGTGATGACACGAAACGGCACGTCAAGATACAAGTTGACAAGTTTCGTCCCAGAAATCCTCGTCTCCTAAAGCATGATGGGAGTAGCGAGCGTGTTCAGCCTTAAACAAAGTCCTATCATATTTTGACCTATTTAACAGCCTAAGAAATTGGGCCAGCCTTTGATTTTTCGCTATTCCCAAACCATATAATATCAGAGATAAAAAGGCAGACTTCTAAGTGAGACTAGTGGAACAAGACCAAGATTAACTGGAAAACAGTCGCCCAGTCTCTTCTCTATTTGCTGCAAATGTCACCACAAATACAAGAACTCTATTCATCTCCCCATCAGTCCCCAACTACCTAAAACATTTATGGTGCTATAACCACTTTAGGAAATACCTGAATTACTGATAAATGCCAATATTTGACATTTTTATGACCATAACATTGTTTTATGAGCATAACTTCACTACGTGGGGCCAGAAGGGCTGTCACAGTGGAGAGCTTTGGGGCCGCGAGGTTACGAGCCACAAGGAGACGCACCTATCTGCCCGTAGGCCATGCTGATGAGACGTTCATTGACCAGCTTGTCCGTCTTCGGGTTCCTGGGCTGGCGCTTCATGATGTCACTCTCCGCCGTCTCGTAGGCCAATGAGATGGCCGGAACCTGGAGGGAATACGCGACAGATCAGAATCCACCTTCATCCACCTGGTTATGATGGACGCACAGGAATTTGTCTGGGTGGCATTGGTGTAAAGACAGTGCAAGAAAAAGACGAGCAGAGGGGAAAAAGACACAATGACAGACAGTGACAGTGAGAAAGGCAGCGGGAGAGACAAGGGGACAGAGACGGAAAGTGAATTTCAGTATGAGTGAACACTCATAAAGGAGGAGGGTAGACAGTTCCCTGCAATAAAGATCTTATATTGGTTGGTTTTACCAGGCAAGCAACAGAGCAATATGTTTGACTTAGGGGAGGAAATCTCTGGGACTTAGCTAGGATTTGAGGTGGGGACTTGGCACTGTGTGAAACTGAGCACATACTCAGTGGGCTACAAATCCAGTTTGTTTTGGTGTTGCACTCCCCTGACCCAAAGCAGTGGTGGGAGATTGAGAAAGACGAACAGTGGGAGTAGGATGTGAGTATCCCCAGCATTGATTTGTTTTACACTTGTGTGTGTGTGTGTGTGTGTGTGTGTAACGTGTGGGTGTTTGTGTGCGTGCGAGTAGTTTGTGTTCGGCATATCCCAATTTCAGACTGGAGGCGTTCTAAACTGTGCCACGTCTTGCTTTGATAAACATCTTTTGTGGCTAGCCTTTTCCACATGGTAGCGCTTGCTAAAAATAATCATAGCAGGCTTAAAGCGCTGCTTGTCACCACTAAATCTCTGCATGGCCCTCGAGCCTGTAGCCCGGAGTTGAACTAAGCTGTTAACAAGCTGTTAACAACTTCACCAGCAGGCACAGAGAGTTTGTACTTTTACTTTTGAGTACTGTACATTGAATACAGACTTCAGGTTCTTTATCAAGGATTTAAGTATTTTCATTTCAGGGAACTTTTAGAGAGCTACTTTTCAAAGCAAACATCCATTTGTTTACTACACCAGCATTTATTACATACACGCAGTTACTTTGAAGAAAAAGGTTTTGCATGGAAAACAGGTGTATAAATGATGTGCTTTTACACTTCAAACAGCGCCCCTTTAAAGAGAAAATACTGAAAAAATTATGTACTGTCCCTATGATCTTACACTGTAATAGAAGTACATATTTGTCAATATGAACGACTAGAAAACCAAATAACGTATCTTTGATGTTGAGAAAATAATAGGAGCTGCTGTACGAACAACGAGAGCAAGCATAACTGCTCCCCTTCAACTTAACCTGTGGAGAATACCGCCCGACGTCAGGACGCTTCCTCACACTGAAATATGAGGCCACGTTACAGCCATAGTAATAAAACATCTTTTACTTTTAATATCACATACTTCATTACTTTTATGTAAAGCTAAACTCTGGTATAATTTTTGCTTTTTACTCTTAACAGGTATTATTCACAGCCACATACTGTACTAATGTCAGCAGGCAAAATGAACCTTAAAGTAATGAATATGAGAGAACAAGTCCTATTAAATATATTCGTCTTGCTTCTCTTTTTTTTTTGTTTCAATGATGGATTACGCCCCTCAGGCAAGCAGTGTGTTGGCAAATCTTTTTGTTGCTGTTACAAATACAATGGAGAGACTGGCATCTGGAAATGACAGACAAGAGCTGAGCAGATCTGTACGTCACACGGTCACTGTTATGCTTCAACAAATGGATATCAGCAGCCAGCCAAAAGCAAATTCTACAGAAAGAACGAATTGAACTGTTTTGTTTTGTTCTTTTTGTTCTTTTTGCCTGTAGCGATGCAACATGCTTAACAATTAGCATCCCTGCAAACAACAAACAACAATTAGCTTTCCAGCTTTGAGAACAAATAAATAATGTCTAGTCCTCATAACTGCTACTGGAGAAAAATCCAGTGGTGTATGTATGTATGTGTGTGTGTATATAAACAGTGAAAGTTGCTTAAAAACCTCTTTAGGAAAGTGTGGTATGCTCAACAATTAGCGCATTTTGCTACATAAATATACAGTGCAGGCTAACAACCTTTAGTGTATTAAGTAGCCATTTTTCAGAAACTAGTATATCAAATAGCTACGAGCCACAGGGCGAAACAAGCCGGTGACATAACAATAGCACATAACACAACAATAGAGGCTGGAAGTTTTGAGTCAGTTTACACAGGTTAGCATCTCCGCCATTTTCTGTCTAGTCCAAAATCCCAATGGAAATGAATGGGCTTTAAAAAAAAACACCAAAAATAACCACTGTGATGAACAGAAACCCAGGAGATATACTATGTTTTATTACAGGGATTCAAATAAATCCACTTGAATCACCTTTGTGAATTTTGATGTTTTAGTTACTTTTAATATCAATTTTGGCTAACAAAAAGCTAATCCTCAGGGACAGCAGACTACCATGAGCGACTTCCTTTACGTCTCATATGCACACGTTTCTTATTGCTAGAGCTCGATCTCCTGACTGTGTTGTACCCTCAGATAAATAGTTATTATAGTGTTATTGTTAGCTAAGCACATCAAACCACCTGATAGCTAGCTAACAACTGTTGTAGTCTCCCATTTCCAAACAAGGAATGTTTGCCTTTTTGTGGCACAGACTTTATTTTTGTCCTTCCTCCCAGTCATATTTTCCATAAACTACACTACATGCTAACTTCACAACCGTCAGACCAACACAACCACCCCAGGGTATGAAACTCATTGTGTTTTTATGGACGGTTTATCCCTACAAAGCGAAGGGATTTGTGCATCCGTTTGCCCCGCCGCTCACCATGTCGGTGCCCAGGTCGATGCAGAGGATGGTGACGGTTCCCAGGGGCAGAGGAACGCTAGCGATGATGAAGAGGAGGAAGGGCGTGATCTCGGGGATGTTGCTGGTCAGGGTGTAGGCGATGGACTTCTTCAAGTTGTCGAAGATCAGACGACCTGCAGCGATCAAACGGGGAAGCGGGCCGGGTGGAGTCAGAGGGAGAAAGGTGCTGGCTTTCAAACAGATTCCTAGCTGTCAGTTTTACTGGAGTCTGTGTGACTTTCTTTCTTTCTTTCCTTTGTAATTCTGTCTCTTTCTTTCTATCTATTATTCAGTTTTACATGTCTTACTCTTTTATCCAGCTACTATTCCTTCTTTCTTAATTCCTTCCTTACTGTCTTTATTCCTTTTATCTATTATTCTTCCTTCTTTTATTCTTATGTGCATTCACGTAAGAATGTTCTTTTGTTGTTTGACTTTGCCTTTCTATCTTCCTTCCCCTCTTTCTTTCTTTCTTTCTTTCTTTCTTTCTGTCTTTCTTTCTTTCTTTCTTTTGTTCGTTCGTCCCTCACCCTCCTCCACTCCAGTGACAATGGAGGCGAAGTTGTCGTCCAGCAGGATCATGTCGGCTGCCTGCTTGGAGACGTCAGAGCCGGCGATCCCCATGGCAACGCCGATGTCGGCTTTCTTGAGGGCCGGCGAGTCGTTCACGCCGTCGCCCGTCACCGCCACAATGGCCCCCTGCAACCGCCGAGCAAAAGAAAGCGTCAGGAGGAAGACAAGTATGACGGCTTAGCTTCATTTTGTGTCGAAGGCTTTTCTTTTTTACCGCCGCCTTTCTGTCTTAATCTGTCTTGGTCACTCTGGGGAGATAGAATCATTCAGTCACATGGAGTCAGACTGAGTGAGTCAGGGTGAATTATAGGATGACCTGAATGTGTGTGTGTGTGTGTGTGTGTGTGTGCGCGCGCGTGTATACACACCAAGACTATTGCACTTACATATATGCACATACACACCTATTTTCACCCATTCACACACACATGTGCACACACACATTCAGCCACAGGTTCACACTCACTCACACACACACACACACTCAAATCACAAAACACATTCATGCACTCACCCACAATTTATCACAAACATACACATGCTGATCCATATAAATACACACATCATTGTTCAACCTTACACTCTTAAATGGCCCACACACACACACACACACACTCACACACTCACGTCACCTGTCTCTGGCAGCCTTCCACTATAATGAGTTTCTGTTGAGGTGAGGTGCGAGCAAACACAATCTCAGTGTGGTTCTTCAGCAGGTCGTCCAGGTACTCCGAGCTCATGTCCTTCAGGTCCGACCCGTGCACCACGCATGCCTTGGCATCCCTGGGACATACACACACACACACACACACACACACAGTAAGGAGCCAGAGATACTAGGGAGAATTATACATAGAGGAGGAGCACTGACATTTTCTCTTGTTCTTTTTCGAGTTTGTCTCTCTCTCTCTCTCTCCCTGTCACACACACTCTCTCATGCACAAAAATACACTCTCTTTCAAAACATGCACTTTCACCCTCGCCTCAAACCTGCCTCAAACACATACATAAATGCAGTACACACACACACACACACACAGGTATGCACACACACAGTTCCTGGCCACATATTCGAGCACACACACGAACACACGAACACACACACACACACACACCTGGGGTTAACTTGGCTCAGAGGGATGTTCAGCCTCTCAGCGATGTCCTCCACCGTCTCATTGCCCTCGGAGATGATGCCCACGCCCTTAGCGATGGCCTTGGCCGTGATTGGGTGGTCCCCGGTTACCATGATCACCTGACCGCGGAGAGAGAGAAGCCCCATAAATCATGCAGCATTATCACGTTTAACCCTCACTGTATCTCATCCGTGCGGCATGTCTCGTGGCATGTTGACGCTACGTGCCTCGGGGGCCGGTAAGTCATCCAAACAGCCCCGCGGTAGCTCCAGGGGTAAGAACACTGCCGGGGTTAGGGGTTCAACTCCCACGCTAAACACGTATGCGCTCATTGGCACCGCTTGGCTCTCAGGATAAAAGCATCCGCTAACTGGCATGTATTATGAATGGACTGTATCGTTATGCATTAGGCGGTGGAGTGATTTCCATGACCCCTGAACGTCTCACGTCTGTATCCTTTCAGCATCTTTTGAGTGGGTATCCATTGAATTGCCTCGTAAGCGCCCTCAGACCTTCTGGCGCCTTTGTCCGAGCATTAAACCTGGGCTAAACCTCGGAGAGTTATGTACGACAACTATCGAAACTGTTGATCCTTTCACTTTTGAGTGGGTATCCATTAACGTACATTATCAGGGTTTTAGTTACTTTTCAGTGTCTTCCTTTGAGCATTAAACCTCTTTTATTGATTGATCATCAGCTGCTCTCTTTCAGTGCTCCTCCGAAGGGAAAGCTCTCGTGTTTACCTGACCTCTTTGTACACCAGTTTGCGATTTTGAAAAGATATTTGGTCCCTTCTCTGAAAAAAAACCTTGATGAATGGGACTCCGGGGGGAAGAGGCTTTTCTAGCGAGGGGGTGAATCTGTAGAACCAATCACCTTGATGCCAGCAGAGCGGCATTTGCCCACGGCGTCGGGCACAGCGGCGCGTGGCGGGTCGATCATGGAGATGAGACCCAGGAAGCAGAGCTGCTCGGTGGGGAAGTTCGTGTCTTCGCAGTCGAAGGTGAACCCTCGGGGGAACTGGGACGGGGAAAGGTTCACGTGGCAGAAGCCTGGAAGAGAACAGGGATCAGTGACCGGATCGTCGCCATCGACTCTGAAAAGTACAATTGTTCTAGTTTTTGCTTGAAGTAAAGATTTACACGGTGCTTTAAAAGGCAGAATGAAACTCGTGGTGAAAATAAGGATCCACTTTTTTTTTCATCACCATTCAATATACATTAATATACATTAAGGAGGATCCATGCATTTTGTCATTGCTATTTACAGCAAGCCTGCTAAAGATATGTAAACATTAAAGAGGTGTGAAGCCTCTGGAAGATGCAAGGTTGTTTCCTGGCAGCAACAATATTTTATTAGACTTTATAAATCTGAAGTACAAACTAAATCAGACTCTTCAATTAACAACTGATCTACTGAAATATACATCCCGTACACAAGATATCAAATAAAATGCTTCCTGTTAGTCACATCCATCGTAATGTGAAGAAGAACCTTTTTGTCATAACATCCTGGTAGGAGTGACGGTCTCTGAAGAACCACCACCACCACCAGACACCGACTCTCACCAAATGATGATAGCACATAATTATAACCTGTGGTACTTTTAAAGGACAGCAGATAACTTATTTCCTTGGTTGACAAAGTGATGACAGTTTAATGGAGTGGATGCTCGACAGATAATGAAGAACTTCAGGTAATTATTGATTTCTGTTTTTCAAAATGGGTGCAAAACATTTTAGAGGAGAATTAATCATTTGATGTAGAAACTATATTAGAGTTTATATTGGATTCTGACTTGAGACACTTCTTGAATTCCCAGGTGATGATCGATTCCCATTGATATACTCAATAAAATATTGATGGATACCCACTGAGAACCCAAACCTGTTTAAATGTTTTTGTCATAAAATATTCCAAGGTTTGTTCCGAAAGTTGATGTAACAACAGTGTTAGTTTAGTTTCGTCTCCCTGTTGGTTTGTTTTGGTCCCAGTTGTGGTTCCAGTACCAGGGAAGTTGTTCATTGAATAATAGATCATAATAAAACCATTGATTCCACACTGCTTCTTGTTTTTACTGGGAAGCAGCGTAACCAATCCCTGCTCCTCAACGGATCAAAGGTTTGACGATACGTACCAAGCACTCTCTCTCCCAGTCCTCCCAGTTCCATGTAGGCGTTCTGGAAAGCATCTTTCCAGTTGTCATCCAGGGCGAGCTCCTGGCCGTGGATCATAATGGTACTGCACCTGGAAAACATTTAGATATAGTTGAGATATAGATATTGATATTGATACTACCACTACCAATAAAAATAACAATATTAATAATAACTATAATAAGAAAAGAATAATAATAATAACTAATAATAATAAATAATTTCTATAGCACTTTTGTATACAACGTATCAAAGTGCTGGAAAACAAAAGGAACAAAACAAACATTAAGAAACAATGAGCTATAATATTTGATTTGACAGTAAATAAAAAGCTGGGTAACTTTTGACCTCCAGCCGGTGATCATCAATAGACATAGACATCACCAAGACATAATCACCAATATAAACCAAAATCAATTATGCTTTCAGGAAATGATTGATTTGAGATTTTTTCCTTAAAAGACTTCTTCATACATGAATCTTCATACGACTATGATGATGTATCTCAATTTATGTCAAAATAACGTCACTGAAGGGTTGATAGTAATATTGTTATTGAATTATTATTGATACGTGTAAAAGAATAAGTCGGCCCAAAAGAGAGTGAATATTTGCCACTACCTCACTGTGATTGATCCGGTATTGATTACCCTACCTGTCCAGGATCCTCTCAGGAGCTCCCTTCATGACCAGAACATGACCGGAGGGATTGTCCTCCACCTCATGGATGGACAGCTTGGAGAGAAGGGAGGAGCGTAGGGACCAGTGTTAATGTGACAGGCTGCAGCCCATAATATGACATGTTCATTCTGCTAAAAGACGTCACCTGTAGTTCATAGCTGATTGTTGTTGTTTTTTTAAAACACCGATTACGCTCTCTGAAATGTCACTGTTTTACCAGTAAAGAGCTCAAGATAGCCACCGACTTCAATCGCAGACAATAATGAGTTTTGCTTTCACGTCATCCTCCAGCAGCAGGTGTCATATTTTTCATGAAACTCAAATTGAAGCCGACAAGTCACATGCATTCCCCGAGTTGAAGGCCGTGAAAGAAGCATTCACACTCTCCTGTGTATGTGGTAGAGATTCCTGTGGTGTGCAGTTGTACTGTGCAACACCCCCCCCCCAATACACCTCACCCAAAGTAATTTGTATCTGAGTCACAGCATATCTAATCTCAGAAAACCAGAGCGAAATTGCTTTTTTCCCAACACAGACATTCCTATTTTAAGTCTGGGAATAGGTATACAAAATGCATCCTTCGTGCTTGGCAGGAAACCCTTTGTTCGCTTTAACATTACTGTTATGTTATTCATATGCCGGTTGAAACACCTGAACTGGGAAACACCGTGCGCGGAAAGTGAATGAGAAACGCTCCCCGCTAACTTAACACAGTTATGACTGAAAGTTTATGCAGTTGTAGACATTTGGTTTTTTTTTACCATGCAATCCTTATTTAATCAATTTACCTTTTCTTAACTGAAAAAAAAGATCTATATTTAACAATTTCATACAATTTGTAGAGGAAACTGAGCATGTAATAAAAAAATGTTTTAAGGGAATTATTGTGCATTCAAGTGCTGTTTCCCACCGGCAAGCGCCCTTTGAACACCCTGAAATCTGATGCGTAGGGTTGTGGCGTCGCTTCCTTTTTCAACAAGGTTGTCAACAACTCAGTCGTGTCTGGTGACGGTCAGAGGGAGGGGCTACAGCGTTTTGCAAGCCTTGTTAGTTCATCCTCTTTGCTGCGCAGGTGCTGATGACAGATCTGGAGATGTTTTTTTGTACGAAAAACACATGCACCCTTGATGCATGTGAACCTCCTCTTGCATTAGTTAAAACAAGTAGGTCAGTAGAATGAGGTGTGTAAATGATTGGGTATGAAGTTAACCAATCAAAGATCAGATGTTTGGGGAGGAGTTTGTATGGCCGTCCCACTAATACAGAGAAACCTGGTCAGTTCGGTGTGACCATGCAGGTGCTGCGATCTGAGAGACCTCAGATGACCTCAGATGACCTCAGGTGAGTAGTGAGTGAGCATCAGTCTGGGGAAGGTCATGTCATATCATATTTACCCCCGTGTAATGTATGAAACAATAATGTAGGAGTCACAAACGTTCAAGGACGAGCCCTTTCCTTGCCCTTGAGCAAGGCATTGAAGCCGCTACAGCTCAGTGGTTGCACTGGGCAGGTGTGAAAGTGAGACTGTATGAATGTGAAGCAGGACAGTCGCTAGAAAAGAGCTGCATATTCAGGCAGACTTCCCTGTGTGTGTGTGTGTGTGTGTGTGTGTGTGTGTGTGTTGGTGGGCTGGTTGCAGCCACAGGGTCATAGTGTGGGTGAGATAAGCCATTTAAAGAAAATCAAATGTAAATGGACAAATTATGAAATATAATTCCCATCATATGTGTGTACGGGTCTCTAAATACATACATACACAGTATATATATATATATATATATACTGTTTATATAAATATGTTAAATCTTAAATATGTGATGTGTGAATAAAACCCCCACAGTGGGATGGAACCTGACTCATGGAATATGAAAAGTGTTTTTCAGGCCTTATCAGAACTGAAACTCCAATTCACGGAGCAGACACACGACAGCCATTCAATCTGACGAGAAAAAAAACCTCGTAGTGATCCCGGATCAGCTTCTGAATGGCCTGCCGACAGATGCCTGGGCACCACCGCGAACACGCGTCAGCAGCAATTACGGCACAATACCCCCCCCCCCGGTACCTGGTACTTGTTGGTGGAGTTGAAGGGGATCTCTGCCACTTTGGGGTTTCTGGCTCTCATGGCGCGAACGCTCCCGCAGCACAGCTCGATGCATTTGAACAGCGCCGACTCCGACGCGTCCCCCGCCGTATCCCTCTGGGGGAAGCACACAGGCGAGCATTATTAGCGCCGCCACTCAACACATGCGACACAAAGGAACGAGCGGTTGTCTGTCTCGTTGTGTTTCACCAGGCTGCAGAGGCTTTGACTTTTTGTTGTGTTGACGGGGATTAAGAACGACGCCTGAGAGTGAATTCTTTACCGTCATTATGATGGCTAAGTGCTGCCTGTACTCTGAAACAAGTCTTCAAAACAGTATAAGAGCTCATACACAAGAGTCAAAAAAAACAGGAGGCGACAAGGGAGACTGCTAACTAGCTCCCTGGTTACCACAGGAGTCGGCATGGTAACCGCCAATAGCGATAGTGATGCTTTATGGGAAGAGGAATTATGGATAATTGGACATGTTCCTGAGGTTGATTCTGATTGGCTACGTGTAAAAGTATATAACATGTGAGGTGTCAACGTTAAAGGCACAATGGAAAGAGCATTTTCTGTTGAAACAGGAAGTTGGGGGCGGGGTCATTCAAAAGTGTAAATCTGTGGTGGTATTATGGGAATTTTTATGTACGTATTGTACTGAATACATGTACTGAAAATATACAGGAAGTAATGACATTTTGACATAAAAATACATTATAATCAAACTGTTGTAATTGGTGTATATTATGACATGGAACATAACAAGGTACAAAAAAGTCAAACAGACACACACACAACTCACACATGTGCTCTCTCTCTCTCTCTCTCACACACACACACACACACACACACACACACACACACAGTGTAAAAGGAATTGATTATCCACTTAACCAAGGAGATTTTGGCGCTCGGTGCTTCATATTTGTTTCTATGTTATTGCAGGTTTGGATTATGTGACATCAACATGCCTGTGTGGTGCCTGATAACCTGTACACCACACCCCCCCCCCCCAACCCCCACCATGATCACCACAAATCATTCCCTCCTGGAACCGATCCATTAAACGCCGTGGTGCATTGATTGACCCTCCGCCCGGCGGGGGGCCCCCGTCGAGACGAGAGACTCCTCTTTGTCCCTAGTTACTCATTCATGAAGCCGTGAACAAGGACACCCGCTCGCCGGACGTGTCCTTGTTGGGGTTTCATGAATGAATAAACAGATCAAGGAAATTCCTCTCGTC
>JAXDDW010000174.1:415000-480000 GCA_034670385.1 Hoplostethus mediterraneus
AGAGAGAGAGGAGAGAGAGAGAGAGAGAGAGAGGAAGGGAGAGTTTGGGAACAGAGAGAGGATTTAGTCAGAGGAAAGGGAGAAAAAAGAGGAGCCAGAGGGGATGACGGTATGTGAAAAAGAAAGAGAGAGAGAGAGAGAGAAAAGACAGGTAGAGGGAGAGAGCCTCAATAGATTAAAGCATTAGGCAATCGAAGAGCTCGAGGCGGATAACGCGAGGGGAGTTTTTATGCAAACACTCACAATCCAAAGTTAACTCAAATATTTATTCTCCTCCCTTTGTGCGAGCTTATTAGGTTTCCACTCAAGTGTGTGTGTGCGTAAGCCCTACTTGAGGGACGGCTTAGTGATTTGGGAAAAGCTCTGAGACGACACCAAACACTAAACACACCGACGTACCTGTGGCACCAACTTTTTGAAGGAGTCCATGATCCGGGAGCTCTTGGCCTCTTGGTAGTAGGAGAAGCAGCCGGTGATGATCACCACCGACGAGAGCACCACGCCCAGATACAACTGGCGAGGGGGGAGAGGGGGGGGGGAGAGAGAGTCGGCGTCAGTCACGTAAGCGGTGTTCAAGGGGTCTACGCGCCTCAAACTGGTTTCAAACAGTAAAACCTTAATTGCGGAAAGGGAAGAGAAAAGGTTAGAGTAGGAAAAACCTCGGGAGGTGACACGCTGTCAGTCCCGGGTTTGAAGGGAAAATCTATGCTGGCGCTGAATCCTGCTGCGTTGTTCCTGTCAGCTCGCAGGGTTGATTCAGTGTTAGTGAACAGCTGCTGCCTCCCCAACCTACAAACTCTCATCTGGCGAGGCCATCGAGAGACGCCGTCTGAGGCTGGAGCCGGAGACAGACTCGTGGTGGATTCCCGGTGCTGCTGTAGCGCGAAACCCGGAAACGTTTTGTTTTTTGAGGTGAAGAGTTTTTTTTCCCCCTGTCCACCGGTCCTCTGGTTGCTAAGTGCATGTAGGTGTCAGTTGAAAACACTAACCCTGTCAGGTCCGATCCCCACTGAGGCCAGCCGTAAAAAAAACACACGCTTCTGTGGATGAAATCATCCACCGACCGGCGTGTGTCCTGGAAAATAAAATTCTTAATTCGTGAAAAGTTTTCTTTTGGCAGGTGCACTGCTTTGATTTGACAGCAACAACAGACTGTTTGCTCTTTTACACCCGAATGGTTGTTTTTTTTCTGCAGCAGTGTGAAAACCTCTGAACCAAGAAATGCACCCATATCCTTAGAAAATCACTTGTCAGTGTTCACAACTTCGACCTCCAATTCACTGCCCGCCGAGAGGCTCCGGGCTTTCTCAGATTCAAGTCTCTTTTATTCCCGGCTCCAGACTACCTCTGCTGTTGAGTGACAGCTGTCAATCTCCCAACGTTACAGGAAGTGAGATTGACATTCAGCAATGTTTAAACTGCAGACTGATTTCTGAAAGCTTGAGGATCACAGCCGGGGGGGGGGAGGGGGGGGGCGGGGGCAATATAATCTTTCAACTCCAGTGAAAACACAAAAATCACCGAAATTAGGTTTTAATCTGACAACAGAGATGAGTTCAATTCTGCTACAGTGGATTTTAAATCTTAAATGACTGGTGGATATTCTGCCGAGGCTCAAAGTGCCGAGCTTTGAAGACGCTCACCAGAACATCCGACTGTATATACTGTACTGAATGCAGAGATTAAATCACAGGGAGATTAAAGCTGTCACGTGTACGTGTGTGTGTGTGTGTGTGTGTGTGTGTGTGTGTGTGTGTGTGTGTCTCCAGGATTTGGTGAATGATGATGGCATCATGACTCCGGGTCATGAAGTCCAGGGTGGACACACTGGTTGGTCCGACTATAATTATCCACGGTCAGGCCAGGACCGATGCCAGAGTCAGCGGTCGCATTTACGTCACACCCACTGGGGGGAGGGGGGACTGTGTGTGTGTGTGTGTGTGTGTGTGTGTGTGTGTGTGTGTGTGTGTGTGTGTGTGTGTGTGTATATGTATGTATGTGTGTGTGTGTATGTGTGTGCTTGTATTTCTGTACTTATGAGGACCTCAGGATGAAAAAGAAAATTCAGTGAGGATAATTTTGCCGGTCCTCACTTCTTCAAGGGGCTAGGTTAGGGTTAGGATTGGAATTAGGATTAGGTATATGATAGAAGAGGGTTAAGATTAGTTTAGGATTAGGTTAGGAAAAGAGTTATGTTGAGTATATAATGGAAAGGGTTATGGTTAGGGGGTGAATGTAAGTCCTCACAAGTATCGTAATATGTGTGTGTACATATTTCAGTATATGTGTGTGTGTGTGTGTGTGTATATATGTATGTGTGTGTGTGTGTGTGTGTGTGTGTGTGTGTGTGTGTATGTGTGTGAAAGAAAATTCAGTGAGGATAATTTTGCCGGTCCTCACTTCTTCAAGGAGCTAGATCAGGGTTAGGATTGGAATTAGGATTAGGTATATGCTAGAGGAGGGTTAAGATTAGTTTAGGATTAGGAAAAGGGTTATGTTGAGCATATAGAGGAAAGGGTTATGGTTAGGGGGTGAATGTAAGTCCTCACAAGTATCGTAATATGTGTGTGTACATATTTCAGTGTGTGTGTGTGTGTGTGTGTGTACAAGTGTGTCTAGTCGTTGCGCCGGTTTCGCAGGCGTTTCCTCACGTTGTCGTTGACCGGCTCGTCCTCGGTGGCCACCTGGATGCTGTACGCCAGGAAGCAGAGGACGGCGCCGATCCACAGCAGGATGGAGAAGCCGCCGAACAGCTGGCGGCAGAACTTGACCCACTCCGGGGTGGTGGGCGGCGGCGTCAGGGCGTTGGGACCGTCCCGGGCCAGCACCTCCAGGGCTTGGGCATTGGTCAGGCCCTGGGGAGAGAGAGAGAGAGAGAGAGAGAGAGAGAGAGAGAGAGAGAGAGAGAGAGAGAGAGAGAGAGCTCTTCTCACACATCCTGGGAATCTCATTACAACACAACAGCCTCATTTTCGACGCAGCTTAAGAAGCAATTTTCCTGCTACAGTTGCAGAACGGCGAGTATCCCTGGCCTATTTAACACCAGAAGTACTCGACCAAACTAGGTGACTCCCTCCATCCAGGGTGCAGTGCTGGGAAACTTCATTGAACCATTTTTCCCTTAACACTAAAGCCTATGAGCAGTTTGTTCAGCAGTCACACTCAGCATGTTTCAGATACAGATACGGTCCGACGTACAGCATCTATAGCTGAAACATTTACACTGTGGTCGTCAGTAGGGACTTTTTCAGATTGTCTTTCTTTGGGTTTGCTTTTTGAGTTCAGCACTTCCAGCCTGTATCCCCCCCCCCCCCTTAAATAAGATACAAATCAGTCTGCACTGCTGCAATGTCACAGTTAACACGCAGCAAATGTTGTTGTTTAGAGCTGGGATGGAGACAAATGTGATTGGTTTTGTTTGTATTTGGTATCTGCAGGTGCGTGGGCTTGTAGGAGTTCATGCGTGTGAGAGAGAGAGAGAGTGTGTGTGTGTGTGTGTGTGTGTGTGTGTGTGTGTGTGTGTCTGAGTGATAAGGATTAAAGATGAAGCAGACAGAGGGAGAGGTGGGGAGCTGGGCTGGATCTAACTTGACCAAAGTAACAGTCGGTGTTGGTTGGGATGCTCCGCTTGCCAGAAAGGCCGTGCAGAGATAAGATGCCTAAAGGGAACATTACGGCAACTCTTTGTTGTGTGTGCGCGTGTGTGTGTGTGTGTGTGTGTGTGTGTTCGTACATGCACATGTTTAGGTGTGAACGGGTAAATTAGTGTGTGTGTGTGTGTGTGTGTTACCCGTGCAAGGTCCAGTCCATAGCGTCTGCCCAGATCGTCCAGAGATATCTTGTGCTCATCCTGCAGGGATAAAATGCGTTTTCACACCACAGGTCACGCTGATTGGTGCAGCAGGGTCATCAGAATTTGTTTTAATTGCCCAGTAAAATTAATTTACAGGAATTTGTCTCGGTGGCGTCGGCGCAGAGGCGCTGACAACAACAGTTTCTCAGTGACTGAACACGGTACAGGGCACACATGGTACATTGTATAGCGCTTTTCTCACGACTCAAAGACACTCTACATTAAAATCACATAAAAACACCAAAAACAAACAATTGTGGGCAAGAAGAAATTTAGTTTCAGTCTACGTAGATGCATCCAGCGTTCTTCAGCTAGCAGCAACATACAGGACGGCTGTGGCTGTCGTGTAGTAAGTGACGAGTAATGCACTGGACAAGTGTAATATAAGGAAGTAATACTGAGGAGAATGAGATGGATGACCACCGCTGGGCCTCCATCTTACTGATGAAAAGCTGGCCTGGGTTCGAGTCCCACCAGAGCTTTCCCTCCAGTGTCTCCCCTCACTACTTTCCTGCCTTTCCTGTTTAAATAAAACAATATCGTCCAGTAATAAAAACTGACCACAAACTCCAATGAAAAGTGTTTGTTGCTCACTTACAGGAGGAATCCACCCTGAAACACTTTGACGCTGTTAAACAAACCAAGCTATTTTGTTGTTTGGTGGTGTATTTTTCTTATTCCTAACTGGTCAAATGTAGACAACATGACGTCACACTGAGATATTTCCAGCGTCTAAAACAATAAGAGCAATCATCAGGTTTTGGTCCCTCAGAATCAAAGACGTCTAGAATCATCTAGACCGACGTTTGACAATCATACAGGGAGAAATCTGTTGGAGGAGATGACGAGATAACAATGTCTCTACTGTAGCCTCAATAAACCAGAATGCAATGCAGCCACAAGACTTGTTGTGTTTTGAGCGAGGGGCGTGGCCACAATCATAGACGCGTCCCACTGTCCAGGACCTGGTTGGCAAGCTAGCTATATTTATACACCTATACACACACACACCTTTGACTGCAAGCAATACGTTCACACACACATTATCTGGGGGTTGTAGATTGGCATTCTCGGAAATGTAGGAAATCACTAACTGAAGTAGAAGTAAGACCGGTTGAGTGGAAGTAAATTACAGCACTTCATCACAAAATAACTCCTGGAATGCCCTGATATCTCCAAACTGATCATCTACCAGTTCATCCGAGAGTGGACTTCCCCTTTAATCGACCACGACTTGATCAACCGGTCTACCGGTGATCAGACGTGCAGCAAACCGAACTCCAGTTTTTTCCGATGCTTTGCACCTCAAAGAGCTACAGCTCCGCACAAGACACTACACTGCTGGTGGCCCACAAATTATTCAGTATCATAGTGGGTAGAAAAAAAGCAGCAGCCAGAGGGTAGTGGAGACGACAGGACGGGATGGGACCCCAACAGAATTCATCTGCTAGAAACCTCACTGAGCAGGTTGGATTGCCATTTTGTTTATGGGCGCCCATTTTCATTTATAGCCTTGTTAAATAACCGGGTATGTTGGGCGTAGCGGTGTATGGAATCAATCACCGCGCAGTGTAAGCGCGGGTAAGGGCAGCGGCAGCCTGTTTTCGTTTTGTTTTGTTTTTTCCCCTCACCAAGGACACCTCCTTCTTCAGCTCGTCCAAATCCCTGTCCTTCCTCTTCCTCTTCCCTCCATTCTCTGCACCGCTCTGAGGGGAAAGAGAGAGAGATTACCATACATCAGCCCCAGAGCCTATCATTAAAAAAAAAACAACCTCCACAGACAGTGATGGGGGAGGGGGGGGTGGGAGATGGTGGGGGGAGTCACATGCTTGTACATGCCATTTACACACAAAGCCACACATTACAAGCGCCAGTGTAAGCACAATGAACTTTGTGTATGCCGGTGCCTTTCAATCTGCTGGCGGCACTGGCAACCAATTCACTGGAAATATGTGTGTGTGTGTGTGTGTGTGTGTGTGTGTGCGTGTGTGTGTCGTGCACAGTGGGAAGAATGGTGCATCATGGAAATCATCTGCCCCTGTCAGTCTCCTTCTCAGCAGCACGTGTGCATGTCGGTGAAAGAGGGATATATAGAGAGAGAGAGAATGAGAGGAGGGTGCGTGAGCGAGTGACACAGTGAAAAAGTAATCAAAAAGAGCCATAGAGGGAGCCGAGAGCTGGTGGAGTGTCTGAAATGTGTCTGGCATAGCAATTTCCCCCCACTGTGTGCGAGGAAGATTACCCAGCCCTTCCTCCCATAAAGCTAAATGGAATAGGGCCTGATGGCGAGAATAAACACAAAATTACGTAATTACCCAAATAAAACAAGCAGCCCGGGAACAAAACTTATTGAGGAGCCAATCCATCACCCCGGCGCGTTACTGTCTCGGGGAGAAAAAAAAACACTGTAATCGAGCCCTGGAGACGCAATCAAAAAAAAAAAAAAAAAAACCCTCACAGTGATTTTTTTTTCCACAATGCATGTCCGCGCCGTGTGCTCCTACTGTACCTACAGTCATAGTTCCCCCTCGTTTCGGACAGGAAGTGAGGGATTGGGTGTGTACGCCACAGCCACGACGGTATCAGTAGGACAAACTATCTGTAAGTACGATAAAACAAAGAGAACTTACCCCTTTCCCCATGCTTGAGGTCCAGACGCCGGCAGGTTGTAATGTGAAGGACAGAGCTCAGGGTCCCCGGCCACAGCCCCGGCCCCCCCGGCCCCCCTACCCCCCACATTGGTGGCTTTTTTTGGGCCTGACACCCCCCCCCCCCACACACGCCAAGCCTTCCCTCGGCCGCCTCTCTCTACCTCCTGGCAGGGTAACCTGAGCCATGCAACCCCTCGTCCTTTCCCTTCCCTCCCCTTCTCTCCCAGGCCCTCTGTGCCCAGGCCCAGGCCCTGCCTCCCCCCGCCCCCCCGCACACACACACACACACACACACACACACACACACACAAACAGTCTTCTGTTTGTGTACCTGCACCTGCTCAATATGCTCTTCCACCCTCCCCCCCCCCTCACAATGCACACACCCACACACATTCCCGCTGTCCCCTGGAGAACAACCCCCACCACGACAACAGTGAGCAACAGCCCATCAGTCATTGACGTCCCCACAACAAATCGCTGTAACATACAGTAACAGCAGGGACAATGAGGACGCGGTGCAGGCCCAAGGATGAATGTGGAACAGTGGAGTTCAAACATCTGAAGAAACCGGTTATAAAATGTCACTCAAGCAACAAATATGGTGTGTCACATTTATTAAGAAGATTTACTGAATCTTGGCTGCTGTTGTGTTTAGCATGAGAGGCATGAAGATCCAAAGTGGTGGATGTTGATGTTTGGAGTTCAGATTGACCTTCCAAATCCAGATTAGCCATGCTAGCCTATATCTAGGTTAGCTAGCCACACTAGCCTATATCTAGGTTAGCTAGCCACACTAGCCTATATCTAGGTTAGCTAGCCATACTAGACTGTCTAAGGTTAGCTAGCATGCTGACTTTCCAAGCATAAATTAGCCACACTAGCCTATATCTAGGTTAGCTAGCCATACTAGACTATCTAGGTTAGCTAGTTAGCTAGCATGCTGAACTTCCAAGCCCAATTTAGCCATACTAGCATATATCTAGGTAACTTAGTTAGCTAACCTGCTGACATTGCCATTTATATTTTGACCAGATCCTTCTTTGCCATTCAACTTGCACAAGCTGTTCTTTGGCTACGCCCACTGAGGTTTAACTCAACCAATGAGATTACTTCTGCCTCCATAGCAGCTCTGTCTCTGAGAAATGTTTGCAGAACTAAAACTCCAATCTGTGTTTGACATCCTGATGTTCAACATGCTGCTATGGTTGCCTAAAGGTGAAAAGAGCAGCTTTAAGAGCAGCAAGTGGATGGTTTGAATCCCTGGGCAGGCAGGGAAACTCCTGATAAACAGCCATTCAGTTGGAGCAGTAGAAGACTGAAGTAGGGCGTCACTAACCCCTCCTCCCAATTAGTAAGATTGAAAAAAATAAGCCTCCCTCAAATTCTGACTTATTTTTTGCCACTGTAAATTGTGAAATGGTTTTAATTTGATGCTGATGATTTATTTTGGGTTCTTCATCATTAATTTTCATAGTTATGTAATGAAAGTAGGAAAGATTACGTGAGGCCATTCGGAGTCGTGTGCAGGGAGCAAAAGGGTTTCGTTAAAAGTTTAATTTTAAGATACAATCAATTTTAGATTTTAAAGAAACACCACCTGGTATTCATTACTCAATATTTAAAACTTCCAAACATTCAAAATGTTCCTATTTTGTATGGAAATGTGTGAAGAGAGTTAATAACTTCAATAGTACACCATAATGAGTTTTGCTTTCATGTCAGCAATCATCCCACCACAGAATTCAAACTTTTCAAATGGTGGATGTCTCATTTTGGATGGAAACTGTTCTTTTGAAGAGTTGATGAAAGTACATCTCGGTAAAGACGCTCAGCAGAAAAAGTCCGTGATGGAATTACACAATTCAAATAACGAGGAAAGAAAGAAAGAAAGAAAGACTTGAGACATTTTCATTTGGGTTTACTTTGTCTTCCTTTGACAACAGCTTCGCTTGGGGCTTTAATTTTTATTTACGTTCTCTTTACAACATATTATACAGAATCATCAAAAGTCATTAGTGCGCTTGAATTATCACAAGTATTAAAATAAATGTAAAAAAAAAAAAAAAACGTAAGAAGCTCAAGTCATTTCAAGACAGGAATGTTACTGTGCAATGATAACTAATACAGTCCACAATACATACAAACGAAACACTTTTAAGAGACGTTTTAAAGCCGTTTGTCTTATGTCAGGTGTCTGTGTGGCCTCGCCGGAAAAAAACAGAAGAGAGAAACAGTCTAACCGAGCCGTCTGGCTGGATAGTAAAACAGCGACTAGTGAAATAGATCTCCAGTTATAAAGATGTAGATTATAGCACCTCCGTTCCCGTCACCGCAGTTTGAAAAGAGACGTTCAACTAACACTAACCACCACCTGGCACATGGAGCACGCAGATCGCCATGCATCTTCGGGCTCGGGGGTCGAGGACAGGGAGCACCTTAAAAAAGGAAGCTCTGGGGGAAGAGGAGGCCCTATCTGTCGCGATACATATGGACGTTGGCTTGGCTTAACACGCCAGATAAGTCTGTTCCGCCAGAGCTTCCTCCTGCAGCAAGCATCCGCCTCCCTTTTTTCCCTCCCCCATCCACGTCAGGCTGTATCTGAGGCTCACCTAACCCTTATCCACCCTCATCTTCTCTCTCTCTCTCTCTCTCTCTCTCACTGCACAAGCACCTCACCAACTCCCAAATGAAAAAGCGATTTCCCTTCCTTTTCGGAACAAAATATGTACCAGCCACACAGTACCTTCCATAACACAAGGTCAGAAATATAATGGGATATTCCACAGAATACAATTACATTTCCTCCCTGCCTCGATAAACATGTTCTTCCATGTGTTTTCTTGCACACATGTAAAAAATGCCTCGGGAAAAAAACATTATTTGCTTTACTTTATATCATATATCTCATTTTGACACACATATACATAGAACGCGTCGTATTTTGCGACTGGAAGAGAGCTAGCTGGATTATAAATTTCTGTTTGGCGTCTTCAGTGGCGACTAAAGGCCCGTTTATTCCTTCCCTTGCCAGTAGGGGGCGCAGGAGAGCGTAGTGGCATTCCAACCAGCAGAAACAGAGAAGGGCGGGAGAGGGCAGGTTGAGGGGGGAGATGCCTTTGAGAGGGGGTGGTGGCATTTTTTTGGAGGGCGAGCAAGGGGGGCTTATGTCGATCATTAGGGACGGAGGGAGGGAGGAAAGAGATGTCCATCACCGAGTTTTAGAAAGAGGAAGGACAGAAGAGCTTTGAGCTGTGGGCCTGGCAGCCCGATAAGGAGAGGCTTAAAGAGTGGAGTGGATTGTGTATAGGCCTGTTCTGTTCTGCGGGGGGAATAAGGCACCGCAGAGCCGCTGGACGACAGGAAGAGCAAGAGATAATGAAAGAAAGACGTAAGGATGGAGGGAACGAAATAAGGCCGAGGAGGAGGAGAGATGGGAGCAGGGATGGAGAGAGAGAGAGAGAGAGAGAGAGAGAGAGAGAGAGAGAGAGGAGAGAAAGGGGGTGAGAGAAAGATACAAGGAGAGATATCTTGTTACCAGCACGTGCTAAAATGATTAGCCCTGGGTGGGGAGGAGAGGCGGGGCGGGGCTGGGGGGGAGGAGGAGGAGGAGGAGGAGAAGGAGGAGGAGGAGGAGGAATGTGCGAGCGGATTAACCGGACCTAAAATAACTCGCAAAAGCTGCACCTCTTCCCGGTAAGCCCTCTGTCAGAGTCCTGAGAGTGTCCGCCGCCACCGGGCCGCGACGTCATACCGGGTTGTCAGTCGCCGGCCGAGGCAACAGCGGACAGCGCTCATGCACTCGGGCAACAAACGGCACAGCAGGACCTCCCTCCTCCCAATCCCCCCCTCTCCCCCGCTCCCCCCTTTTCTCTTTCTCCCCCCCTTTGGCTGAAAAATGTGCAGCTGTTACAGTAAGCCCCGCGCGCTCTCATAGGACAGAAATAGCACCCTTTAGCCGGGGCAGGGACACGGCGACAACCTCCATTAGCTCAAATGTGAGAGGATTGAATCACCCCCGGGCGCGAGGTCTTCAACCTCTATCTTACGCCGGCTGAGAGCAGGAATCATATTTCTCTCCCACTCTATAATGCTCTCTCTCTCTTGCTTTTTTCTCTCTCTCTCTCTCTGAAGTCCAGAGTGCACTCAAAGCACCACTCGATGTGGATGTGATTGAGTCGTAAACATTAAGGGCGGGAGATTCAGGGGGACTCTAAACGGGGAGGGATGCGTTTTGGGTTTCCTCTTAAAGAAGTTATGTGTGTAGTTAGGCCTTATACACTTTTACAGTTCGCCCAATGAATGCATGTCGGTCTCCCTTGAGGCATTGTGACATCATAGTGCTGTTGCTACATAAAAACAGAACTACTCTCATTGTGAGGCATTGTGACATCATAGTGCTGTTGCTACATAAAAACAGAACTACTCTTACAGCCACTGTCTGGAAAGAGAAGAGATAATGGGGAATAATGGGGGTTGCATCAGGCTGGGCAGAAAAGGAGGGAGCAGACTAGAGGAGTGGAGGCAGTCATGGAGAAGTCAGACCTTTATCTATAGGAGAAAGAAAGAAAGAAAGAAAGAAAGAAGGGAAAGAAAGGAAGAAAAACAGGATAGAGCAGTTAGCATATAAATCACTTCTATAATTTGACTTAACAAGAGAGTCGGGGAAAAAAAAAGAGGAGGAATTTCACAGTGAAAGAGGAAGAAGAAAGGGGGGATAGGAGAGGAAGTGAATGAGGATCAGTGTGAGGGAGAAAGTTAGAGTTTGACACCTCGTCTCTAAAGGAGCAAATTGGCTTGTCCCTGCAGCCGGGGATTCGCGATGCGTATCGGACGCACCGGAGAAAGCTTTTCGCCGGGATAGGATCGCGCTGAAAGGAGCCAAAGAGGCAAAACTCGGAGAACAGCTTTTAGATTTTGTTATCAAACCCCCGGCCGTCTCAGGGTCTCGCTTCAAATGCCATATCTTATGACCTGACAAAAGCACTTGGGTTGCCGGCTGGTGTAATAGATTATCACGACATCTCAGATCTGGGCTCATATCGCTGTGCCGACACTCGGCCGGCTGTGACAAGAGCGGATATGATTTGACTCATTTATTAGGGGGACTCGGGTTTGGTGTTCTGGTGGGTGTGAAGTAGGTTGAGCTCCCTGGGACAAACTCGCTCTTTCCTCGGTAAAAAAAATTTCCACTCTCTTATCGTCGACAGCTCCCGCCTCCCTCTCTAACTCCCCCCCCCCCTCCCCTGCTTCCCTGTTGGGTCTATTTGAAGGTGAGCTTGTTGGCGAGGCGGGAGAAGAGGCCGAGTGATTTGGCCTGCCCCTTCGCCCCCTCGCCCCCGGGACACCTCCTCCCCGTTTTTGCGGGTCAGCTCCAGCTCGATGGTCATCAGCACTCGGCCCGAGCCCTCCTCCCCTCCCTCGCCTCCCCCTACTCTCTCTGACTTTCTGACAAGGGTCTGCTGCTGCTTGGGCTTGGCCGTCGCCACCGCCAAGCGTACGGGCTGGAGCAGCCGGCTGGCTAGCCCGCCCCAGCCCCTCCCCGTATCCTATTTCTTATCCTTGCGCGACTCCTGCTTCTTCTTTTCCGAGGCAGCCGCCTTCACCTTGGAGGGGTCGGCGGGAGGCGCGGGGCCCTGTGGGGGAGGAAGGAGAGGGGGTCGGGGGGAGAACAGGGGAGGAGAGTCACTTCAGGAGGAAAGGACCGTGAGGGGGAGAGGGGGGGGGGGGAGGGAGAGAGGTTAGCGTCGGGAAGGGGTGAGATGGGCGGGGTTAGAGATGAGAGGATGAGACGGGTTAGGAGAACGGGTGGAGCTGTGTGAAGAGGAGAGAAAGACACATTTAGGAGAGAGAGAGAGAGACAGGCAGACAGACAGACTGAGGGGAGGAGGTAGAGAGACAGTCCTTTTAGGGGAGGGGGGTAGCAAGTGAGGGGGGGCGGTGTCCAGAGCTGTAAGGGGGTGACAAAACAGGTAACCATGCGTTAGGATGGGACACAGTGGCAGGCAGGCTCCATACACCTGCGACAACTGAGTGACAATAGATCAATAACACACACACACACACACACATACGCACATGCACACACACACACACACTGTAATCCCGATTCTTAGGGTTTGACCGATATGGGATTTGAACGATATTGATGATATTTTGCGCCAATGTCTTTAAATGAACCATTAATACCATCAGGGTTTTTCTTGTCAGGGTGAAGAAACGCTCCCTGAAACCCAGGAAGTGTTTCAGGCAGGGTGACCCACCACACCTACCCACTGGTAGGAGATCACCTGGGATACATCGCTGCCTTCACATGCAGAATTCATGTGATTGAACCATTAAATGAATAAATAAAAAGAACAGGAAGGACCTCCATCACGTATTTGATAAAAGGCCTAATATCGGTCCAACCCTACCATGATGACCCAACCATTCACTCCCTCTCATTCCCTGTTAAACTGCAACACATTTTCTGGAAATTCTCTTGCAGGACACGAACCTTCATGTTGGGGGAGTCGAGTCTATGAGAGTGGGGGGGGGGGTGCATACGGGAACTACAGAGGCGACAAGAGCTTGGATTTCACACAACAAACCCCCACAGCAGGAAGCAGAGTGGAGACGAGGTCAGGGTCTAGCTCTATAACACCCTCAGTCAGGTGTATTAACCTCAGCGTTAACCTCCTGAAAAGCATCGGAAGTACATACAGCTGCTGTGCGGGCGGCTAATGAAAAAGAAAACCCCGCCTCGTGCACAATGCACTCGCGAGGGTGTAACAACACAACACGCGGTCTTATTGTGCACTTGCAATCCTTTTCACCGCAGGTTAATATGGAGGTAGACGTGGAGCGGAGTAAGACTGTTGTGAAGGTAAAGGCCAGGTTCCTGTGCTAATGCACGGGGGGGGGGGAGTGGATGTGAAAGGCCGGAGCTCCTCTAACAACACCCCGCTGATACATCACAACATTTATCATCTTCAATTATGCGTCTCGCCGGCCACGCCACCCGGTAACAACGGCGTGTAGCTAGCAGCTGACTCTCCAACAGGGGGCGGCGGCATAACTCATCCGCCGCGATTACATCCGATAATGCTCGCGCTCTCTCTCTCTCTCCCTCGTACATCATCGCATTGTTACGCTTGTGCATCATCCCCCCGCCGCGGTAGTCTGAGCTAGCGGCGCCGCGGGATGGCAGAGCGCCCACGCTAGCAACGGGGGCTGCTCGGGCTGGATGCACCACCCTTAAAAGAGAGAGGGGAGTGGTGGTGGTCGGGGGGGGGAGGTAGGGAGGTGGGGAGGTAAGGAAGGTAAGTGGCCGGGTCCCCTGCTGCATACTAACAACCCCCCCCCGACGGAGGCAGGAGGAGACAGGTGAAGAGGCGGAGGGGAAAGAGGCAGATTGAGAGGTAGATGAAGAGGGAGAAGTAGTGATTTTCTGTCCTGAACTGAAACTGATCAGCACGCAAAGGACCTGAGGAGGGAGAGAAAAGAAACCGGGAGGGAGGAGGGTGGTGGTGGTGGTGGGGGGGGAGGGGGGGAGATCGACAGAGCGAGCAAGAGAGGGAGAGAGAGAGACAGAAAAAAAAAAAAAAAAAGCAAGAGGAGGGAAGAAAAGACGGATAGATGCTTCTCATGGTCAGCTAGGAAGTCAAAGGAACAGAGAGGGAGAGGAAGGGGAGGAGGAGGGGGAGACAGGGGACCGGATAAAAGGAATGTGAATGAGGGAGGGAGGGAGGGAGGGAAGGGGTGAGGAGGCATGGGGGGGGATGGAAAGAAGAATGGGTGGTGTGCGTGTGTGAGTGTGTGTGAGTGTGTGTGTGTTTTAGCTCAGATCAATACCGAGTGCACTCAATTATCATTCCAGTACAGTGTGTGTGTGTGTGTGTGTGTGTGTGTGTGTGTGCGTGCCTGTGTGTGTGTGTGTGTGTGTGTGTGTATGTGTGTGTTCTGTGAGCCTGCCTTTGTGTGTGGCTGCAGGGCAAACTCTCCCACAACTCCACCTAATGGGGAACAACACACACCATAGGGTGTCTCTCTCTCCCTCTCTCCCCCCTCTCTCTCTCTCTCTCCCTCTCTCCCTCTCTCTCTCTCTCTCATTGAGATTTGTAGTGCTAGCCCAGCAAACACAAAATAACCAGGATGGTGAGCGTGATACTAGATTGTGTGGTGTCAGCAGAGCCTCCTAATAAGGGCTATTTGATCAAACAACCACTTATGAGCTCTGTGAGTCCCAACGGTCCGCTGGCGGGGGAGCTAAAACGGGGGAGTCGGCTTTTAACGAAACAAACAAAAAACTAAAAAAAAGGGGGGGGGAGTGCGAGCTCGGCTGCTGCTCCCGGGTACTTCCCCCCCCCCCGAACCCAGGACTTGCAGGAGAGTAACTGTAAATGACAACACTGTCAAATACCTCAGAGTCCTTTTGACGGAGAGTTATTTTATTCATATATGCACTGTCACCCGCCGCAGGCACTTGAGAGAACTGACTGGAGCTCAGGAGTAACCTGACAATCACATGACAGTAGAAAGGAGAGAGAAGACTAGGGGGGGGGGGGTGGGGTGAGAGGAAGACGAGGGCTCAGGGTGGATCAGAATGAGGACAGTCTTTGAGGTAGACAGGAGCGTGGTCCCGGCCGGTCTGAGCCCCGGAGCCCGCCGGTGTCACGGCGACGCGCCAGACGGAACCTGCGGCTAAACGGCAGCGAACGAATACCTTTGATGCTCCGTCTTCAACGCGCTCCAGAGATGGTTTTGATTGAGAAAAAAAAAACCGCCTTGAACTCTTTGGCTTTTCATTACCGGCACGCCGGGGCCAGCGCGGTCGATTCCACGCCGGCCGCCACACCCCGTGTTACCGGAGTAATCAAACAGCGGGCCTGCCGCCGGCGGCTTGTCCTCATGAAAAGAACACAACCCGCCAAGACGTCTGATTAATCCGCCACTCGAGGCGATCGCTCTCCCCTGAGAAGTGAAGAGAGAAAAAAAAAAAAAATACCCAAAATCCTCGGCGGCGACGCGGCGTACAGCCACTGATAACGGCCGAGACCAATAATGGGCCCGGTGATTTCATTTGACTCCCAGCGAGCGAAATCAGCAGCTCCCGCCGTTTTTTCCCTACTGTGAGCAAATCACAGGCCCCTTCACCGCGGCAACAGCAGCATTAGTGCCGCGACCCGGCCCCGGCCATTTCACAGTTTGCTGGTTAGATTTTTTTTTTCTTCTTTTTTTTTTTTTTTGTGCCTCGTGGCTGTTTACCCCCGCGCCCGTGTGTTTGTTTGGCCCTTGAGAAAAACCGGAGGAGACGGTTGAGCGCCACGAGGAGGGGAGGGGCGGCGGTGGAACTGCTCTGGTATTTTAACAGCGTGAGCGCCGTTATTAGCGTATTTCGCCGCGGAGATTTTGAATGACACGTCGTGTTGTTGTTGTTGCTGCCGCGCGGCTGAGTGTGTGGATATATTGCATTGCACGGGGGGGGGGGGGGGGGGGTGGATGCGACTATGAAACTGTGCCGTTATGCACTGTCATGTTGGATATGAGCTATTGTGTGCCGCGCCCGCAGAAGAAGAATAGATGAGCGCCGTATGCCTGAGGCCTCCCGACTCCAAACACTCATTGCAATTTCAATCACGAGATAACATTGTTTTCCTATTTAGCGCGAGGCGGCAAACCCAGGGCTGCCGCGTTCACCGGCTGGGTCCACAACTTGGTGCTGCTGAGTGATGTTGCATTTGTGATGGAGAGTGTGTGTGTGTGAGGGGAGGGGGAGGAGGAGGAGGAGGGAGGAGGGAGGAGGAGGGAGAGGGGAAGGGGGAGAAGGAGAGGAGAGGAACTTGCCTGTCTCTGCTGTGATCCCTCTTTCTTTTTCTTGCCATGTTTGCTGGAGGGGACAAAAGAAAGACAATGTCAGGATGTCGGATCTATCTCTCCCTCCAGTGGTTGCAGGGCAGCATTGCCTGGCAGCCATCATAAAGAGAACAGCATCAGCGCCAGTTTAATCTACCAGGCCCCCCCCCCCCGGGGCGCCGGGTGAAGACGGCGGATCCATCATCATCGTGATCCGATGGATAATCCACTCAGAACGCCTGAGCAGCACTTCAGGATGCGATCTCTCTCTCTCCGGCTGACTCACCACGCAAGGACCGGTCTAAACTTCAAACCCCTACACCTCCTCGCACACCCTAATCTAACCGTCTAATCTACGCCAGCTTGGCCACGCAGGTCTCGGTGCCAGGGATGGGCTCCGGCGTGGGCCCCAGTCCCTGGCACAGAAGAAGAAGAAGAGCGGGCCGGCAGAAGGCCGCCGGGCAGCGGCCGGGCACTGACCTGACGCTGAGGTTGAAGACGCGACGCGCCACCAGGAACCTCATCAGGTAGTAGATGACCACGATGAGCACCAGGAGGCCGAGCACCGCGCCGATGATGGCTCCCGTGATCACACCGGCCTGGATGGGCACTGTGGGGGAGGCAAGAGAGGAGCGAGAGAGGAGGGTGGGAGGACAGGGGAGTTTGGGGAGAAGGTGAGAGGAAGAGGGAAAGAGGTGGAAGGGGTTGCAAGAAGATTGGGAGGTGAAATGGAAAGTAGGAAGGAAAAGAAAGAAGAATTGAGACAGGGGGGAGGTGGAGGGAGAGAGGCAGAATAAAGAAGGAGAGAGAAGAAGAGATAGAGGTCAAAAAGCAAAGGGAAGAGAAGGTAAAATAAAGGTTAAATAAAAGAGGAAGTGGAGAAACGGAGGCGAACAGAAGGAGAGACGAAGGCAGAATAAAGGAGGTGGGAGCGGAGAGAGACAGAATAATGGAGGGAGGCGGCGGGGGGAGGGGACGGGAGCGCGGAAGAAGAAGATGGAAAAGGGGAGAGAGAAGAGAGAAGTGGGAGGGGACGGCGAGAAGGAGGGAGGGGGGGAGAAAAGGAGTGAAAGGGAGGCAGTGATAGCAATCTCAAATAGAGAAAGAGAGATAAAATTGTAATTGATTTCATTTAACGGGAGGTGCAAGGAATTGTAACGAGGCGGCGGGGGGAGTCGCCTCAACGCAGTATCGGCTTTAGTCTGGTGCACAGGGCAAAGTGAGATTAATCTCTGAGTCAGAGTGATTATAACAGTCGAGCTTCTGGCGAGGACAGGAAACGCTATGACGCCATACGGACTCACAGGAAAACGAGCAGACGTAAAGACAATATCGGCATTCCACATTACGTCCTCCCCCTCCTCCCCGCTCTCACCCTTTTCGAAGACCAGCAGTCGGACGCTGGAGGGCCGGCCCACGATGTCAGGGGGGTTCTTGGCGTCGCAGGTGAACGTCCCGTTGTCGGTGAAGTCCAGGTTCTTGATCAGGATGGAGCCGTCGCGGCGGCCCGGGTTCCCCACGAACTCCACCCGGTCCCTGAAGGGTCCCTTGTTGTCGACATAGGGGGAGCCGCCGGTGTAGTGGAAGATCTGGGGGGAGGAAACGGAGAAGGGTCACGCTCGAGGTGTTAACGCCTTTAAAGAGTCACTGGTAGTTTGTCACGTTCTTGTTCCACATCCTCATTTTGATCCACTCATCATCATTTGTTCTCTGGAAATCACTCAGCGGTTCTTACTCGCTCTAGAAATGAACCTTACTTCAGCTCAAACCTGCTACATGTAGCCTCGCTATCATGAAAAACATCGGTCATGTCAACACACTGGTGAAATAATGGAAATTTTTAGCGCTTTACAGAGTGTTGCGCCCCCTAGTGGTTTGAATCTCACTGTGATATGTTGTGATTGCATACACAGATGGGTTTTAGATGTTGCTTATATTGACACAGTACATTATACAGTTTGTGTTGGAGGGCCTGGAGTGGGAGGGGCTGTTGCCCTCGACAAACCACAAGGTCAAGGTCAAAATCTTGCTAAATAAAAGATGTTTTAGTCTTGGGTGGATAATTCAGGGTCTGGTGCCTCGGGACAGCCCGCGTGGAACCATAAACAAGTCATCCATGAACTACACGTACCCTTTCACATGACGTGACTCGTCAGAAATCAAATGCGACATTTTAAAGGACGAATCCGCCGTGAACACAGATAGAAGTATGAAGCCGACAATCTGTCTGGGGCGAAAGAAAGGAGCGACTGAAGATAAGGAGAAAAAAAAAAGAGGAGAGTAATCTAGTTTCAAAGCGAGGGCAGGGTGGGAGACGGATGAAGGCAGAGGAGGTGAGGGGAGGAGATAATGAGAGAGGAGGGGAGGGACAAAGAGGGTCGGGTCGGGTGGGGGGGCGGTGGGGGGGGATTAAAGGAGGTGGACGGGGGGGGAAGCGCAGTCAGGACGGAGAGATAGAGAGATGAGAGAGATGAGAGAGATAGGGGGGAGATAAGGGCAGGGAGAGGGAAATTAAAGAGCAAGGAGGCAGGTGAGGCCAGGGGGGGAGCGAGGAGACGACGAGCAGGGAAAGTTTGCGCGTTGGTGTTTTCCCGCTCCCAACTTAACGCCACATGCGGACTGTAACAGGGGGTTCACACCGCCGGCGCCTGGCTGACGGGACGCTCTGCTCTGACAGACGGTGGGCGGCGAGGCTCCCGTGACTGTATCTGTGTGTGCAGCTATTTTGAGCTGCTCTGTCAAAACATTACGTCGTGTTTTTTTTATCAAGTTAACATATGTAGCTGGCAAGCGCTGATTAAAGGCATTGATCGAAAATAAACGGGGGGAAAAAAAACAAGTAGAAAATGACTTTGGAGCTCATCATTGATGGATGCAGCTGTTCTCCAAGCGTCGCTTTTGACACGTTTGTTCCTGCAGCCTGCAGATCTGAATGGCTGCAATCAACTTTCTATTCTCTTCCATTTTTTTGCACTTGGCAGGAGGAACTATTGTTCGCGGCACAAAACCAGTAGGAAAACAAGGAAGCCCGGAAATCTGATTGGCTGTTGACAGCTGATGACTCGGCTGACTGGCTTGTTGACCGTCTACGCGTCATCGCTCAGCTCCATCGGAAATGAATGGACCGGGGCCGCTTGTTGGCGGTGTTGCTGGCAGTGTGAACGCACGGTAAGTGTGTTAGATGGTATGTCAGTGCATGTGGGTGCCACTGTACGTTTCTACATGTATATTATACCTATGTGTTGTATTAAACTGTGTGTGTGTGTGTGATGACATTTCTGTGTGTTACTTGCAAAACTCTTATTTTTTTCTCTCATGTTTGATAGATTTGGATCAGTCGCGTTTTTAATTCCTGACATTTTGACATTAAAGCTCCCTCGGGCAGCCCCAAGTGGCAGCGAGACATCACCTGAAGCTACAGTGTGTGTGTGTGTGTGTGTGTGTGTGTGTGTGTGTGTGTGTGTGTGTGTGTGTGTGTGTGTGTGCATTACAGAGATGCTGTCCCGGGAGCCGTCGGGCCTGTACGTCCAGGAGAAGGTGACGTCCTCGGAGGTCCAGCGCCAGGAGAAGAATGAGCAGGACAGTCGGATGTCGGAGCCCACCAGGGCGTGGCGCTCCCAGCCTGTGTAGATCACTATGGCCTGGGACTGCTCGGGCACTGGGAGACACACACACACACACACACACACACACATTTAAATGCATTATTTGAATCCACTAAATTGCACAAGATTCAAATATCGGGGTTTTGAGGTGGCAGAAGTTTTGTTTTTCTGAACACAGCCTGGATATCTTTTACTGCTGAGAGCGAGCAGGATTTTCTAGCTGTGTTGCAATTTTTTTTTGTGACAGGCCTGCAACCTGTAGGCTTTCTGCTGGAGAACAGCAAGGTTGTGAACAAACGAACACACCGACACACTTTTACTCACTACACATAATACACGTATTATCTTCCCTCACCGTTTCAAGCCTAACCGTTCCTCTAATCTGATGAGATACACAGAAAACCCTCACAGCAACACCAGTTTTCTCTTGTAGAAATAGAAACCACAAGTACTCAAAGGCACACAGACACTTATAATGCACATTTAGGGCTGTCAGACAGTTAATATTTGGATTTTTGCTGGAATGTTGGTGTCTAAAAGTCAAAAGGAACATCATTTTCTCCATCAATACGGATTACGTTGGCTTAATTGCGCGAGCTGTTTATGCCTGGATAATATTTAACGATCGATGTTAATTCAGGATTGGCAGCAAAATCAATACTTCATTCCCCTAGAAAATGCAGTCAGCATCTCGAACAGCCAGATTCCCTGGGAGCTGCAAGCCCCTGCGCCACTTTAATACGACCTGGAACAACGTTTCTGTGTTATTTACTCTTAATTGAAAACGTGTTAACGGCCACCGCGAGGCAGTCGCCTCACAGCGGCGTCAACATCGACGTCCCCGAGCGTTCTGGGTCTTTTTGGGCCACTCTTGACACCCGGAGAGGAAAGGTCCACAGCTTTTATACTGCGATCGTGTCCTTGAGTGAGTGACTGTTGGTGCAGCCAGCCCACGGAAACGTTGTCAATGAAATCACGCTCGACGTTTTTAATTAAAATTCTGACAAAACGGCAAATATCTGACAGGGGGGGAGAGTCGAGAAAGCTCCAAGTCAAGCCTCTGTCTGGAGCAAAGGTATCATGTTAACTCTGAAAGCCTGAGAGCCGGCTATCTGCTTAAGAGAAGCATGCTGGTCACTGCAATGCACTTCTTCTTCTACAGGTGTATTATTGGCATTGGTTGATGAACACAATGCAGCCAATACTTTAATTTGCCTGTATTTTGCCTACCAAGCCAATTCGTTAGCTCAATTAATTCCCTCCAGTGCTCATCTAAGCCTATTCACCCTTTTTATTATCAGGTCCATCAGTTTTCGGGTAAGTATTGAAGAAAGGCAGCGTTTAAGAAAGCTCAGAAAAAGGCTCATCTTTATATTCCCATTTAACCTTTAACCCCGGATGAGAGTAAAAGATAATTTCTGGATAATCACTTTCAGCAGCTTTAAGGCAAAATCACAGGCTAGGTTCAGCGCGGGGGAACTTTGAGCCCTCGTCAAAATAAATCAAAGTTTAGATGAAAAAGTGTTTTTTTTCTTTTTACCTATTCCCAGGAGGACAACCGACGCCAGCGCCAAAAACGTCAGCATGGTTTCTGGCTTCTACGGAGCTCCCAAAAGTGATGCTGCAGACCTGACCTGGAGTCTGTAGAGAAGAGTCCCACTCTGGAAGGACAGTCAGTGGAAGGAGGAGAAAGAAAGAAAGAGAGAGAAAGGGAGAGAGAGAAGGGGTTTTGCCAGGACAGAGGGCTTCAAAACAGGACAACAACAGAAAACCCACTGTCCCCTGGTTTATACCCAACCACACCCCTCGCCCAGGCCCGGCCCGGCCCATTCCTCCTCTCCCCTCTTCCTCTCCTTCCCTCTCTTTCTCCACCCTTCCCCTCATTGAAACAGATCACACACATTATCTTTTGAGGTGCAAGAAAAAACATGAGCGAGAGGCACAAGCACCCAGATACTGAATTTGTTGGGTAAACAAATGGCAACTTGGGGCGAGTTTGCTAAATGCAATAATACACCAATAATACACCGTGATGAACAAAATAAGTTACAATCTGAGGCATGACGACTTTTGAGAAAATCCTAATCAATGCTTAGTATGTAGGGGCGTATGCATGACAGGAACCATGAGCATGTGTGGTCACTGCTTGTGTGTAAATATTACATGGGGAAGGATGGGAGGTGTTTGTCTTTTTGGAGGCGGGGGAGGTCAACGCAGTGCTCTCTCCTCCATCACCCCCTCTTCTCCTCTCGTTGCACTTTCACCCGGGGGGGATGAAACAAAGCCCCGAGTCTTCGCTGCCTCTCTTCTCTGTGTCCTCCCTCTCTGCAGATTCCTGCCGTTTGCTGACGTCGAGCTCTCGGAGACAATGGGGAGCGAGGGGGACAGGGGCTGACTGGTGTATGCCCATCTGTCAATGGCGCTTTCTTTTCTCCCCCCCCCCCCCCACCCCCCGACCTCTCCCTCGTTCTCACTTATTCTTTTTTCCTCTCTCTCTCTCTGCCTCGTTTTCTCCACCACCCCCAGACAAAGCTGTGCATTCACTCTGCAGCGCCCACTCCTCTCTTTTCCAGTAACACAGACCTGCTATATATAGATGGGTTGATACGAGGACAGGCGAAGACACCAGAGCACAACGGCGTCAGATGCAGAACCAGACACCAGAAAGAAGGGGAAACAAGAAAGAGAGCAATGTGAACCAAGGAGGGGGGGGACATTCTGCAAAAGCCTCATTTCTGGAGGCCTCGTTCCGTCATCTTGTCATGTGTCGTTAATACGCATTTATTTAGCTGCTGGCGCCATAATGGTGAATACATGCAGATTAATGGTCTGCAGCGTCCCCCGGCTATAGCAAACACACCAGTTGGACTCATTTATTCTCATGAAGTGTACACCAAATGTATCAAATGAGTTAACATCTGACTTTTCCTACCTGTCCCCTTGGGAATATAACATTTTTATATATATATATAGAGAGAGAGAGAGGAAAGAGGCACTTGACAGGGCTGTCCACTTCATCCACTTTCATTGTCAATTATTTTATTGAACCTTTACGTGTCGAGGTTAGTTGAGAGGCAGCGACGGCACATTTAGTCACAGATAAACTTCTGCTTACACATGACACCACGGCACAAATACTTGCCACTTGTGACAAATCGCAACCACTCATTCATCTCATCACCCTAAACACTCCGCTGATGTATCAGTCGAACAAAAAAGGACCATCTGCCAACTTGTTGGCGCCGTCAACTGTCTAAGCTTTGGCTTGAACTGTCTAAATCGCGACATCCTTAACGATTATGGCAGATCCTGCCTTCGGGCCCCCAGAGAAACAGGGGGATTCTTTATGAGCCTGGCAGGTGCAGAACGTGGCAAGCACCCAAACTCGTCAGCACGGAGTGACGGTGGCAGCAGCAGTGGCTGAGCTTGGCAGGCAGAAACTGTATCAGATATAGAGCAAAGGCCCCATTCCTTCAGCTGGCAGTGATATAGCACACTAATGTAGGAGAAGGAGAGATTATCTGCAGCTAAATTATAGAGGAGGGGTAGAGCGAGGAGGAGGAGGGGGAAAGGTACCAGTCAGAGGAAACTCAATCTGGAGAGCCATTTTGAGATTTTAGTGAAATTATACATGAGTCCTCAGCCACACATTAGAGATATTGAGGGGGACAAGGCTTCAGATCGATTGGAGTTATTAGAGATGACTGAAGACGCAAAGTACCCCGGGGTTCAGCCACTGTGTGAATGAAACTATCTCACCTGTCTGGCTGCGAAACCCATCAAATTAGTTCCCACGGGGGTTTGACGGTAGCCTGGGCATGTCATTAGACACCCGTAGAAATGTATGGAGCATATTTCCCTATGATGTTGTAATTTTCTTTGACGTAGAATTACTTCCAATGGAAAACACAAAAAAACCAACACATACCAAGCATAAATTCAAAAGACCAGGGATAATCTGAGTCTGGGAAAGCGTCCCAAACAGTAGATTTTGAGGGATGTTGTCAACTCCATCCATGTCTAATTTGTCTGCAACGTTGAGTGTGTTTGTCACAGCTGAGTGCAGCCCTGATCACAAGGCAGGCTGGCAGATGTGCAGGAGGGGAATGGAGGGCTTCTGCGAATGTGGAGCGTCTTGGGACCGGACTGCTGGAGGGGTTCTTGCCAGTCATGACGATGGGGAAAAGAGAGAGAGAGAGAGAGAGACAGAAGGGGCGAGAGACACCACAGAGGCCAGTTCACATGAAGGTCATGAGACTAATGGCCATTGCAATGATCCAATGGAGCACACAGTCCTAGCCCCTTAAGCACAAGTCTCTCAGTGTGGGCCAAAGTGCAGCGCTGAGGAGGGGGAACAGCCGCCGCCGTCGTAAACCAATCATAACGCAGTCTCCTAAACGACTAGATCGGCTCACGGAGTTTGGCTGCGGGGGATTGGATAATCAACCGAGACATTAGCATAGCCAAATCAGCCAAATGAGCCATGGTGAGCAATAGGCCAGAAAACTGTCAGAAGTTGAGGCTAGAAGGCAGGATTAAATACGTCTCTAACATCTATAACATTATCTGAGGGTTTAATGGGGGCGCAGGTTAACAGCCTGACGTCGGACTATAAAAAGATCCGCCACAAAAATATTACTGGAATGCATGTGCACCTGAAGCATCTAGCAAGCCTCATCCAGTGTTCGGTGTCTTGACAGGGCACACGGCTGCTGCAGGGATTCAAAACTGTGATCTTTCTGTTACAGGACAGGTCTCCCTGTGAGCGACTCGTATCGGTCTCACGGCGTCGGGCCGCTGCGATGAGTCACACAGTGCGGCGCTGTCTCTTCTGTGGAGGACCTAATACTGTTAGAGTGGAGGCTGAAGGGGCGAGGGGAATCATATAAAGGGCCCTAAAAAGGGGCCTGACATCATCACATCCAAAAGGTTACTGGCCAACGCTCGGCGCTCCTGCTCAAGAAAAACACTATTGATATTCCGTGGGTTCGGCGGCGGACAATAGCCGGGCCTGTCCCTCCCTCTCTCCCTCGTGGCCTCGCATGGCAGAGATGTCACAGAGAGCACCAAACAAATGGATGGAGGGATAGAAAGGGATGGAGGGATGGGGAGGAGGAGGAGGAGGTGGAGGAGAACAAACACATTGTTCTCGGGGTGGAGAAAGGGGTATTGTGAGCAAGACAGATAGCTTATGTGGGAGGATGGGGTGGGGGGGGAGGAGAGAGAGAGAGAGAGAGAGGGAGACAAAAGGACAGAGAAAGGTGAAACCTGGTCATAGATGCCCCCTTTTTTCTAACAGTGTTGGGGGGGGGTGGGGGGGGGTGTAGTCCATAACCTGCTGTGGGGGACACTTCCCAAAAACTTTCCGGGGAAAAACGCTCTCACCGCAACCTTTCATCCGTCAACACCGCAGGCCGTCCTGCACTTCCTCCCGAATCGGCATGACATGATTTGATGTGTCAGTTGTTTGTCTTTCACTTCCCACCCCGAACCCCCCCCCTCCAACATGCAGCAAAACAGACGACAGTAATTCAACAGAGGCCACAGGCAGGTAGGGTTGCAAGTGCGAGTCCCCCCCGGTGTGGCCCCGGTCTGAACGGGTGACTTGATGTGAACCAACATCACGGCTGTTTGAACACTGGGCTGGGAGAGGAGAGGCCTCGGCGGAGACGGAGGCCGCCGCTCCGCGATGCCCTGCAGGCGTGTGATGTGCACCAGCTGGCCCCCTCGGTAAACATCGGGCACACACACACACACACACACACAAACACACACACACACACACACACACCGACGCATGTTACACGGTCAGTCCGGAGTGTGTGCAGTTACACAAACACACTTACATCTTGAGCACAAGGATGCAGATGAACAGGAAGCCACTCACACACAAAAAAATAAAACAAATATCCTGGAGTGGAAGCGTTTACACCTCACCAAAGTCTCACCGAGACTCGGGGAGGCTGAAGACACACTTTCCTCTCCACGCTCACAACCACACAGACACAAATTAGGCTGAGACAACACTTGCCACAGTCAACCTTCAGAGTAATGCGCGACAAAAGCCAGGATCATACAGAGCACAATATGGAATTGAATTCATGACGCATTTGCATTTTCAATATTTCATGCTCTGCTGCCTGTTTGATTTCCATCAGGGCCGCTCCCTCCTTCACACTGCCCTTAAAAGGCAACTTCTAAAGCAACAGCACAGCTGACAATTCCTATTTGAATTTCAGATTTGTGTAACGCCAATGGGCCTCTTGTTTCAATTCAAAAATAGACAAGATGTGATGATGCTATTCAAAGTGAGTGATAGACGCTACCCAAAGAACTCGACACTGAAAGGGGAAAAGGAGCATGGATGAATTCAGGAGCAAACCAAGAGGGAAAAAAACACCTGGAATATTCAAAGCCTCCCATGGAGGAGCAGAGGGAAGATAGAAATTAATGGAGAAAAATAGAGAGCACGGACAGACAGAGATAAACAACAGGGGCAGATGGAAAGGGCAGGCAAATCTGAATTTGGAATTTCCATGGTTATTCTACCACAATGGTGTCCTTCTCCTCCACCTCCCCTTCGGCAGTCACACAGGGCACAGCCCACACACTTCCACACACACACACACACACACAAATAATGGGCTAACCACCAGGCGTGCAGCATGCATACCAAGATATGGCAACAATAGCATAACAAATACGGTAATCTAACAAGCTCTCAAGTAGGAAAAACAAACCGCTGAGCATGTGCGCGCATAGCGCCGGCGTTATTTGCTGAAATGCGAGCCACATATAAATGAGCCGCTAGAGGAACTGGCCGACTTTGACATTAAACCAGCACTGTAAACCGTGCACGACCCCGCGCGCCGCAGACTGGAGGCATGCCTCTTTGCCGCCACAGGAATGCAGGCCCTCCAACGCTCATGGTTTCTTTCTCATTCTGGTCAGCGGGACTTCCTGCTGGTCACTAACTACTTCCCCCGAGAGCTGAAACTGTACGGCATGCTGCCTGCAGGCACACGGCTATACTACTACACTTTAAGTGTATTTGGGTAGTTCTATAATTGCGGGGCGTTTCATGTCCGTGGGATATCTCATTATTAACACTTTGTTTAACCACTTAAGAAGCACCCCCGACTCTGACCACCAGGGGAAAATTAGTGAAACGGGTAAAATGCCCAAATTAAAGTTACTGCTCTTGAACCCTTTTGACTACAGACACAATCATGGTCTCTCCTGAAAGGTAAGACCTTGTAGTTTGTTCTCCAGGTGTCAGAATCAGTATTATTGAAGCAGAGCTACAGTATAAACACAGTATAAATTGAAGACTTATTTAGACCTTATTTCAGTGTAAATATCCCGGTGGTTGTCATGTACGAACGCAGACAGTAATTGGATCTCCAGCTGCAGGTCTAAACTACTCCTGGTTCAAAGTGGCACCAAAAATGAGCGTTTGCACAGTGATTTTTCTGAGACTATGCCAGGCAGATTTTCTCAAGTGGTTGAAATGCTTTATTTTCACACATGATCATGTTTCAGCAAATTCCATCATCACATATTATAGCAACTGTCATTTATATCTAAAAAAATAAATTAAATAAACTGTCCAATTTTAATCACAGCCTTCCTGGCCACAAATAATAAAAGGAGCTTATTTCTCATTCTGTTCATCATTTCCCTTTTATGAACACGACAGGCATTCATTACCAATACTCCAAACATTAGGTGTGAAATATCCTTTTATGCACGCCCGAGAAATCATTGTCAACCAGAAACCTCCTGTCAGTTGAAACGTCTCGTCTCAGGCATCACCTGCAGAAAGGCTGTAAGGTCTGATCGTTTCATATTGGTTATTGAACAGTGTGACTCAGGTGTGGATTCATTGAAGCTCAACAACGTTTCTTCCAGTATCAATATTGAATGACATTTAATTAAATTTTAGTAAATTATTTGTGTAATATTGATGAAATTTATTTTGAAAAAATGAAACGTGCTTCTTGGATCAAGGCTCAAAACGGCTCAAATGTCAACTAGAATACGTGTAACAGCTGACAAATTAATATTTTACCCAGAATACCTGAAACCATTAAAGCTTAACATTGGCAAGCAGCAAATATATTATATTTCAGACATGCTTTGGATGAATAGACACACATTTATTTTTCCATTTACAAACACAAACTGTGCCACTGTAATAGAATCATACAGTTGGTGTGTCTTGTTTTCTACCCAACAACTGCTTGTATGAGAGGTTGTATTGCCCTTGTCCCACGTGCACCAGGACACGCCGTCAACCCTCAAGCTGCCAGCACGCCTCTGCGTCAATGTCAACAAGTTGTGGTTCAGTCAAAACTGCACATACATTCACAAACACATCACACACACACACACACACAGAAAAACATCAATCCGTCAGTCACATCCTCTCACACGAGCATCCCTGTGCAGCAACCTCTCCCAATCCTCTTTGC
Source organism: Hoplostethus mediterraneus (assembly GCA_034670385.1). NCBI lineage: Eukaryota > Metazoa > Chordata > Actinopteri > Trachichthyiformes > Trachichthyidae > Hoplostethus > Hoplostethus mediterraneus. Next base: position 443,421 of record JAXDDW010000174.1, read on the forward strand.
AGCTCGGTGTAATAACGGCCTGTCCTTGGCTCTCAGGCTGACCCTTCCCCGTCTGCGACCGCCTCAGATTGATTCAGACTGGACAGTTAGTGGATTTCCATCATCTAATGCAAGCTGTGAGTGCTTCTCCTTTGTCCTGCTGTTTGAGCAACTGTCAGCCCCCACGTCCCTTTTTTCTGCTTCTAATAACGTTTCGGGCAAGCCGGTGTTCTCCTTGGCTTGTCCTCTCATTGCCACACATACTGCATGCGCTCAGCTGCACCGGGGTGCAGAGCTCCGGCAGAAAATCAGGCCAGTTGGGAGTATTGGTATGCTGCCCGCACGCTTGCATTTCGCCAGGCGGTTTTGCGCAGTGCATTTTTGATAGTGATCTATTACCAACAGGTATGCCTTCACTGCTAAGTCGATTTGGCTTTTTGGCAATTTGTGCGTGCTTGTATGTGGAGAAATGTTTATGCATTTGGTTTTGCTCTGAAAAGGGAAATCAAGTCAATAATGCAGCAACTTCAAATGGATAACACAAAATGACAGGATGTGATAAAATTGCCAGAGCCTTTATTTATTTTCATTCAAACATTAGAAAAAGAAAGAAGCTATTTACAATTGTATTGAAATTCATCTCGTCAGCCATCGCGGCCCGCTGACGTCTAGAGACGCTCAGTAGTAGTCCTCTAGGTCAGCTCTGTCTCCCTGGTTCTGGATCTGTTGCTGCTTCTTGTACAAATCAGCGATCTGGAGGAAAAAAAAAACCAGGAGAGCGAGAGGGAGAGAGACATAGACAGAGCACAAAAGAGAGAGAGAGAGAGGGATCATGAAGTCAGGTCAGTAAAACGATGACGACAGGCTAAAAATAACTGTTTGATTATTCATACTCCAGGCTTTGAAGTTGGTTACTGCCAGCCGCCGACTGGGAGAGGAGGCTGTTCACTGAGGCTCGTCAGGATGGAGGTGGGGGGGTGGGGGGGGGGGCAATGAATAATGCGTCAACAGCGGGCCCACCCAGAGCCAGCATGCACCAATGCAGCAGGGTGGTGGCGAGCAGGGAGGCCACCCGTCACCCACCCTGCTGAAGTGTCCTTGAGCAAGACCCCGAACCCCTACCAGGTCCTAGACAGTAAACCGATCCAACATCTACCAGCATCTGTCTCCTGGCGGGCGGTCCCACGTCCCACCGCGGCTACGTCACCGGGGGGGGGGGTTGTCAAGCAGCTTCCGGACGTAAACGTACCTGCGCTCCGTTTGTGGCGTCCTCCGGCTTCTTGTCGTCTCTGATGCGAAGGAAGCGGGGGAACCTCAGAGAGATGCCTTTCACCGGGTCCGCCTGGAGGCAGACGGGGTAAGTCAGCAACACAGAGACAACCGGCGGGTAACAGCCACCGTGACCACCGTGACCGGTGCCGTTACGGAAAAAAAACACTCAACTGCAACTTTAGACTCAAAGTTTACACATTACTGAAGGTGTTGAGTGACTCCTGGTGAACGTCGGGCTCTTGGAACCTCTTAACCCTCCGAACCCCAAAGCCATTTCTTCTGCTCCGTTCAACCCTTTTACTCACTGCGGGCTCATTTGTCACTGCAGCATCTAAGACCTGCATACCAATGGCAGCAGCACCGGCATGGCTGCACGAAATATGACACTCAACAATCTTTCAAAAGTCTTTTCTGCAGTATGAAACAGCTTTAACGCCATAAATCATAAAGAAAGAAAAAAAAGAAAGAAAAAAAGTTTTCCCAGCGCCCACGTGTCTCGGAAATGTTGGAAAGAATCTGAGGCCTCCACATTCTTTACATTGATGTGTACATATTTACTGCTGGCCGTCTGGAGCCGAGTCTCCGTCGACTCGCCTTCACTTCATTTTATCTACAGCAAACAAATCAACCTCCCGCTGAAAGGTGCAGCACTCTTGAGCCTTTACATGTTTTACAGCTCAAATATGTTTGTCTTTCTGTTGTTTTGACTCATCGTCTCTTCTCTCGTTCTGTCTGGTGTGTTGACGCAAACAATAGCTACCCTGTTGCGCAGGATTTCCTGTTTCTTTTACAGAATCTCGCAGCACAAACGATTTATTTTTGGCGGATTTTGAAATGATGCCTGGGGAATCAGGTGATTTTTGATGAAATCTCAACATTTTCATCTCAGATGCGTTTCTTTTTCCTGGCGCAACTGATACCAGAACAGGAAGCATTCAGCCAACTCCTGTTGTGGGAAAGTGCACCGAATTTTTTGCTTTTTACAGAATCTAGCTTTGACAAATGGTTTCATTTGGCCCCCCATGAAAACAAATGGAATATTGAGGAAAGTTTGCTCACCAATTCCCCAATCTTGTTATTTAACTCTATTACACCTACTGCAATATTCTCACCTCACCAAGAGACTTTTAATCCAAAAGAAAGTTTTCAGAGCGGTAACAGAGTCTAAGTCCTGAACCATCTGCAGTAAGCAAAATAAATAAAAATAAATAAAGGATTTCCATTTGCACCTCCTGAAACCAACGCTCTTAAATATGGAGGTCCATTTCTCTACAGCAGTTTGTTTCATTAACTCCACTTTTCATATCACGTCTCACATGCAGGATTAAATGGGCCACATCCCAATTCACAACCAGCTCTTTTTCTGTTTATTATTTGATTTGGTTTTCTTGTGGTCATGTATCCTTTTTTTCCACCTTTAATTGCTAAGGGGCGGGGCTTCTTTCCTCTCCTGCACATATTAATTGATTTTTATTGTGTCAATCGTTTTTTTTTTTTTTACTTGTATAAATAAACTTGTGTACTTAAACCAACACGGTGTCCAACTCTGAGCTGTTGGAAGACACATTATGATAAAATGTGCCTCTGAGTGCTACGAAAAGCACTTTACAAATAAAAGGTATTATCACTACTATGATTAAATGAGTTGTACTCTGGTGTTCAGACACGTTGTGATCCCTCCAACATGCAGCTGAGGGTAATGAACAGGTATCATTTCATTACATCCAACCAACATTTACGACATTTTTTAACAACTCCATTAAGAGTCGCTAATTAAGACTTTTCATTGCCGGTAACAGACCATAACAGGGAGGCTTTATCAGGGGGACACACGGGGGAGTTAGTAAAATGAACTGACCAATCCCATGGCAGCCTTGTAGATGGGCGACAGCGATAGGTCGGCGCATTTGACTTCCCAGACCTGCACGGCGTCGAGCCACACGTCGGGCTCCGCTGATTGGTCGAAGCGGTAGTAGGCCCGGGGCTTGGGCAGAATGTGCTCCTGGAGAGGGCAAGAATACATACATACATACATACATATAAATAAAAAATAAAATAAAAATAGGACAATGCATTCATGGAGAACGTGATAAAGAGACAGTGACAGAGTGGCTCTGGTCGACCCTCAGGATGCCGCTACCGCTTCACGATCACACCCCCAGAGACAGCAGAGGGTTGAGTACCGCTCTGTTCAAACGGTTACCTGCTGGCCTGAGGGGGAGCAGGAGACCGAGGTTTCCAAGCTACAGTGTCCTACTACTATAGCAAGGATGCTTTCACGCACATGCGCTTGTTATTGCCTGAGATGTTTCATTTACATTGTGGAGGACGTCTGAGCGGTTTCTCAATTTCAAATTACATCCAATGGTGCTTTTTACACCAGCAATCATTTGGCCAGCGTAGGTGTCACTTTCCCCACAACGATGCCCATCTCATTTTGCCATGAAATGAGATGCCATTTCTGCAAAATGTGATTCCCAACCAGTGTAATGTTAACTAGGCTGCCGCAGTGTCCGTGGAACTGGGTCATAGTTAGGTAATGTAAGAGAGACGGCAGCGGTGGTGGTTTCACACATTATTCGTACCGCTGGTGTTCAAGTGAGGCTTTTACAATGAGTGAGCAGGTAGGCGTTTCACATCAGCTCTGGCGGGATTCAAACCGGTGGCCTTCTGGGTACGGTCCCTCTAACCGCAGGTCCACCTCGCCACCCGGGGGTGTTTGTTACAGAAGCAATCCTCTCTCTGTGTGGCGCCCCGTCGGCCCGCGGCGCTGCAAGATGGCCACAGCGCCGCTTTAATTCACTTTCAGACGGAGGGCTCCGTCACGAGGCGCCACAGCCAATATCGGCTTCAGAGGAAAAGGTTACACCGCCTTCAATCACCGCGTCGCTGCGATTCTGCACCGGACAGCAGTTTGTTACCGTTGTTTTAAAAAGTGCTCTAGAAATAAAACTACAGGTTGAGCGTTATTTAAGGAGACATATTGACCAGCCAGACCCCTGAGTCTGCACCCTCAACCTTTAAAACATTAAAGAATTAAAGGTTTCATTCCAACAGCAGAGACGCGCTTTGGAAAAACAACATTACAAAAACGACATTACCTGACAATTAGTATTTCAAAGCTTCCGTGTTTTGTAAGCACGGGTCTAAATATAGCCGATAAGGTCAGCCATTGTACTGTAATGAATTCTACCTCTCACAACAGAGATCGTTTTCTGAGAGTAGGCGTCCAAACGTCGTGGAGCGAACCTCTTCAGGTGGAAATGAAAAGGTAATTCATTACCTAACTCAGAGCGCTCATTCTCAACTAAGACTTAGCGTCATTTTATGATATATTGGATTATATTACAAGCATTTCTCAAAGATCTAAAAATGTTGAATCAGTTCTAAATAACGTATTTTTGAATGAGAAGTATCAAACCGAGTAAAGAAATTGAATTTGTTTTTGATAAATAATGAAAGAGTTTTCCATTCACTCTGTTAGAGTATACGCAGGTGACTCTTTAACAACTCAGTGTCCATTAGTATCTCAAAAGGATGAAATGAATGAAGGAATTATTGTTTTTCAAGCTAACAGAAACCAGAGACCTGAACCACGCTCATCCCGGCTCCTTCAACCTAAAAGAAGTAACACTGATTCAGTCTAAAATCCAATTAACTGCAATTTTGGCATTTCTTTCCTTTTTATGTATGTCGTTTATGTATCCGTGTCATACCCGTTGCGGCCTTGACACTTGCTAAAAGCCCGCTGTATGGTTTTAAAAACATCCGTCCTTTCTTCCGATCGTTCCTGAGAAACACTTAATTGCAGGTTTGTGGTTTTGTACCCGACTAGCAACAGCCTTGCAGCGCCACTTTACCTTTAAGAACTTGTAATGCTGCTCCAGATCTTCATCCTTGAAGCCTGTCCCGATCTGGAGGAGACAAAAAGGAGATAAGAGACACGCACACACACATGCACACACACACACACTCCCCCATGGTGAGACGGCAGACATTTGGCAGAGAGCGTCAGAACACGGAACAGCAAGCAAATCCCCCCCCATGCCAAAAAAACGCCTTGTCTGCCTGGTTCGCCCGAAGCGTCATGTCACCTCTCAAAGACTCGAACCCACAGAGACGCGAGCTGAAACAAACGAGTCACCTGACAGGCAAACGGGCCCCGGAAAAGAGAACGAGAGGAAGGTGATTTGACGGCGTTTTTTTCCCACCTGGCAGACGAGCTCAAAACGCAACCGGTAGGTGTTCGGAGGAAGCCTTGGGTTTCGGGGCGTGTTGACACCAAGCGTGTCTGGAGCATTTCCTCTTTTATTACGGGTTGTTTGGGAAGGAGAGAACCAAAAGAAACCAAAGAACAAGGTTTGACTGGTATAAGGAGACGGATGTTGACGTCTGACAGCAGCAGTGCCTCGTGCTTGGAGAGCCTAGCATCACAAAACGAGTCTGGACTGATGCTCGCTATTGAGATGTTCCTTCATGTGTTCTCAATTGGTCTGAACAAAGAGCAGATGAGTCCATCAAGTTTTGGCTACAGCTACAGGAAGTGGCTCCCCCTGCCGTCAAAACCGTCAAGACAGGATGCGACTTGTGACTTGTTTACGAGCCCGAGTCCCTTTATAATTAGACAGCATGAACATAAACAAACCAAATAGAGAATACGACTCTAAGAGCTTTCCCACTCTTGTTTGGACCAAAGAAACCAGACTGTAGGTGTGATGGCACCCTAATTGTCATTTCTGTTTCATTTGTGGGGTTTTCCTTGTTTTATTTCATCCCCCAGGTGGCGGAAATACAGGACAGCCTATCAAACCAAGGATCTGAAAGACTTTCATGTTCAGGACACATGGAGCTGCACATCTGATTTCTGTTGCTACACTAAGAATAACTACAGTTTCTATCAGGGGTTCATGTCAAACACTGCATTAGACCATTTATACCCATTTAATACGATTCTGCTTGAGTGACCCCAATAAGATGATTTTTCTAGTTAGTCTAGATTTAGTGTATAGTTGTATATTTGTCTATATTGTACTGCTGATGAATCCCATGATCAATACAGTCTTTATTCTCAGTGAGCTAGCTTCTAGAGAGTTGGGTTTTTCTTTCCTGCTTTGTAAAGTCCGCCTGAGGAAAGCTTTAAAAACTGTCCTAACATCTTGTCATAACATAAAGAATACGTGAAATTGTGAAGGTAATGGCGATCCCCTTTCATGCAATCAAAGAGATTACAAAAGATCCCTGCTGGGAACAAATGAAGCGCTGAATTAATACTGACAAACTGAGCCTGCTCTGCTCCTCCTAGCCAAGGGAAAAAAAAAAAACACACACACAATTGGATTTAAGAAGCCCGAGAAAGACTCAACTAGGACAGTGTTATGTTAGTCCAAGCCAAAAAGTGGGAAAGCATAAAATTGGAAGAGAAGGAGTTTGGGTGTTGGAGTGTCTGAGGCCGGCACAACCCTGTAATGAAATTAAACTAGTTTGTAGGTCCTGGGACACTATTAAGGGGAAACCTGTGATGAAGTCGTCCTTCCTAAACCTTCTCTCATTGCACCAACTTCGGGAATGGAAGAAAAATATTGGCGTCTTTTCCCGAGGACCTGTCAAATACAGTAAGACACTGTTGGGTTGAATTTGTGTTTCGTTTGCTTCTCGTAAACCCCCGACAGGCGGCAGGAGCTCCTTCTGACTCAACAGCTCAATAATAATACACTCACCTGCAGTTTAAAGTCTTACAGTCCATTTAGTTCAAACCTCTGCTGGCACTCATGGCTCTCCATACCCGGTGACCAACAGGAGGACTGGTTTTACTGGACAGCTCCCAGTAGTCAACAGTAGAGGACTGGTTGTACTGGGCAGCTCCCAGATGTGTGTGTGTAAGGGTCTGAATGTGAAGCAGGGTGTAGCTGAGGAAGAGTGTGTGCTAGTAAATCTCTTCCGGTGGATAAGTAAATAACAGTTACAGGAAGGTGTTTGCAGGACACCGATGACACAGGATTTATCGTCTGTGGTGCAGTCATACTCTGTGTGTGTGTGTTAATGTGTGTGTGAACTAGCCACACACACACATACACACACACGCTTAGCACTTATCCCAAGATGCACCCAGTCACGCCTCTACTGAGGCTGGTAGACACACGCCGATTTCCTTCCAACTCAGATTTGGGGGGAATAAAGTGACGGTACACAAACACAGAGAAAACGACCCCCCACCACCACACACCCAATTCACATGCAAACATACAAGACACACACAGACACACTCTTAACAGCCCCCCACATTTACCAAAAACACACACACACACACACACACCTTGCAGACAGACTGGAACTCCTCGTTCTCGTCGTCGTAGCAGGCCAGCAGGAAGCCCCCATAGGTGCCCGTCCTCTTGCCTTTACCCAGGTAGGCACCGATCACACACAGGTCCACCGTGTCCCCCACCCCGTCCAGGTAGTCCTTCTTCAACTGGGGGAGAGGAGAGAGAGAGAGAGAGAGAGAGAGAGAGAAACAACATTTAAGTGTGTGTATTTACTTATGTATTGTGTATTTGCCAAGATTGGTTGGCGGTGTATCTTAAGTGTGTGTGAATTTGTTTCCGCACACACACACACACACCTTGAGCCAGTTATGAGAGCGCTTGGCAATTTCATAGGTGGCGTCCTTCTCCAGAGTCTTCACCATGAGCCCCTCGCAGGAGTCTGAACACACACACACACACAAATACACATTAAACACCAAGACACGGCTCAAGTCGAGCAGAGAGGAAATGAACAGATTATCTTTCAGATACATAGAAAGTTTTTGTCTTTCTCACACACACACACACACACGACAAGTGAATACACACATTTCTACTCTCTCTCATATACAAAGAGCTCACAGGCACACACATTTACACAACTTTCTCACACACACACACACACACTGCAGACTACTTGTATTTCTCCTCTTAATGGTCTATTAGAGTAAAGAGGCCGTCATCAATCTATTTTTCAGTGAAGTCGACTGGATCCTAAAACGTTCCCTGAGGCCGAGTTGGATTTCCTAACAGTAACTTCCTCTCTTAATAACACTGGTTGGGGTGAAATGTCTTTTGTAATACACCAGTTAGAAAAATATATATAGGGGAAACACTGGTGCACACACACGCAAGTCTTTCTCTCTCTTGCACACACACACACACACCTCGGACCGACTGCTCCAGGAACTCGGCGATGGCGTCGGTGTTGTCGGAGTCGATGAATCGGGCGAACACAAACTCTCCCTCCACCTCCGAGAAGCTTTCCCTCAGTAGAGCCCGACGCCGACACAGCGGCTGACGGACCAGGGACTGGGCGCGCACACGCACACACACACACACACACACACACAGTTAACAAGTTATTACAAACGGCAAAATTGCAGTCATTACAATGATTCCCTCGTCATAGCTTGGAGCCTTGCAATCATTATCAGTATAAAACGCATGCTCAAGCCACACACACACACACACACACACACACACACACACACACACACACACACACACACACACACACACACACACACACACACACACACACACACACACACACACACACACACACACACACACACACACACACACACACACACACACACACACACACACACACACACACACACACACACTACCCTGGAATGACAATGAGTGTTAAATCATTACGTCGTTGGGCCTCCAGTAGCTCCATCATTGGCATTCAGTGGCGTCGCTGGCATCCCGCACACAAACAACAAGCACACACACGGAGAGATCCCTGGGTAATACTTTCATCATTTCCATCAGGCCTTACCTCGCCGTTGAGGTAGAGGAGGTCAAAGGCGTACACACACACTTGGACTTTGATCTCTGAGGCATCCACGTCCTGCAGGGAGGCATCAAAACACATATCTAAATACCTTCCCTTTATGAAACGGTCACGAATCGGTGTACGTCCGACCTCGGAACTCGCCACATCAAGCCCTTTGATTTCCTCTCATTCATCTTTAAAGTTCACCGCCGTTCCCTGGCACCGGCAAACCCCCCCCCCCCCCCAACTTCCGAAGTCAACACCATGACCCTTAATAACCATGATACAAGGTTCCCCACACGCACTTGGACATCTAATTCAAGGACTTTTCAAGGACTTTCAAGGTATCGTTTGGTGAAATTCAAGGACTCAAAAGCAACCTAGCATGTTTTTGAGTGACATGGGTCATTTTTTATCTTTACTGTCAGAATTTGTATTATTTTATTATTTGTTATTTAGGGATCTGACTCCTTAGAGTGCCCATCATACTGAAAGTCAACGTGCTGTTATAAGATAACAAACCAGTAAAACCATTCTGTGCCTCAAATAATCATTCAAAATAATAGTAATTAATAATGATGAGAATCTATCACGTTACCCTGGTAACCTGCTCTCCATCTTTACCCTCTCTAATCCCTCTCCTTCCCATTTTCAAGGATTCTGGAAAAGGGAAGTTTCATTATCATTTATTTATTTAATGTGATTTTTGTGGTGAAGAAAAAAAAAAAAAAAGCATTGCTGGCATTTACAACCCACCACCCACCCATCCCCCCCCTCGCTCCCTTCCTCCTCTCCCTCCCCTCCCTGTTCATCACTCCTCCACCCATCTGGCTCATCTTTCTGCTATTTATCTCTCTCTCTCTCCTCCACCCATTTCATTCATCTCTCTCCTCTCCCTCCCTCCTCTCTCCCTCTCTCTCCTCCCTCTCTCCCTCCCTCTCTCTCTCTCCCAGTCCTCACCTTCCTCTTCCGGGTGGTGAGGACCTGGAAGGGCTGGATCTGCTTTTTCTCCCGGTCCCAGGCCACCGCTTCCGAGTCCAGGACACAGGACACCACCGAGTCCTTCTTCACCTGGGGATGGAGAGAGAGGAAGAAGAGGTGAGAAGAAAGAGGTATGGGCATCAGGAGTGACCAAAGAGATGAGACTATATAGATATCAATAAGGAGTACTTGAATACGCCTATAAGCTGAATCAGCCACACCAAGTCTTTTTAATGTCAGTTAAGATGAAACAGAAGACCAATTTCCTGACTGAAATAAACATGAACACACAAAACACCAAAAAGAAACATTTTTAAGACCTCTAAAACTGAATCCAACACTTAAATACTGTGCCAACAGTATCAAGGACTTAAAAGGCCATGATTACAGGTCATCGAGTTCAAGACCTTTTGGCGTCAACACCATTAACCCTCTCTCCAGATTTGTGCTAGCTGCTTTTTGAATTTCGTTTTTATTACGGTCAGAAAAGTCACTAGATCCAACAACAACATCATCAAGTTGTGAATCGTTGTTTTTATCCAGAGAGCAGTGCAGTCTGAAGTCAGTCAGCCAACGAGGAGACGTCTGCTGCCGTCTCTCCTGCTTAACCAATTACCAAACTGTTATTAACACACACCCTCTGCTGGTTGGACAGACGCCCACAAGTCAAATGCTTTGAGTTTTTTCACGTAAGCGCTGAAGAAAATTTCTCTATATGAGGAAAACCCCTGCTATGGCTTAGTACACTACACCACAATGTGACCATCACATGGTTTCCAACATGGGACCAGTCGTTGCTACAGATAATCTTGTGTGTGAAGGTTAAGGACTTCTTGCCCAGTCCAGTTGCTGGAGGAAGTCTCGACATTCCCAACATCACTTAACTGCAGGTATTTCCTCACTGGGAACTTCCTCAGCTCTGGCTTTACCAAGCAGCACTTGCCACCTTAAAGCGTTCGGCAACAGCATTTTCAAGCAGGAAGCTCATCTACCATCGTTCCCCATGCCGTGAAAACACAGCATGAATGTTCAATATCAAATCTTTTCAGTCTGTTCAGGTGTCGAGTGTGCACATGAGGAGGTTAGGCAGAGGTAAAGAAGAGGAGGTTAATAAATGTCAAGAAAGATGAGTTAAGAAGCACAGAGAGAATGAATGAGGAAGAGACTGCAAAAAGGTGAGCATAAGAAATAAACAGGTATTATTAAGCAATGAAGAAGAGGGGGGGTAAACATAGAGGTGAAACAAAAGGGCGAGAAGAGAAAGAAGAAACAAAACTAACAAGTGTGAAGACAGAACGGTGAGGAGGTGAGAAAAACGAGTGCGAGAGCAAAGAGGTGAGAGCGTAGAAAGTGATGGAAATAGCGAAAGGCAGGGGTAAGGACTAGCATCGAGAGGCAGGAACAAAAAAGCAAAAAGAAAGTGAGAAATTAGAGACAGGCGGCATTGAGAGGTGATGAAAAGATGAGACCGAGTATGAGAGGAGAGAGGAGAAATAGAGGTTGAGAGAGCAGTTAGGGGGAGTTGGAGGGACAGAACTGATGAGGACGGAGAGAAAGAGCCAAGTGGCTTTGAGGAGTAATGAAAAGACAAAAAAGAGACTCGGTGTGAACGGGGGAGAGAGAGATCTGAGGAGGGAGGTGTAACTCGAAATGAGTACCTGACAGAAAGAGAAAGAGAAAAAATTAGAGGGTGAGAAAAGGAAGGTCAGGTAGCACTGGGAAAAACGAGGGGACAGTAAACATGTCACCCTGTCGTGATTTCCCGCCGGGCCAATCGGTAGCAAATACAACGCCTCGTTTCGCCTGGAATTGCGATTTCAATAAGTACAATTTCAAAAAAGAGGGGAAAGGAGCGGTGACATCATCGCTAACCCTAACCCCAAAAGTTTCAACAAAAGTCGATCCACGGCGGCTGACGCATGGACAAAAAAAAAAAAAAAAAAGGAGGCCGATCCATACTCGCTTCCCGGTAATGATCAGGCTTGACGTCCCGTAAGCAAGAACACCTCCATGACCTAGAAAGTTTATTCCTACCTGGCTTGTTAAGGTCTTTCAGCTCAGAGATGTTTCGAAAGTGGCGAACACGTTTCGGCTGCATCTGTTTTTTGACGACATCAGGATCGGTAGTTATACAACCGATGTGTCCCGATTTTTAAATAAGTATAATAAACAAAAAAAAACATTGATTATTTATCCTGTACTTGTCTGTTTGAACGTTGTAATTGCTATTTACTAGAATTATCCAGTAGAGGGAGCTCTAATACAAGTGTGAGCAGCTGACGCGCTACTTCTGTAATACGATCTTTTACATTTTTTAGTTCTTTCTGCATTTAATTTTATTTATTTGTTTGCTCAATGTTCAATGTTCTCAAATATAGAAAATTTAATAAAATATAAGTATCTTTTTGACAAAATATCGGTCAAAACATCAGTAATCGGTGGGCTAGGACTCTCCTAAATTGGGATCGGCAATCGGACCCAAAAATCTGGCATCGGTCGGGCTCTACTGGAAACGTGGCCGTACTGCGCAGAGAAACCGATAACCAGCGACTAATACAACGAACAAGTGAAACTAGTTGTAAAGCACATCCTCGTACAAGCCTAGAAAGTGGAAAACTCCCTGATATTCCCTGATTTCCTCGTAGAATTTATCGAATTCCCTGACGTTCCCGATCTGGAACGCACGATATTCAGGAAATCCCATGACAACTGCAAGCCTAGAGGATTAAAGGGGAGGTATGGACGAGGAGAGGTATGGACGGGGGTGTCAAATACCAACAAAAAAAAGGGTTAAGGGTTTCAACAGAGAGAGATGGAAATGCAGAGGAGGCGATAGCTGGACGGCAGACCAAGTACAAGTAAACAAACGGCAGATAGGCAAGGCTGACAAAGTGAGAAGCAGACCGAGGGAGAGATAAATGGATGAAGTTGTTATCCACGCTGTAAAAACCCATCTGACAACCATTCAAACTGACTTCTCTCTCTCTCTCTCTCTCTCTCTCTCTGTCTCTCTCGATTTACCTTGGGAATGCGCGAGATAATATCAGGGTATTTGCTGGTGTTGTCTTCTTGGTTGCGGCTGAATATTCGCACCTCGCCGCTCTCCAGGATGTGGATCTGTTGGGGGAAAAAAAATATAAATATATATATCGTTTTATCATTAAAAAAACCTTAAAGTGGTTCAGCTGCTGATCAATGACCGTAACTGAAAGGACGAAGAGGGAGGTGGGGATAACGGACGTCTAATTATGGGGCACACATTTACACACACACACACACACACACACACACACACGCACACACGCACACACACGCACACACACGCACACACACGCACACACGCACACGCTCGCCTGTGGTTGTCCGTCAAAACAAACACACCCACTCGCTAACAGGTTTGCTTGCTTGCTCATGGTTGTCAAATCAAATCCAAACACACAGACGCAAACACTGCTGAGAGTTGTCATGGGTTGTGAATCCTTGCGTGCACGTACACACACACTTTGCTTGAGCAGTGTGCCATGAGTCCCTCTGCTGGTTGTTTGAGGTAACGTCTACTGCAGTCTGGCGAGAGAGAGAGAGAGAGAGACAGAGAGAGACAGAGAGAGACAGAGAGACGTCATAGCGTTTGCTCACTCTGTCTGTCTCCATATCATTCTGTCTCTCTCTCTCCCCCTCTCTCGCCACCCTCTCTCTCTCTCTCCACCCTCTCTCTCTCTCTCTCTCTCTCTCTATTCATCTCAGTTCAAAGACACTTTATTGGCATGACTGTCCAAAATTAACAATACTGCTAGAGGGGTTCACGTTACAATCTGTCCCTCGCTCACCGTTTCCCCCTCTCCCTCTAGGTCTCTTTCTCTCTCTCTCTCTCTCCCCTCCCCACCTCCTCTCTCTAGGTCTTTCTCCCCCTTTCTCTCTCTCTGGTCCCCAATGGGAGAGGTAGCTCACTCTGCCTACAGGCCTAGGGCAAAAGCAGCACTACTGTTTATCTTGAAAGAATGGGCACACGCATGCGCACACACACACACATTAAGGAAACACCATACACACATACACACGCACACACACACAAAAAGCCACAACAGCAATACCTCACATACCCAAGCAACACAGCCAAAAGGTATATGCATACAAAATTCAGCAGGCATATGCTCAGTGGCAACGCAGGAAAACAAACAATTGTACTCCACCACATTGCCACACACACACACACACACACACACACACACACACACACACACACACACACACACACACACACACACACACACACACACACACACACACACACACACACACACACACACACACACACACACACACACACACCTGTGCTCGCTCCCCATCGTACTTGTACTCGCAGGTGAACGCCGCCTCGTCGAACCTCTTCATCACCTCGCCGACCCCCTTGGTGGGGTGGGCCAGCATGGGTCTCAGCGGCACACCTGGGAAGACAAAGGGTGAGAGGGGTGAGAGGATGGGAGGAGGGTAAGCTAAATGGAGGGTAGGAACAGCGAGACGGCAAAGCATCAACACAGACACTCGGTCCTGCATTTTTCATGAATCCTAAATAGTTAAGAAACTAATTGTAAGTTGGCCCAGGAAAAGTTTTCTTCACTCGCGAGGCAGATCTGGGATCGGTTTCGCCTTTCGACAAACAAAAAAAAACAAAAAAAACGCCAAAACCCCAGAAGCTGTGACAGGAGCTGCGATGACACAACAGCATCACACCCACAACTGTTTCCATGACAAAACCGTAGTTCAAACTATTTGTGTTTTCATTTGGCCCCGATATGAAAGCTCTCTGACTCAGCTCCCTTTGGGGGGTGCACTGCCAAGTTAAGCTTCAAAAGCAGCAGGAATAATGAAAATAACAAATAATGAAATATACCAATAAAAAGCCCCCCCGACTGTGGCTACAGTGCAGAATAACAACCATGGCAGGACGTCCTCCGGCAGGAGGCTGCTACCACCCAAAGCTCACCAGCCACCTCAGGGCTGTAGCCTCACTGTTACCACGGGAGCAGACGAGCAGCGGAGCAACGTTTAGGATCACACAGAGCAGAGGTAGGATGTATGTTTTAATGTATAATGTATACTGTGCCCTGTGTCACGCTTCAGAAACAGAGTCCTGTCTGAAAGCTTTTCGCCGGCAGAATAATAAAAAAAAAAAATTCATAGCTGAGCCAAGAGAATTCTTGGATCCACTTTGGGTTAAAACGCAAAAAAATAAGAAAATCTCAAATTTTGCACAGGTCCAACTCACTCCATAGCCAATGTGCAACTAATGCTGTGAAGCAGGAAAAAAATCATAGGAATACAGACTAGGAGTCCATCCAGTTTTTTCCACAAAGAATTACAAAAAATCCCAGGGGCCTGAAAACGGATCGGTCTGGAATCGGGAGTTGAGGATTTTAGTAACTGAGCGTCAGCTGCGAGTCGGTTCGGCAGAGGGCTTTGAAAAAAGTGCATGGTGTTACGCAACATGGAGACAGAATTGAACACGGCAGTACCACGGAGGGACACACTAATGACTTGTCACATGGATGCGAGTGTACGAGAAACCTTTGGTGCGAACATTGTGTGCGAACAAATAGTCGCACTTTCATTATTGTACCTTTTCGAATAGAAGAAATAATTGTTTAGCAGCTGGTAGATTCATCTCACTCTGCAGCCACAGCCAAGATTTACTAGCGTTCAGATGGCGGCTGGTATCAAGTTCCACCTTGGTGCCAAGGGTCCTTATCACAAATAGTTTGACAGCGGCGTAATTGGGAGCTAATCCTTATTTTATTGGTATCTTTTATCTTCAAGTGATAAATGATTCAACTGAAACAGCTGACTCGCCCACTGGATGGCTCAATAAACACAGCAGGCCAATTACCCTTTTTGAAATCGTATAGCAACTTCCTGATTGGCTGGTTACCTGGGGTAAGCTTGCAGCGATTAGGTAGTTGGTCTATGCCCTCCTTCAGCAGAACTGGGATGATGACGTCGTAATTGGGCATCTCACTGGATGGGAAACAAAAAGACATGTTTTTAAAAAAAAAATTAATTAAAAAAAAAATCAATATCATCCAAAATTAAAGTCAACAGAACGAGCGAGCCGAGGAATGAGGGAGAATAAGAGATGGGGCTTAAGAGGGATGAAGCATTTGTGGCGGCAGGCAGGGACTGCAAAGTGAAATGAAGGGGTTTGTTCAAGCTTCAGGTACCAGTAAGTCTGTTTGAGAATGAGACTCTTCTCTTCGATCCAAGCCCTCTTGCTCTCGGCGCTCATCTTCTTCCCAGCGTCGATCACAGCAGGGGGGAAGTCTATAAGGGAAGGGAAAATACATTTAACAGCTCTGGGTGAAGCGTCTCAACATTCATATGACCCGACACTTGATGGACCAAAGTCTGAAAGGCTTCAGCAAAAACGCCACAAAACCTCAGTTTTAATTGTAATGAAACGATTTAGTTCCCCAGATCATCGAGACTAATAATCATCTTGCACATTATTATGGAAAATAAATATCAAATAAAACGATCAATTATTAACTATTAATTAAATATAATGATCCATTTCAGCCTTAATAGCAGTTCGCAGTTCGTTGACCTGCCTGATTAAATGGCCGGTTCCATGAGTTGAAACATTTCCAGACCAGATCAATGCATTCCCACACAGCCGCTGGTCTAATTGACTCTTATTAGTATCGGTGGTTCTTCACAACTTGAGGTACGCTTGAGGAATTCATTTACTTGGTGTGGTGTGTGTGTGTGTGTGTGTGTAGTGTTGGTGAGACGGAGTCGGATTAGTGCAGGGATGTCAAAATGTTGTGAGACCAATTCAACAAAGGAGTTCATTTCAATCAGTTATGTTGTTTGTTGTGTGGTCAGTATGCTGGTATATTGGCTGGGTAGCATCAGCTCACCTCGAATCCCACACACACACTTTGAGTTGTTCATATTTCATGTTTTGAGCTATGGTTTACTTTTTTATTCATCTTGTAAAGCACTTTGTCACAAAGTTTTGTGCTCTATAAATAAAGTGTGGCATTACTATTATTACCTGCTCTCACCCACCCTCTTCCACTGACATCTTATCTAGGTGTTTAAACAGCACTGGTGTATTTGTACCCGTCCTTCACCCGACCATAAAAAAACCATACATTTTTCAAACCCCAATTTCAAGAGGCAAACTGAGGCAAACGGCGGCGTTCCCAGCGCCCCGCGTTGAGTGAGGTGAGGTTGTAATGACATCGATAATCGGGGCTACCTTGTCCTGGTGGGGTCAGGCAGACGGCCTGGCTCAGCGCTGCCAAGACACTCTGCTCAGCCAAGCCTATCCTCAGCTTCCCCGCCAGGGACCTGTCAATCAAAACACACGACCAATAGCAGTCAACGTCAACACCCGAGGCACCTGTTACCCATGACGACGGGTACATGCTTGAGCAGACAGTAATAAAGGTATGTGTGCGATGTATGTGTGCGATGTGTGTGTGGGTGTGTGTGTGTGGGTGTATGGTCACACATGCAGCAGTGCTTGCGTGCGTGAGTGTGTGTGTGTTATTTTACCTGACTATGTAGCGAGCCTCGGAGAAGCGGCACGCCACAAAGAGGCCTTTGATGATGTCGATTTTCTTATTCATGGCCTGAGGCGGCCGGGAGGAAATTGAGATTCACAGAGCAGGAGCAAGAGACAGAATGCGAGAAGAGGGAGGTCACCAGTGAGCACACAACGATGTTCAACCAGTTTACAAAAAGAAAAGAAAAATCAAACGGCAACGGGGAGGAAAAGCAACTTATTTCTCGAGGCATTCCACCAAACTGACCAATTCAAAGACTGAAGAAGCATAGCATCTTTTCTCTACCAATTACTTAACAATCCTTTGTTGAACACACACACACACTTTATCTTTTCTTTCCTTTCCCACTCCAATTTTGCGCGGTAAATGGTCTGAAAACATTTCCCAGAGTCCATTCTCCTCTAATGAAAATGTTATTGCGTGGCTCACCGAGTTCCCACTCATGTTGGCAATTTCCTTCAATTTGCCGAACACGCCCCCTGCCGTCAGATTGGCGGGTTGGAACATCATGCGTTGGTTGCTACGGGAACTCTCTGCCACCAGGCCCAAATCCCCTTTCTCCTGCGCCTCTGCCTTGATTTTGTCCAATTGTCGCCCTGGCAACAAGACGGAGACGGTAAATACCTGCCACCTCACCGATGAGCAAAAAAGGGAAGGATTGCCAATTAGGCTGGCAATGAGTGAGCAAGTGTTTGGGTGTAAAATAAAGTGTGTGTGTGTGTGTGTGTGTGTGTGTGTGTGTGTGTGTGTGTGTGTGTGTGTGTGTGTGTGTGTGTGTGTGTGTGTGTGAGTGTGTGTGTGTGTGAGTGTGTGAGTGAGTGAATTACCAGTTGCTTGGGCAACAGCTTTCATCAGCACCGTCTCGCCCACCCCCAGCTCCAGCCCCAGGTATGCCGGACCCAGCTGGTTCAGGCACAGGTACACACAGCACAACAGGTCGTCTAGAGAGGGAAAACACACACACACACGTTAATACACACCACTAAACACAAATAGTCAAACACATCACCACAAACACACAAATGCAGAGGTGCACACACACGCAAACAGAATCACAGACAAGACACACACTTTTGCACCCAAACACACACATGCAAGGCATCCCACAGCAACACGCGTACACACCCCTGCTCCCCAGCGAACAAACACTCATGCATCAGCAAACTGACTCATCCTCCCACTTTTATGTGCAACCTGGCTTCATCATCATCTCTCTGATAGAGTAGCTGGCAGCCAGCTGCCTGTGTAGGTACATCAGCATGCATTATGGGAGAGATAAAATACCATTTACCTGGAGAGAGCAGCAGCACGGAGCGGAGCAGGTTCGACAGCGTCTCGATGTTTCTCAACCTAGGAAATGACAACGGGGGGGCTTTGAGACAAGGGAGACGGGGTAAACGGATTTTAAAGTCGCCCTGCGACTATGTCAAGGTGGGAAACGAGATTTATCTTAATAGAAAATCAAATCTGGGAGGCAGATTAGGAGTTCATTTCTGAAAAGCAATATATCAATTATAGAGGAAGGTGGGACAAGTCATTCCCCGGATGCTCGTCATTTAACATCTTCAAAACACAGGATGCAGGAGGATGCAGTCTGTAAAGGGGTTTTCAATTTGTCAACCACAGACTTCAGTTACAAACCCTAATTTAAAACGTATTCCCATTCCCATAAAAGCCCTTCCATGACCTAAAAATGTTATTCTCATTTTTAGGTAACCAGTCTGGTTTACATCCTGGAACATTGTTGTAAAGTCACCGTTTGTACAATCGCTGATTTTTGCTGGATTCCCCAGAATACGTATCAAATCCCTGTCTGGAAAACACCTCTCTGAATTCCAGAAAATTCCAGAAAATCCCAGCGGGAGGCCTGTGTGATTCGTTTTTGCTGAACATGCTTTTATTGACATTAGCAGTCACTTTCTCCCAAATGATGGACACCTCATTCTGGCTCTTACCTGCCAGAGTCCTCTTCGATCTTCTCAAAGGTGCGAGCCACAGCCAAGTACGGCACTCTGCAGAGGCAAGGAGTATTTAGTGGGTGATGCATCTTTATTTAGACAGACATTTACATTTCAGGCATTTAGCTGACTCGGCTACCCGGAGCGACTAGCAATTACTGCAACAGTAGAGGAAGCCTCAATTCCTGAATATCACACATTATTGGCAACCGATTGCACGGAGGTCAAAGGTCAGAGCTGCACCGGCCTGACAACAGATGGAGCAAATGTTCCTGTGTTCCTGCAACGATTAGGTATAACAGAGATGTATGAAGTTTGACACAGCACGTCCCCTTCACAGAACTGAACTCACCAGAGGAGACTTTTCTGATGAACCCTGGGATGTCAATGCATCCAATGTATCCCAGGAAAACAAATCCTGATGTACCAGACAACATTTTGGGCCCAGTCAGTCCAGGGTCAAGCAATATTTGAAAATAACCTGTTGGAGTACTAGATGGGTACACTAGGGCAGTACGAGTGCCAGAAAGTTTAGAAAAGCACAGGAAAGTATGTGAAAGTAAATCCAGTCAACTTTTCTGTGACTGACATGTTACCCAACACAGTCTGGAGGCAGTAAGCCCCGCCCGTCTGGCTCCCACAGGCGGGTCAAAACAAACAAACAATTATTTGCACATGGTATTTTACCCTGGCTCGGGCCCAGTTAGAGCGGCAGGGTTCCAACCTCCATGATTTTTCCATGACTTTCCATAACTGAGTCAGAGCGCTTCCCTGACCTCAAAATTGGATTTCCTTCCTGGTTTGTTAATGTTGTTTTTCAGCTCAGAAACAAAGTCTGGTTACAACTGCTGTGCAGAAGTGGCCGTGGGGTGTAGAGAAGCAACACAAACCACCATCTGACACAATGACTGTATTGTTGTAAAATCAATTATTTTATCTCCCTGCGAGGTGACTCACTTGTAAAACACAGTTGATGTTCCCTGACTTTCCCTGTCTGGAACACACCTCTCTAAATCCAATGTGGAGTCCCATGACCTGAATCAGGGTGTTCATATTTATCACATTTCTGCATAGGGCAGTTGAGGTGAGAGGTGAACAGGCTGTGTGTGTGAGAGGTGGGTTGGGCTTACTTCTGGCCCCGCCCCCAGCAGGCGTCGTCCACGGGGTGGTAGTTGGGCCTGGACGGATCGTAGTCCGTCTGTCCTGAAGACTTCTCACTGGAAGACGACAAGAAGAAATATAGTAAATACTAACTGAGTAGCGGCAACTGATCCTGGATACAAGACACGCCATCTACATCAACAGACATATTATCTTAAGGAGACATTTACAAAAGGTAAGCAGGAGGAGAAATATAGTTGTCTTAACTAAAGTTATTTAGGTTTGTCAGGGGACATTTTACAAATCACCTAGAAAAGGACTAGCAGCCTGACAGGACACTAGTGATGCAATATTGAGAGTATGAGCACTGAAATATGTTTTATTGATGGCACTCCCAGTATGTGTTGGTAGTCTGGCAGCTGGCACCCCTCTCTCTCTGTCTGGTGTGTGTGTGTGTGTGTGTGTGTGTGTGTGTGTGTGTTCCAATTTCCCCTTTGTTATATGGAAAATCTAAATAAA
This sequence comes from Hoplostethus mediterraneus, assembly GCA_034670385.1. Lineage (NCBI taxonomy): Eukaryota > Metazoa > Chordata > Actinopteri > Trachichthyiformes > Trachichthyidae > Hoplostethus > Hoplostethus mediterraneus. Next base: position 464,608 of record JAXDDW010000174.1, read on the forward strand.
ATATATATTTTTAAGTTATGTAGGAAAAAAAAAAGTTTAACTACTTTGTAAAACACAATCTTATCCACACTGGCAATGTGTGTTATATAATACAAAATCACAAGACTGCAGAAAATCCCCTGATTAGGATGCTACATGGGGTTTATTTTATTTGAAATAATGTGCAAGGAATGTGTATAATTGCCACTCCGACAGCCTCCTGTCATAACTAGAGTCAAATAACTATCTGGGTTCAGAGGCAGCAGTAGAAAATAAATAAATAAAAAAGATTAGACAATGCAATTCCCTTTTCCCTTTTACAGACAAAAATAGAGATGGCAGCTGCTGCCTCAAAATGACTAAAAAGTAATAAACCACTAAGCACTATCCAAACTTTAATTTAGTTGAACTACCACCAAGCTGCTGGTCTAACCACTCCGGGCCTGGATGTTAGACGGGTTCTTCAAGATGCTGGTCGACAAACGGATTATCACAAACACACCAACAGACGACAACATGTCAACATGCTGAGAGACAGGTAAGAGACACCACCGTACACACTGTCTCTCTCTACACAGGTTTCTACACGTCCCGTCCTTCAGAGGAGTCGGAGGTCGAGGTCAGCCAGTAGACAGGGTAGTAAACAGAGGCTTGCACACAAGCAGGCTACTAAGCAGACAGACAGGCTACTTAGCAGACAGACAGGCCAGTAAGCAAGCAGGCAGACAGACAGACAGACAGACAGACAGGTAAGCAGACAGGCAGGCCGGTCAGCAGACAGACAGACAGGCCGGTAAGCAGACAGACAGGCAGGCCGGTAAGCAGACAGACAGGCAGGCCGGTAAGCAGACAGACAGGCAGGGCATCAGGCCACTGAGCCTGTCTGAGCCCCTCCTGACTTCCTCTCTTCGTCTCCTCACCCTTTCTTGTCCTTGCTCTCCTCCGCTGTGCTCTTCTCTCCATCCTTCCTCTTCTCCACACTCGTCTTCTTCTCTCCCTCCGTCTTCTCCTCTGGTCTCTCCATCTTCACAGCAGCTTTCCTGGGAGCTTTTGAAAGAAGAGAAAAAAGGAGGTGAGGGAGGAGTGGGGTTTTTCCATCTCTCCTAACTGAGAGAAGCGTGGTGTATTTCCTCCTCACCAAAGAAACTGCTGATCGGGGCTTTCTTGGCCAGCTCCTTATCTTTCTGCTCTTTTGCTTCTTTCTGCTCTTTTGCCGTTTGACTTTTCGGGCTTCCTTTTCCCCTTTCGTGTGTCCTTTTCAACCACATCCTCCTTGGCGACCACGGGCCCTTTCTCATCATCGGTCTTCTCCATCGCCTCGTTTTTCTTTTCCGCCCCCTCAGCGTTCTTCCCCTTCTCCTCCACCTGCTGCTCCTCCTTGGCCTTCTCTCCATCCTCTTTCTTCTCCTCCTCCTCCTCCGGTTTGTTCACTTCGGTCACTGCCTTTTCGACGCTTTCTTCCTTTGCTCCCTCCTCCATGGGTTCCTCAGTGTTCCCTATAAAAAGGAAGTGGAGTCACTGAAGAGATAAATGCCAGTGAGTCCACAGAGGGCAACCAAGCATTTTTGTGAGCTGACGTTTGAAAATGGCTTTTCAACAGAATAGTTCTCTTCGGTAAATGGCATGGGTTTATTCTGAGTGTTTTACCCCACGCAAGAGAAAAGAGTGTTGACAGACCTGTAGCATCCAGTCCCAAGTGACAGCTTGGTCGGCTGGACGGGGAAATAACCTTCCACCAGTCAAAGAGGCTCAAAATCTAAGAGTCACTTTTGACATTTTACCAGCATCTCAGTATCAAGAAAATGGTCATTTACTTGCCAAAGTGTCTGGTGGACTAGAGCAATGTGCTGAAAACACTACTCGAGAGGTGTACACACACACACACACACACACACACACACACACACACACACACACACACACACACACACACACACACACACACACACACACACACACACACACACACACACACACACACACACACACACACACACACACACACACACACACACACACACACACACACACACACACACACCTCATTATGTGGAGTTAATCTTTTTGTTTTGCCCTGGTGAAGACAGATTTCAAAATGTTGGCTTACAGAAACGACTGATGCTCCGAGGGCGAGTCTGCAGCACAACAGTTTTCAAGGCTAGACAGACTTACCAGGCACAGACCTGAACCTACCAGCACTTGGCAGGTTGCTGCTGTTAACTTCCCAGCTCAGGTAGGAGGGGGGGGGGGGGGGGGGGCGCTCTCATGGTGCTGCAAGTGCTGCTACTTCAAAATTACACAGCTTTTCCTCCACACCTCCAGTTCCTGACTAAAAGGTGAGACTTGGCTGGTGCTGGATGTGTGTGCGCACATAGCGGCAATACAGGCAACTAAATATGGTCAATATGAGCGACAGGCCACGTTATTCTTTATGGCAGCAAATATCTATAAGTGTGTAGTTATGTGTGACTGAACAACAATATCCTTTCATAGTTTTACTCTTCTGTGCAGGTGCAGAACTTTGAGACCTGGAAATGATCAGGTTCATTTTCCAGACCTGCATTGAAACCCTTAGAGAGCTTCATTTCTTCATTTCTTCACTAGATTTGGAGATTTTGGCCTGTGTTGATACGTGCTGGTGACATTACAGGCAACATGACTGCCAGTTAGGCCGCTACAGCTGAATTTAATTGTTCACAAACAAGCTTTTGGTGCTTGGCAACATTAAACAGATCGTTTTAAAACTACATTGGCGCTTCTTGCACTACGGCACCAGAAATGAATCCAAAACAAAAACTTACTTGGCTGTTAATCTACCAAATATTAACTTTGCATTCATTTAAAAACACAAGATGTTGATACAAGACGCAGTAAAACATTTTCCCCAAATCATCAAGATTCAGGATTAACAATCATGAACACAATATCTAGTAAAGTAACCAGGATCCTCATCTGAGCCGTCGTGGTGCGTCCAACAAAATGCTGTGTTTTTCTTTCCCGTATATTTCAAGACTGAGCAATGCCCAAAAGTTTCAAAACCTTGAAACCACCAAATCCATTTCCCATTCTTGTCCAGACCTGCATGGGAACCCCGTTACCTGACTGTTAGCGGAGGGTCAAGACTTACCAGCGCTGCTCTCCACACGGGGCCGTTTGTTTTGTTGACCCTGCACCTCCTTGGCCTCGTCCTCCTTCTGGCTTTCACTGCCGCTCCTGCTCTCATCCAGCTTCCTCTTGGGGAGCATCTTCCTCGCTGCACATGTCAGGAACAGACATTAAAAAAAGAAATAAAATCAATAAATAAAAACTAGTGAGAGGCATCCCAACTGAAATCAAGCAGTCATCAAACAGAAAAGAGAATCTGGTGATGAAGACGGGACGAGCTGCTCCCTCACTGGAGATGTAGGGCAAAGAGAAAAAGAGAATCCCAGATACGTACTCTGCTAATGAAAACACTAATACCACCCTGAAAGATATTCTGCAGCAAAGCAGCTTAAGACGCCACTGTAATGTGATGCAGCCGCGGTGCTCGGGGGTCATTTCGGTTCCACATCCGCCTCTGTTCTGGTTCCAGTTAAGGTTCTTGCACAGGTAGCGGCGCCGGTGTTTTTTCCTTAAGCTGCTATAATAAAAAAACATTGACTTCCAGACACTGAGGCTGCACTTTTCTTGGTCACATTATACTGTTTAAATGCAGCGTTTTGTCAGGCAGCGGTGGTGGCAGCGGGCTCTTGCTGTGGTACCGCAACACTGGTGAATGCAAACAGAGGAAATACTGCAGCCGAAGACAAAGAGAACGGGATGATGAAGAGAGAGAGCGGGAACAAAGACATGTGCACCCCTAATGAAAACAATGCTGCAATACAGAAGACAGTCTGGCCTTAAATACCTTCAAGTATCTGAAATTCTCCACTCAAATATTCTACATTTCTGGTGAAAAAAAAAAATGTTTACAGCTTAAAAAAAACCAAACTTCTCTTCATCTACATCAATAAAGGATCTAAGTTTTCCTCTGGAGTCACTCGGCCGGTTTCATGTAGGATGCAGGTATTTATAAAAGGGTAGATTTGTTGCTAATTGATGTTTAGTGTAGAAATACAGCAGCACTTCATTAGGCCTTTTCCTCGCAGTGAAATGTTGAGGCGGTTGTGTACACAGTGCAGTTATGAAATAATAATAATAATAATAGTAGCTTCATTTGTACAGTGCTTTAAGGAAGCTACCGAGGGGGACAAAATAAAGATTAACAATCATCTGTAATAATGTGCAGACTTGCACTGCTGGCTCCATTACGGCCCCGTCAGCAGAAACAACACTACTGAGCAGTAATACAATCATGATAATACAAACACACACAGAAAAATAACTATATAGGCCTGGATAGGATCATCTCATATCGCGATGGTTCAGCAGTTACCAAATAATAACAAATAGCACAACGCAATCTGGTCCAGCGGTTCTCAACCGGGGGGGGGGGGGGGCCCGTCGGGGCCACCAAGAGGGCCGTGAGATAATTAATACAAATCTATTTTTTTCCCCTCCTTGTGAAATAATGAGTATTTGCAGCCAGGAGGCTTCTGCTGATAATTATTGAGGTAAAAAAATCATCAATCCCACTTTGGTGTCAGAGTTCAAAACGTTCAATCAAGGGTTTTGAGGGTTGTGAGCCGGAAAAATGTAGAACCACTGATCCAGATTAAAGGCTAAATCCACCTTTAAACACTTTAACACTGAAGACAAACATCATGTCACGTCAAGATATTCAAAGAGTTTCATAGTAGAAAAACATCAATAGCTTTCTTTCTAGACCGACCGGGAGGAAACTTTATCGTGAAATAACCGCTGGAACTCAAACTGATATTTTGAACAGTCTGAGAGCGTCTCAGGGTGGATTTGTCCTTTACGTCTGCAGTAAGATGAAACCAGATACTGACCTGTCTTGCGTTTGGGGATCCCGGAGGGCGAGGTGGAGGTGGGGGTGTTGGGGGTCCCCGGTGTAGCCGAGGTGGCCGGGGTGACTGGGGCAGGTGGAGGAGACATCGGGGTGGGAACGGCCTTGAACACATCGTCCTATCGGGGTAGACGGAGACGGGTCAGTCAGTAATCAGGTCAGAAACTAGGGCTGCAGCATGACGGCTTTGTTACGATTTGAGGTATAAAATGACTGAATCTTCTATATATTATATCAGCATCTTGACTATTTCAATCTTCTGACGTTCTGAATTAAATGTTTCAACATCCCTGATGAACAAATACTCTAACTTATACTCTAACTCAGAAAGAAAAAATATAAAAATAAAAGCACACTAATTGAGAACTGGGGCAGCAGTAGAATAAAGATTAGAGAAGGTCACAGGTTTGTCAGACTCTCTCCTCCGGTGAAACAGAGCAGAACTTTTCCCTGGATGAAGACATGAGGAATAAATTCTGACGTGTTACCAGGAAACGATGAATAAGGGATGGAGGAAGTACTCAGGAAACAACAGGTGTTTGAGTGATGAGTAGTGTTTTTCACAATGTGCCTTATTGGTAAGAAATGCCTCAATGTGCCTTCATACAACAGTTAAATGGACAAAGGTCATTGCATAAAAGTGTCATTTATATCAGTTACAAAAGCAGTGAAAGACGATGCAGAAGCCTAACATATCCCAAGGAAAAGTAGACAATAATATAAGGAAAACAGTTTATACATAATTCATACATGCCTTGCAACACGCAGCCCTGAGGGGAAGTCATGTTTTACACTCATACATGTATGTATAAATGTACACAACTCCCCAAGTAACTCTGGTAAATATGCATGCATACCGTGTGGCCAGTATACCTCTTACCTCTGTCGTAAACTGATCTGACAGACTGGGAGGTTCGTGCAAAGGCAGACCAACATTTGGTAAGTTTGCATGCATCCAGGTTGACCTGCATGACATTTTCTTTATCCAATCTGGTGTCATTGGTGTGTCGCTTTACTTTTGGTAAGCAGATAAGACGTTGCTGTGTTGACAATCTATGTATTCAACGTAGATGCAGTTTGGCCAATAAATTGATGCCTGACTTTATATTTTAGTCCAGTAGTGGATGCAGTAGCCTGCACAACTCATTTCCATCCGGAGTTGGGAAATGTCCACATTTACCCTAACATATATACAGTGCCTTGCAAAAGTATTCATACCCCTTGAACTTTTCCACATTTTGTCACATTACAAGCACAAACTTAAATGTATTTTATTGGGATTTTATGTGATAGACTTTTTTTACAAATAAAAACCTGAAAAGTGTGGCGTGCATATGTATTCAGCCCCCTTTACTCTGATACCCCTAAATAAAATCCAGTGCAACCAACTACCTTCAGAAGTCACCTAATTAGTAAATAGAGGCCACCTGTGTGTACTTCAATCTCAGTATAAATACAGCTGTTCTGTGAAGGCCTCAGAGGTTTGTTAGAGAACATTAGTGAACAAACAGCATCATGAAGACTAAGGAACACACCAGACAGGTCAGGGATAAAGTTGTGGAGAAGTTTGAAGCAGGGTTAGGTTATAAAAACATATCCCAAGCTTTGAACATCTCACGGAGCACTGTTCAATCCATCATCCGAAAATGGCCGGGCAAGAAGAGCATTAATCAGAGAAGCAACCAAGAGGCCCATGGTAACTCTGGAGGAGCTGCAGAGATCCACAGCTCAGGTGGGAGAATCTGTCCACAGGACAACTATTAGTCGTGCACTCCACAAATCTGGCTTTTATGGAAGAGTGGCAAGAAGAAAGCCATTGTTGAAAGAAAGCAATAAGAAGTCCCGTTTGCAGTTTGCCACAAGCCATGTAGGGGACACAGCAAACATGTGGAAGAAGGTGCTCTGGTCAGATGAGACCAAAATTTAACTTTTTGGCCTACATGCAAAACGCTATGTGTGGCGGAAACCTAACACTGTGCATCAACCTGAACACACCATCCCCACCGTGAAACATGGTGGTGGCAGCATCATGCTGTGAGGATGCTTTTCTTCAGCAGGGACAGGGAAGCTGGTCAGAGTTGATGGGAAGATGGATGGAGCTAAATACAGGGCAATCCTGGAAGAAAACCTGTTAGAGGCTGCAAAAGACTTGAGACTGGGGCGGAGGTTCACCTTCCAGCAGGACAACGACCCTAAACATACAGCCAGAGCTACAACGGAATGCTTTAGATCAAAGCATATTCATGTGTTAGAATGGCCCAGTCAAAGTCCAGACCTAAATCCTATTGAGAATCTGTGGCAAGACTTGAAAATTGCTGTTCACAGACGCTCTCCATCCAATCTGACTGAACTGGAGCTATTTTGCAAAGAAGAATGGGCAAAAATTGTAGTCTCTAGATGTACAAAGCTGGTCGAGACATACCCCAAAAGACTTGCAGCTGTAATTGCAGCGAAAGGTGGTTCAACAAAGTATTGACTCAGGGGGGCTGAATACATATGCACGCCACACTTTTCAGATTTTTTGTAAAAAAATCTTGTATCATTTTCCTTCCACTTCACAATTATGCGCTACTTTGTGTTGGTCTATCACATAAAATCCCAATAAAATACATTTAAGTTTGTGCTTGTAATGTGACAAAATGTGGAAAAGTTCAAGGGGTATGAATACTTTTGCAAGGCACTGTATGTAAGGTGACTGACATCCTGTTGCTCTTGTACAGGAAGTGTTTGCACCCATATGCACTGTGAAACTGTAAATTGTCAATTTGTTTCTGCACCATCGTCACCAAGATAAATCTATTTATTGTCTCTGGTGATGCTGATGCTGCCGGCCCAATCAGGAACTGTAGTCTAGCTTTTACCTTTTCCTTTTGAGGCGGGACTTCTTTTTCCGCCTGTCCCCTGGTAGGGACTTGTTCTTTTACAACTGGTGGCTCGTCGTCATCGCTGTCCAGGATTTGACGGCTGCGCTTGACGACCTTCTTGACGGGCGAATCGACTTCCTGCACGCCGTTCTGCACCTTGAGGGGACTCTTGACTGGTCTGGAGAGCAGAGACAAAGTTGGGACCCCATGCAACCAAAAATGAATACATCAAAGCTATGAAACAGAGGCACCGTCTCTTGTGATAACTAACATTAAGACTTTTACTGTGCAAGACAGAATTCACTGATTTAACTGTCACAAAAATAGCCTTCATCTCAATAGAGGTTAGCTCAGAGACCACCATGTGAGAAGATATTTTCCAGCACACCCCTATTTAAGAGGATTTGTGGTAATATGATTTAACAGAGAGCTGTATACCTGTCTAGACTGTAGCTAGACAGGGAGAGGACCACTATATGACATCTGCCAGTCATACATGTGTGCACCATCTCAGCTTACTTACTCTTTCACCGGTTCATCACTTTTCTTCTTAATGTCTTTGTCCTTGCTCTTGGGCTGAAAGAAGGATCTGGCGGAGGAGGTACAACAAGCAGTCAGACCTAGCTAACTTTTCCAAAAAAGGATTGAAATGGCTTTAAAACTACAGTTTGTCAGTGTAGATCATCTTGGGGAAAGACGCTGTCAGATAGAAGACAACATGGCAGAGCTGTGTGCGGTGGGTTGGAGGCTTGTATGTTTTGTGACTTGTAGGTTCAGCTGTCTGTTTGGGGTCATTTTCATATCAAGGACCCCAAAATAAACATACTTTAGGGCCCCTTTTGACAAAGTTTTCTCCCAGGACCTTCATCGCGGAAGTGAAACCTCTTCTCAAAACCAGTCACTACACATTCCCCCCTACTTCTAGCTGACAGTGAATTCAATGATACTAACATTTAACTATTTTTATTTTGATAGGGAGCCCTTACACCCGCCTTTCGGACCCCTGGAGGCCCCTGAACCAGGGTGCTAACCTCAAACGACAAAAGTTCTGGTCTTAGTTTCAGTTCTCAGTATGCTAACGCTAGTACCTAGCAAGACACACACTGTCGCTCCGCTACTCACGCGATGCTCCGCTGCATGTTGTCGTCAAACTCTTCGTTGTAGAAACACTAAATTATCAATAATAATAACAACTTTACAACAGTAAAGTCCCACCTCCACATACACAATGCGCACGCTGCAGTTTGATAATATACCCTGTGTATTCGGCGCCAAAACTGACATCTGAGTCAAAGATGGTAAGTAGAGAAGATGTCACACTCTGTAGTAAAGAATTGGCCCGTTATTCGGTTTGCAAATTTGGGCGTTAAGCTTCACGCATGCGCTCTCTTCCAGTAGTTTTGACTCTGGCTGATAGCAATTGAACCCTTATGTAGTTAACCGATGAAGGTTTCTTTCTCCAATAAAACAAATCATCACAAAACAGTAACTTTTATCTCTCTATATTAATAATACTTTCGGATTGTGCCCGTTAAAAACGCCCGTTACAAATGACTAATTTGACGTTTTTAACGGGAAATATACGCAACAGCAGTTTACATTGAAAGCTGACGCTCTCTGTCGTTTGTGTTAGCCATAAATACGGGCAGGGTGAGACCTCTTCGTATTTACTCCTCTCTGATCTGAGTTTCTCCCGGGAAAATTCCTGTGTTGTGGTAAATTGGGTGACCGTCAAACGCGCTGCTGCCACCTGCTGCGGCGGAGTTGTAATTGCAGATGCCAGCGGCTGGTCCTGATGTTGCAAGACTTGGAAAGATGTCCCCTTCCATGAAACTTTTAGCACGTATGTACAAATGCATCATTCATGCACCTCTTATTATTTTCATGAAGCCTGAAATAGAGCGAGAAGGGAAGACAAACAGCTAAATAATGTAAACTGAGTGCGCTGCTTTATTCACAACACAAGTGCCATGATGTTATTTGTTTACAAGTGCAATTCCCCACCACAGCATGAAGTGCTGACAGAAAAGGGCTGATGTACCAACATTTCTATCCACAAAAGACAATATGGCCTAACTTTATAAATACATACGAGTGTGTCCTCTGAATTACAGGCAGTGAATAATAAACTACAACAACAAGTTGTATTTGCAAGATTTGAGGAGGGAGAGCAGTCCATCCAGTACCACCTCACTCTCTGTCCCCCATTTCCTCATCATTCCCCACTTTCCTCTCGTCTCCTTGAACTCCAGTCCCACTTTCCTTCACGCCACCAAACAGGCTTCTACTAACACGGTTGAGATCCCACCCTGAGGTGCTCTTGTGCGGCCAGCCATTTGCACTGACGTGGACGGCCGCTGTGAAAGGCGAGAGGCCTGACGGCAGCTCCCTCAGGTTGGCCCCTGGACCCGGGGGTGCGGAGACGAGGGGGAAGTGGCCTTGGAGAGCCTGGGGCGTTGGGATTGGCTTAGGCAGGCAGTACGGGAGGAGGAAGGGATGCGCCACTGGCTGGAGAGCTGTCAATCAAGATAATCAGACAGACATTAGAAGCACTGTTAGAATGGGATCAGTCACAATGAACTACAAATGACCTTTTCACCCTGTTAGCTAATGCTCCATATCATAACGTGCAACCATTTAACAATAAATGCCCAAAAATGTACCAATTATTTATTTTCTCACATTTCTACATTACTTTTACTTCCTGGAAAATCATGTAAAACCTGTACCGTCACAACATCCACTTCACACCCTGAAAACCCTCTTTTATTTATTCATTTTCAAGAATCAAGAATTTGTGAACCTGTGCATGTGAACCTTTGAACACTTTCAAACAGCAGCTCCCTGCGTTATGTCCCGCCCCCAACATCCTGTTTCAACCCGGAAACACGTCAATAACAGAAGCAAGACACCATCAGAGCGTTGTTCTGTTTCCTTGTGACTTCCGTGAATTTCAGGAACTGCCCCAAGCCATTCAGGTGAGTGAGAGTCGTGTGATGTCAAACATGAATGAAGTCGGTTATGATGAAGATGGAAAAGTGAAGTGATTCTCAATGGAGTGGGAACGGCGTTTCCTCTGGTGGGTATGAAGAAATCTGATTTAATTTATTATACTGCTATGAGTCTTAATCCTTTTAACACAGACCCGACATCTGTTTGGGTGCAGTGGTAGCAGATATCTTTAGTGGTTGTCTCCACTGTCAACAGACTCTGAAGGAATACTTTTGTAATGCTAACAAGCACAAGGCGAGTCTGAACACCAAGACTCTGTAAAGGAGGAGGATACATCAGAGCCTTGTGTGAGAGAGAAACCCTGCAGCCTGCAGCACAGTTTGTATTGCAGCTGACACTTTAGTTTCAAATTGGCAACGACAAGTTCATTTGTCCTTTTCTTTATCAGCTGATGTTTTGGGTGTTTCGCTTGATAAATGTGTCAACTCTTGTGACCAGACGGCGTTTCCGAACGCTGCAGCAGAGGTGAGAAAACTTCACTTAACTTCACTTGTTCTGTCAAGTAACGTTAAATAAAAATAAAGACAGAAAATCTGCACCAACAATATCTCCTAGCAGCTGATAGCATGAAGACGTTAACGGGCTCTAGTGACGTTAACGGTATCTGCTTAGATTCACTGCAGAAGAAGAAGAAGAAGAAGAAGAAGAAGAAGAAGAAGAAGAAGAAGAAGAAGAAGAAGAAGAGAAGAAGAAGAAGAAGAAGAAGAAGAAGAAGAAGAAGAAGAAGAAGAAGAAGAAGAAGAAGAAGAAGAAGAAGAAGAAGAAGAAGAAGAAGAAGAAGAAGAAGAAGTTCACACAAAACATCAGCTAGGAAACCAAACAACAACAACAACAAGGTCTGGACTTCCCACCCGCTACAACACAAACTGCTGCAGGCTTCACGGTTTGTCTCCAATTAATGCTCCCGTGCACATCCTGACATATCTGACTCTTTGGCCGGGCCGGGCCCCCCCCCCCCCCCCGTGGCTCTCATGCACCTACAGGGTGAATCACTCTTACCTCTGTCCATCACTGGAGGAAGCCCACTCTCGGGGGAGAAGAGAGGGAAGGGGAGGGGGCCGCTCTGGACCAGCTGGAGGGCGGATGGAGGATGAGATGAAATGAAAAGGGGATTTTTTTTTTCAGAACAATGCAGTCCGACATCGTGCGCACAAAACATTAAGAACAGCTGATCTCTCCACGTCTGGCCAGGTGAGGCACTGATCTGACTGACTCAATATAGATGGAGGAGAGAAGTTGAAGCTGTAGTGTCCTGATGTTTTGCACACTGAATGTCTCATTTAAGACTGAAGTGTTTTGAAAATCAACGTTGTTACAACATGACATGAGATATCCACCATATCGTCGCTGTCGGGCAGAAACCTTGTATCTCCATATTTTGTCATTTTTCTTTTTCTTTATAAATCAATGCTATTGGTCACTCTTTACGTTTGTGTGTGGGTTTCATACATTTTTAACCAATGAAAAGTATTAAAACAAGCTTGTGACTAAATCTCGTAACTCCTCGTAAATCCTCACACTGTCGGCAAAACCTCATAGCTCCACCCCGTCTCCATTCTGAATTGTGCTGCAAACAGCTGAGCTGAAAGTAAACAGTGACAACTTCACGAGGCGATTTCAGGTTTTTTTCATTTCCTGAAAAATTACGATTTTGGACATTGAAGGTTTCCGCCCGACAGCAACGATATAATGAAACAAACTCAAGGTGATGAATTCTGTCCTAAAAATGGATATGCAGCATTCTGGAACCAGGTTGCTGTGTGAGCTGATGAGGCGGTGACCTGGTGGCAGGGCGGGTACCCCGGGTAGTTGACCAGGATCAGTTTGCTGAAGTTGAACTTGTAGGTGAATCTCTTCCCTTTGGTCTTGTGCAGGATTCTCTTGTTGTAGTAGTATCTGGAAGGGTGGTAAAACGGTTTCGGTGTAACACTAGACTTTGAGTGTGTGTGTGTGTGTGTGTGTGTGTGTGTGTGTGTGTGTGTAGCATGCTAAAATGAACGCCGTAAGGCACTTTGGATAAAGGGCATATGTTTGTTTTAACTTTTAATTTAACTACACAAGTTGACGAGCAATACATTTCATTTACAGCAACAGCCTGGGGGAGCAGTGGCAGAGAGAGGGAGTGTGTGTGTGTGTGTGTGTGTGTGTGTGTGTGTGTGTGTGTGTGTGCGTGTGCGTGTGTGCGTGTGTGAGCTGCCAACGTGCTCCTGCATCTTGCATTACCTGAGTGCCCGGCTGAGTTTGTCGTAGTTCATGTGTGGCTTGCCCTTCCTCTCCCCCCACAGCCTCGCCAGCCTCTCGGGGTCCCGGATGACGAACTCCCCCCACTCCCCCCCCCCAGCCGATGGCGCCGCCCTCGCCCCGCCCCAGCAGCTCCAGCAGGAAGTGCCACAGCTGAACCTGCCTGGAGCCGGGCGACCAGGCCGGCTTGTAGGCCCAGTCGGGGAACAGCACTGCTGGAGAGACAGGAAGACTTGAAAACCACCGGGGGGGGGGGGGTAGTTACCGGATAATTACCGGTGAAAAATACACCGATTGGCCCAAGGGGGGCGCTACACTGTTCGTTCACTGAATTGTTTACATCCATGTGTCATACATGATATCTCACATACCGCTGACACCATTCTGACTAAACTTAGTGCAGCATGATGCATCTCACTACTGCGCTCCATAGTTTTCTAATTGGCCCAAAGGGGGCGCTGTGATCACAGGTCACAACAAGGTGACATATTAGTGACTGTTTACTGTTGTCAGATTTCTACATGTTTACATGGTTTCTTCTGGGGAGAATCAGAAGAAGCTGAATCCACAAGAAGTAAATTCGTATTCACTCACAAATGAGTACAGGCAGCACGCGTGTACACACACACACACACACACACACACACACACGCACACACACACACACACCAATGCAGACACACTTACTTCTACTCCAGTAAGATGATGAAAGGTGTCCTATTGAAGAACTGCAGTTGCACTGCATCTGAAAATGATGCCACCAATTAATAACGTGACCAATAATAACATCTTCATCACTCTGATCATCGATCGAGACAAAGCTGTTTCAAAGAAATGTAACCTATCTGTAACCAACTTCTAAATTAATTAACTGTTTCATTGAAGACAGTTATTGTATATATCAGATCAATATCAGTATCAATATAATATTAATACTAATCTGGTTCGTGCATCTCAAAATGACATTTACAAATTCACTACCACACACCGAGCTGGTCTGGATCTGGTCTGCTCAGCATTACGGTGAATAAGAAGCAAATTCAGCAGATAGAAACGTGTGAAAGCTTCGTTCTCCTTGCAGAGTGTTTCTGTTTCCCTCCACACACACAGTCCACCTCCCATCCACCCACAACCACAATGACCTTCTCACTCCAGGCAGAGCAGCAGAGACCCACCATCTTCCCCCGAAGGCTGAAAACTCCCCTCTCCCCTCTCTCCTCCTCGATCCCCTCTACTCCAAAACAAGACTGACTGTTATTTTAGTAGCTCTACTCCCTCACCTGATCATCTGAGGGTCACTCAGCTCAGACCCCCTTCCTTAATATCTGTTGGTGAGCTAGAGAATGAAGCATATTCTACTGTTGCTCTCTGGCTAAGAGTGTCAAATGTAAACCAGCATCAGTGTGAAGATTCCCAGCAGCTGACATGATGCCGCATGGTGCAATCAAACAAAACAAGTTCCAATGAAGCACAGAAGGTCAGTAGGAGGGGGGGGGGGGGGGGGTTAGTAAAAGTAGATAACCTACACATCTAATTTCAAGTATCCTCCCTTCACTCGCTTCACTTCAGATGAATCAGGTTAAAGATGTGGTGTTGTTACCTTGACTGGCGGAGACGTGGAGCGGCGAGCAGAGCTTCATCAGATGAGGAACAACGATCAGTTTGTCTGTGGGTCCACTTCAAGTCTCGGAGGACTGAAGGATGGATGGACCGAATCTTAAACCCTCTGTCTCATCTAGCGCCCCCCCCCCCCCCTTCCTCCCCCCCCTCGACCCCCTCCACCCCCCTGCTCTGTCTCTGTCTCTCTCTCTCTCTCTCTCGTCTCCACCATCCCATCTTCTTTCCCATCCCAGGATAACGAACACAAAACTAAAACATTATTAAAAATAGTTTGAGAGTCGTTGTTTTTTTTATAACGGATATGGTGCATTATGTTTTAAAACACACAGATTGTACAGGTGAGGTGAAAAAAAATACTCAAACAAAGACAAAACTCAAAACAAAACAAAGACAAAGAAAAACACAGAAAATGACTCCAGACTCTTTGTGTACAAATAGTTTAGTCTCCACTAAAAAATGTAAAGTTTCAAATCAGATTAATGTTTTGGTCTTTTGGCTGATGCTCTCATCCAGTACGGCAAGGCAACTTTATGTGTATAGCACATGGATAGCACAACAAGGCAATCCAAAGGGCTTTATAAAGGAAGAACATGATGAAGAGGAAAAGAAGCTGCAGAAAAAACATGAAAATAAAAGGATACAGAGCATTAAAATTGTATTAAAGTTGCAGTATAATAAAATAATAAAAGTAACATTTTCCACTGAACACACATTTCATAACATGAA